>CM040406.1:89449532-89784532 GCA_022702515.1 Ilyophis sp. 1 JC-2022 | reverse complement strand
TCCATTGTAGCCTTCAGGACACGAGCACACATTGTTCCTCATGCACTGACCACCGTTTTTACAAGGGGGACTACAGACAGCTGGAACACAAACAGGGCATACACAGCGTCTGTAAATAATATCAACTGTACAGCACATTGGCACAGCCTTAACACAGGGCACAATTCAAACCTGGAGATGTTCAGCACTTAATATGTGCTTAAGAAAATATTTTTGCTATATTTTGAACGTTTTTTTTATTTTCATATTCTGACCTGAGAAATTCACACATGCATATCTCAAATTCAGGTGGTCTTTAGTTGCTGTTGATGCACATTCAATAAAATCAATTTAGCTCATCGGCTGAACTGCCTAATGATGCACAACCACATTTTCCAAGGAGTTTGGTTTCACATGAATACAATTTCAATTTGAATAGATGTCATTGGAGTGTGCAGAACACATTCAAAAATGACGTTTTTGCACATATTCATCATAAGTCAGGATCCTGGCAAAATGATCATATCACTCTAATGTAATTATTATTATTATGATTAGACATAGTATGGAGAGAGACAGCATCTTACTAGTCTAGTACAGTGACATGTGTCTGATAGACAGCATCTTACCAATCTGGCACTGAGAGCCATAGAATCCACTGGGACAGACACATACATCAGGCTTTATGCAGCTCCCTCCATTCAAGCACACTGGCTTACAGACCGCTGGGAAGTAAAGAAAATGTATAGTAGGACATACATACATGAACAATGAAACCTGTATGTAAGCGCAAATATCATTCTACAGACATCTGACATTACCTTTAGTACTTTTAGACCTCTACAAATGACTTTATTAGAAGTTTTAGTGGAACAATGTTATGCCAAGTACCCTAGCTTCCCCAAGATTAAAGTTTGGTTTCTTGACTAAACAGTGGGAAGGGAAGACTTACCTGAGCTACAGGTGGGCCCGTACCAGCCTGACTGGCACTTACATACATCAGGAGACAAGCACTCTCCTCCGTTTTCGCAGTGCCTGTTACACACCACTGCAGAGAGACACACATGCAAGTGGAGCACATCAGAGACTCGCTCGCCTAAGCACAGCTACAGCCTACAATTGGTGTGCACTACAACAATCACATATGCATTATTAAATACCATTATGGGCCTATACACAAGTATAAAGAGAATACACTTATTAATTTGTAACAAAATTAGACTGGATTAAATAAGTTTTACTTGTTTCACATCGGGGTCCCACATAGCCATAGGGACAGGTGCAGAGGTTTCTGGCGAGACAGGTTCCGCCATGTTGACAGGGTGGCTCACAGTTAGCTGGGCAAGAATATGAAAGAATAGATCAGGAAAGCCCTTTATCTCTCTATTTCTCTCTCTTTCTCTCTCCCACATGCCAGATGTCAATATCTAAAATCACTGGAAATCCTTGCAACCACTCAAAGAGTATTTGTCACGCAAGAGATCAATTTACCCGGCTCATTTTTCAAACTCTTTTTTTAAACACTTTTTCAGTCCAGATAGTCCACTATTTTATATAATCTCATTATTTCAGACTACTTGTGCCCATTTTCAAACCTATTTGTATATCAAAGTATTATTTATATTTTCCAGATATTAATAAACAGCTGAGGACCCCATTATGGCATAACAATAAATACCGATCATCATGCATTTATGGTACTTCATGATAAACAATGTAGGGATAACATTATTATTATTTAAAGCATACTGTTCAAAATCAGACATCTTGGATTTTATTATAATCTCTGACAATGCTCCAGCAGCCCTTATTGTTCATATGCTGTACATGTCTGATTCAGGGTTTTTTCGCTGGTGGCCGGCGTGTTGGTACGATTACCTTCCTCGCAGGACGGCCCGCTGTACCCTAGGGCGCACGCGCACGTGTTTGGCTTCGCACACTTCCCTCGGTTCTTACAGTCGGGCCGGCACACAGCTGCAGGGGACACAGTGCAGTCAGTGTGTGTTTTTGTGCCGCTATCTCAACAGAACCAGGCTAGAGGGGATGACCGAGCCAAAGCACACACACACAGCCCAAATCCTCTTATGAACACAACCCAAAATGACACCCTTAAGCCTAAACCGAGACTCACTTGAATACATAACGTGGCCCCTGGTCTCACTTAGTCTTCATCAGTCAAGTGCGAGTGAAATTCAAGCATAATATCCCATCTCAGCTTCACATACTCTCTCTCTCTCACCTATGTGACAGCCGTATCCAGTGTAGCCCTCCTTGCAGGTACAGGTGTTCGGCTGGGAGCACTCCATGTTGTTTCCACAGGGGTACCGACACACAGCTGTAAAACATTATTTAATATCTGTTGTCATTTTACACTCTACATGGATAATAACCAATTGCTGTGCAAGTTGCCTGGGATAAGCGCATTAAAGAGCACATAGTAATGTCATATAATGTAAACTTTAGAACAAGTGAGTGTGCTATGGCACTGTACGTTTAATGTATCGTAACATTACAGACAAAGTGAAAGCAGGTATTGTTAGCAGAGAAGATTCCGGTGACCTCTGCAGTTTATTCCATCCCCGGTGTATCCGTAGGGACAGCGGCCGCACTTGAAGGACCCCGTCCGGGAGGGTTCACAGGGAACGCCAGAGAAGCAGGGAGAGTCGGCGCACGTCACCAGGGGGCGTTGGGGAACCTTCCTCTGTGGACCGGCGTGTGAAGGCGGGGTCCTGTCTCGGCCGGCCACGGCCTTGCGGACCGTCGGGGTCCCGGCTCTGGAGGCCCCCCTGTCCTGTGTGCCTGTGGGAGTCCTCCTGTCGCTGGAGAACAGTCGCCTGTCCCAGATGGACTCCACCTCGCCAGCCTGGAAGCTTCCATCCACAGGCCTCTGCCCTGTAAAACACTGGGAGTTAGAGGACCTTAAAAATGAACCGGAACCATACTCAAAACCTCCTTTAAGAGAGATCTCAACTATAAACTCTGTGTCTATAAATGATGACAGGAGACTCACACTGATAAAACCATAATCATTCTAAGAGGATCGATGCCTCATGAGTGACAGGGTGAGCATGTGGCTTCGTACCAGTTGGAGTGCCCCTCGTACAGGTGTGGCCGTTGCCATGGAGCCCAGATGGACAGGGCCCGCAGGTGTAGCCGGCGGACAGGTGCGGGCTCTCAAAGCATTGCACACCTGGGAAGCACGGTCGCCTGGAGCAGGGGTTCAGGGCCACTGCAACCACACACAACAACTAAAACAGAGGGAACCTTCCAACAGCAAGGGTCGCTTTGTGAAGTTGTTTCAGCGAAACAAAAATAAAATACCTTCTAATAGTGATATACGACACATCATATCTTATGTATAGGTGCAAGGTGATTATAAGGTCCAATGGTGATGCAGGACCAGTTTTGGGTCTGAGATATCCCTGGCTCCTCCCACTAGGGTTTGAATCATGGTCATCATCTTCACGAAGAGGATGAGAAACACGCCCACCAGATTTACCTTTACCTGCTCAATCTGATTGTTCTTTAATAGAAGTGTGAGTGGTGTGAAGCGTGCAGCAGCTTAATAAGGCTGAACTCACGTTTGCAGCTCCGCCCATTTCCAGCGTATCCGGCAGGGCAGGGTCCGCACACAAACGACCCCAAAGTGTTGTTACAACCAACTCCAGGGAAACAAGGTGCTGAAGCACATTCGTCCACATCCTCGCCACAGGATGTACCTGTAGGACATAGTGTAGTCTAATGTTTGTCATATGTTCTGAACGTATGCTTGTTTTTGTAAGACTGTATTGTAATTTTCCAATATTGTACTGTACTTTGTTTTCTACATTGCTGCAATTATTGTAATTAACCATGAGACAAACATATAATAAACGACAGCTATAAAATCTACAATAATAATAATCATGAATAATTTCAGTGGGTACTGGGGTTTGACAAACAGCTCAGTTACTTAATTTAATTTCAAAAAAACGAATTAAAGTTTTAAAATATCAGTCATCATCAGTGCTTTATTTTTACCTGTCAGTCCAGGTGGACAGATGCAGGAGTAAGAGTTAAGTCCATCCACACACCTGCCCAAGTGACAAGGGCTGGACCCGCAGTCGTCCGTGTTGACGTCACATCTCTCCCCCTCAAACCCTGGAGGGCAGACGCACAGGTACTCTCCGCTCCCGGGGGGGAATTTTATATCCGTGACACAGGAAGCGCCGTTCTGACAGCTGCATGGCCGCACTGAGACCTGGAAAGCACATAGAGGTACTGCTACCGGCCGGCCATTCACTGCTGCTCACAAACACAAGAACAGGCTTTTTCTTTGTGTCCTGAGAAAGCCAGAAGAGATTTCGATTTCAGAGCTCCCTCTTGTGGCCGTAAATTGCATACACTGTGTACATGTTATTTACTTACATTATGTGTATTGAATATATGGAGCGTATGGATATATCCACACGCTACATTATGTGGGTTTGTGGGTCAGGTTGTGACTTCAGTTTTAAATAATCACTTAAAAGCCTGGTTTAAACATAAAACAAAATTGTACATGTTTGCGTAGGTTTCTTCGTTTGAATCGCACCTCTACGAACGCCCTTGTTTCTGCACTGCAGTCATCAGTCACAGAGAACTCGAAGCTCTGCGGCAAGATGGACGACACCTTCCAGATGAGCAGGCCAGTGGGAGAGAGCACGGCGTCCTTCGGGCCGGACTCCAGAGCGAAGAGAACTGCCGAGCCCTCGGGGTCCGACGCCAGAAACTGGTACACAAAGTTCTCCCCCTGGAAGGTCTGCAGCTTGGCCTGGACTGCCTGGAACACCGGGGGCTCATTCTCTGACCAGGCAAGAGCACCACCGGAATGAATGAACAAATGAACACAAGCCCGCATACAATACATTCCACTGAACATGGCGTTAGATTACATTACATTATTTATCCAGAGTGACTTACAATTCAAAGTGCGTAAGTGCATTTTAAATAGCATTAAAGAACTCTTAGAAACTCTGAGGAAGTCTGTAAGTTTAATTCTGTTACACTGTAGAAACCAGTGCTAAGATCTACATTACCCGGTGGGTTTAAAATAATGTACACTCAATTCAATCTAAATGTCAAGTCAGCTTGAGGAAATATTATTCATATATAGAGTAACTTTATTATAATATGGCGACAGATTACTCTGTCTGGGTCTATTTTAATTTATTTTATAAAATTTTTTCAAAAAGGGATTTCTTTTTAACCAAATAGCAGTTTCCTCTTAGATAAAGAACTTGAATCCAGTGCAATTACAAGGATGGGATCCCTAATGGCACTCAAACATAAGTTACATATGTAAACATAAGATAAAATGCAGCCGTATGTTAGGAACACCATAATACGCATATATATCAGAGCAATACATAATGCTATTAGGGTAATATTGTCCGTATCATTTCACAAAGCATGACCAGGTCATAGAATGAGTGACTTTCAAAATCACTCAGCATTCAAGGATTGGGCCTGTTATGAAATCACTCAGCATTCAAGGATTGGGCCTGTTATGTCACAATATCATTGGTTTCAGGTGGAGATACCATTACACCCGGATTAACCTACATAGATACACATATATCCCATGCTTTAAGAATAAAACTGTAAAATAATAGTGAGATGGACGTACTTTCTGTGATTGACCACATGAATTTGGAGGCGTCTGGGTGGCACACCAGGCAAGGGCTGCTAGGATTGAAGTCCTCCTCTCCGTAGCACCGTCCGTCAATGTTGCATGTCTTCTCCTGAGAAACATTACAGCTGGGAGTCAGGGCACATGTATATACTGTATAACTATACAGGCATCATACTGTCATATTCCTCATAATACTACATTATGTTCCGCATTTTTAGTGATCTATGGTATCCTGGGGAACAAATAGCAAAATAAGAGAACAGAATTGTGTGTTAATATATAAAGTGTGTGTCAAAACAGAGAAATTTTAAGGGTTAAAACAGAAAATCCTCCCTTCCCCCTCTCAAATGCCAGCAGGCCGACAAGAACCTTTTCTTTGCTTTGATACGAAACACAGCAGGGAGCCTGAATATGTTAAGTGTACGTGTAATTTAAACTTAAACGCAAAATTGTTTCCTGTGTTTGAGGAAATGTGAGTCACAGTAACGGTGGGAGAGAGAATAGTAACAGTTGGAAGAACAGGTTAAGTACCAAACTCTTCATCTTGCCCACAAGGCCTGTGCAACTGTCCAACTGACATACTGCACACATTAAAATGACTCAAGGCATACTGCCAACTTGTTATACACGTCAAAAGTTTGTTTGATATACTCAGTACTTTGCAGGGCACATTTGATACATTTTCTAAATGTAATTGCTAATAAATATAAGCACCAAGAGAAGGAGCTGGGCCCTTCATTTTCATCATGTTATTTTGGCTTTCTATCAGTTATATTTTATGACTCAGGCCTGAATGGATTTGATTGTTTAAAGAGAAAGTGCCCAAGTTGTAACATTATGAGACTAATAAAGAGCTTATCATGACAAATAAAGCGCACGCCAGGCCAGTGGCTTGATGAATAAATATGGTACCTCCACAGCTAATATATTATATATTGTCGATGTCAAAAAAAAAAATTTAAAACACACATGCGCCCAGACTACTGTGTTTCATTTTGGGCATGTCATGTTTAAAAATGGAATATACTGCACTATACTGTAAATATGTGGATATTTTAGGGAATATAGTAATATATTTCACAGCGGATCATAGGGCTTGATTTACTAAGACCTTTAGTGAGTGCAAATCCCTTTTACCATACGCAAAACTAATAACATGACCAATGATTGTTTGTTGTTGTATTTGTTTTTCATCAATCATTGGTTGAGTTATTAGTTTTGTGTGTGCTAAAAGGTTTTGCATATGCTAAAGGTCATAGTAAATCAGGCCCTTAAAGTGCCAATTTACTGATAATATATTTACTTATACTTTGGAGATGAAAATGCTTATGGGTGTCAGCAAGCTGGGACCTTTTCTAAAATGCCACTGAAGACAAGCGTAAATACTCTCTAGTCCAATAAAGTCTGTTTGAATTGCCAATACAACTGCATACATTTGTGTTGGTTTTGTTTTATGTTTTTTAACTGAACAATATATGTCCTTAATGGAGAAGACTTTGAATTTGAGGTGGCCATTTGTAAAGCTGAGCTAAGGTGAGTCCGCCTTATTATCTGACTGCGTTTGAGGAATGGTCTTGTCCTCATCATTCTACATTTTTAGAGATGTACGTTCTTTATGCAGTAAAGATATGTTTATAAGTTCAGCATATAGATGATACCAACAAACGTTTCCACACTGTCTGCCGTAATGTCTCCATGCAGTAGAAAGCAGACATATGTCACCAACCTTCAGAGTACAGACTCCTTCCGTGTGGGGTGTGCAGATCTGACACGCACCATCAAACAGAGTCAGGATCTTTGCATTGCTGAAGCTGTACCCATCATTGGACACCTACAGGAAGGGTCTGACATTCAGAAACCAACAACTACATATGCTTTACAAATTACAATGGCATAGCTTTAAATTCATAGTTAATGACACACATTTTTGTCGAAATTTACTGATTACACTTTAAATGTTTCACCAAGTGACTGTGTATGCAATCCTTTTTTATTTATTGCTTAATAAAAATGTTTTAAATTATGCAAACAAATCCAAATAAAAATGACATAAATGTAAAAGAAATTGTTCATAAGAAAGTAAACCTAAAATGTAAACATACAAAACGTTATAATAAATTATGTGGTGCCGTGGTTGAGGGGCTTTATATGACTGGAAGTCGCACCCTTTAAAGAGGTATTTCACAGTGGTTGTTCCAGTCAAACAGCTGTATAAATTGGTTCCAGAATGTGTTAGATCTAATATTTTTATATAGGCTAAGTAAAGCTGGATGAGAATATCTACTAAGCAAAAAGATGTCACTTTTTAACATGTCAACCTCATGGACACAACCCAAGTCACTGGTCCACACAACTACCAAAATGAACCAAATAATTGGTACTCACTCTAATTTGCCATTTGGCAATTGGTTTGTCGTCCACCATATCCAAGTCCGGGCTATCAAAGGACTGGCCGCCCTGCAGAGGGAGCCTACAGTCCAGGGAGGTAGCACTAAGGAAGGAGGCTGGAATGAACTGTGGGTCCTCCAGCACCCACTCCCCACTGATAAACTGCACACACACACACACACACACACACACACACACACACACACACAGATAGGATGGGAAAAGGTTATTGGTATGCATGTTGCGATGTGACAGAGGCCTCTATTAAATTAAAAGTAATCTATATCGTAGCTTTATCTTTAACATTGAGAGATTAATTTCACTATTTCTTTCTGATGTCTCTTACACAACAGCATCAGCTTGTGGCTGAAACTGATGAAACATGTAAGGTAGAAAATATTAAACTAACGCAAATGTAAGCCTTTAATACAGTGTAGTAATATTAAATAGAGGCCAATGAATGATGACACTTTTTGTTTACTTCTGAAGCAAGAAATTACATTTTGGTAAACCAGGTCAAAACTATGTCTTGTGATTTTCTCAAATAACGTAAATCTAGTTCATTCATACTAGCTCAAAGATAAAAGGGGCAAAAGTGTACCTTCTCCTTCACAACTTCACATTTAAGTTCGAAGGAGTCTTTGAACCCTAGACCAAAAACACGGACGGTGGAGCAGTCATACTGCCGGACATCACAGAGTCCTGCTTTCTCCAGCTCTGTGATCTCTGGGATCTGATCTTCGGCACAATATCAGAAAACCAAACAACACGCCGGGAACACGAGGAAAAAAAAGAGAGAAGTTTCACTGACAAACAATGAAAAACTGAAATGTACAACTGCCTCTTGCCTGAATAAACACTCATGGATTATAAAGATGCATACGCATGGATACTATTTTCAATGTGTTTTTCCTGATCATAGAATTATTCGGTAAATTATTATTTACTGGCTGGTGTTTGGGTCAATCATCTTTATAGACTGGGTTCCCAGAAAGCAAGGGAAGAGAAAGAGACCAAGAAGGTGGTGTGGAGTGTGCAACAATGCAAGGAAAGACATGCCAGTGACTAACAAATGTATTTCAGATATTTATGTGAGGCTGCAATCTGGTGGACAGAATTTGACCCTAAATTCTGTATTCAAAGACACACTCACCACTGTTAGATATGTCAGACAGGTTGGCAGTAATTTTTGCTGTACTTACAACAGGGAATACATAACAAGGTGTAGGTACAAGCTATACAATGAGCCAGGGCAGTCCTGGGATTTGTATGTGTGAGAACACTTTTATGAGTAGAAGAGAGTTTTTTTATATACAGTGAGCGCCATAATTAATTGGACAGTGACACATTTTTTGTTATTTTGGTTCTGTACTCTAGCGCTTTGAGTGATACAATGACGATGACGTTGAAGTGCAGATTGTCAGCTTTAATTTGTGGGTATTTTCATCCATACCAGATAAACCGTTTAGAAATGATAGAACCTTTTGTACATAGTCCCCCCCATTTTCAAGTGTCAAAAAATATTGGACAGTTTAACATAATGTAGAATAAAGTAATCATTTTTAATATCTGGTTGCATATCCTTTGCATGCCATGACTTCCTGTCTGTGACCCAACCATATGAAAAGACTCTTGATATCTTATTATCTGGTACTCCTACAAGCAATACTATAACCTCTCTGCATTTTAATGGTTCTCTATGGGAACTGGGGGGTGGGACTAGATTTAGCTGTAAATTACACTGGAACAATATGGAACACATGGTTGGCTAAATGGCTCTAAGTCATCAAGGGTCTGATGTATCAAACAAGCCTTAAACCATCACTTTGCTGCCAGATATGCAGTAGATATGGATGGATAACTTGAAGGGTTTCTTCTCCTGACTTATTTTTCCATTTCAATAGAAAATATTTGTCAGGAGAAACAACCCTTAAAGTGATCCAGCCATATCTACTGCATATCTGGCAGCAGAGTGATGGTTGGAGGCCCGTTTGATACCTAAGACCCTTGATGACATACAACCATTTTGCCAACCATGTATTCCATACTGTTCCAGCATAATTTACAGCAAAATCTAGTCCCACCCCCCAATTTCCATAGAGATCCATTCAAATGCAGAGAAGTTATAGTATTGCTTGTACTATTTACCAGAAAATAAAATATCAAGATATTGTTGGGAAAGTCCTGGCATGCAAAGGAGATGCAACCAAGTATTAAAAATTATTACTTTATTCTACACTATGTTAAACTGTCCAATATTTTGATGCCCGAAAATGGGGGGGGGGGGACTATGTACAAAAGGTTCTATAATTTCTAAATGGTTAATATAATCGATTTGGATGAAAATACCCTCAAATTAAAGCTGACAGTCTGCACTTCAACCTCATTGTCATTGTATCCTTTCAAATTAAAGGTGCTAGAGTACAGAACAAAAATAACAAGAAATGTCCAATTAATTATGGCGCACACTGTATACTGTGCACAATTATGAAGAATAGCCAAGTCAAATGTAAACAGAATGTCCGACAGGCCAATCATGGTTCAGTGCAGCTCTGGGTCAGTAGATTGGTGTAGTCAGAAAGTGTCCATGCACTTGGCATTTGAAGGTCTGAAGGCCAACGTTTGTGATGTCACCAATAATTATGCTCCGGCACACAATCATTGACCCTGCCAGTGTTGAATGTTCACTCCTGATGCTGTAATACTTTGTAAGTCTCTCTGGATAAGAGTGTCTGCTACATACCGAATTGTAAATTTCTCTGGGAGGCACTCTCCCCAGACCCTTGAGCAGACTGCTGCGTTTGTATCACATGGTCAGTGTGGACCCTCAGCACAACGTAAACACTTAAGTATGTATTAGTCTTAAGCCAATCAAGCATCAGATGCGACTTGAGTCAAACATGCGCATATTCCAGGGACACTTACCAGAGAGCACACTACAGTCGTAGGAGCCAAAGCCAGGGAAGCAGATGCAGCCCCATTCAGAGCACTGGCCGTTCCCACTGCAGAGGCTGGGGCACTTGAGGAAGGAAAGGATGTCCTGGTGCCGGCTGCGCTCCCCGTCTTGCGCCAGCCTCCTCTCACACTCGTTCTCCAGCAGGGGCAGTGCGCTGCCCAGCCAGGCCAGGTCGTCCTTCAGCTGCAGATCAGCAGTGCATATGTCCACCACGCTGCCCAGGGCCCCTCCCAGTAGCCGTCCGCAGCCCACGCCCACGCTCGAGTTGGCGACAGTGCGTCGGCAGAGCTGCGAGGCCCGGGCTTGTGTCAGGCCAGACTCTGTGGGCCAGGTGGGTGGGACCAAGGGCTCTGACTGGTTGTCCACCACGTGGTCTTCGGGGAAGAAGTAGGCGAAGCCCTCAATGTCGGTCTGGCTCAGGCTCTGGAAAGGGAAGTTGGAGACGAACGTGTAGTCCTGTCGCCTCCGTCTGCTCCGGGCCCGCGGTACCTCGCTGGGGCCGTGGGACTGGGCCCCGGGGGCCATGTGAACGCCGCCGTCACTGCCCCATCCACCCTGGCTGCGGCGGACAGCCTCTCCACTCAGGGGGGTTGCAACCTGCCGCTTGTGCTTCCCTTTGACAAGATCCACAGAGTTGATGTATTCAGCTGTAACATCCAGGGAGGGTATTATCACAGGGAGCCTAACGTTGTCATGGTGAGAGCAGGAGGTCGGGTGACCGGGTTCCAGATGAGGCTGGAGTCTCCCAGATGACTGGCGGGTCTCCCGCTCACAGTTGCAGTAGTTCCTGGAGTTTGAGGAGCTTTCGTAGGACGGCATGCTGTCAAACAGGCTGCTGCCAGGTGGTACCCTGACAAGATAGAAATGTGCGATTTAATGAGTACAAGTAGAGGACAAAAATACACCCATTCAATGCAAAACATTTCTCAAGTGTAACTGGAATCTAGATGATAGCAGGATAGCAAAGCACAATTTCTTCACAATTTCTAGTTTTGGAATAATACTACACACTCAAATGCATCATCTAAACAAGATATTTATACAAATAGTAAGCTGCATAAATTGAAAAATAATTAAAGGTGTTATTATTTTATAGTGTTTCTTTAAGTATTCTTGCTAAAATATGGAGTTTTGATTTTCAGGAACCGGACAGGATAGTAGGTGAAACTTACTTCCAAGCAGAAATGAATGTTCCAGCATCAGGTACAGAGTCACCCCCTGCTTTGTGAAAGTCATTTTGGGGATCCCCATCGAAGGTCCCACACAGGCCCTCTGTGTGGCCAAAGTGTGAGCTGGGGGCTCTAATGGTCAAACTCATTCCCCATTCAGCCATGTCTGCACGCACAAAGGCTCCTGAAGCGAATGTGATCTACAGTCAAAAAAATAAAAAAGTTTACAAGTTATAACTGAGCAATGCAAATTAAGGCATTTTGGGACCAGTTCCTCTCTAAAGTTCCTTGCAAAAATTTGAAATGCAAGACATTATTTACTACCACACAAACACCCATAATTTGTTGAAAGACCAGAACTGATATTTGGTAAATTATACCTATTTGGTATCTTATTACAGCCATAGAGCAGAACTTGAAGATATGGACCAACCGCTGGGTTTTCTTCTAAATAAAATTACAGCATGTGTTTACGCAAATTATTGCTGCATTTTTTGTATTTAGTTGTAGGTAGATGTCAAGTTCAATGTTCATTTTGACCCCATGGAGAGCTAACACACTGAATGCCCTGAGTCAGCTTCTACTAAAGTTATCACTCAGTATCACCAACTGATTATTGATTAATAACAACTGGTATGATATGTTTGTCACTGCACTGAATTTACTCAGCCCCCGAGTACAATTAAAACATTTCAATACCTTTTTCAACGATGCTGTTCAAAATCCTGATTATGTACATTTGAGGACATGTTTAGTTTTGGAGTGAATTCATGACCCAAGCTTAGTTTAGAGTTAAAAGGTATAATTTGAAGAAATGTGTTTGTGTGAATAATTAATACCCTGACACACTGTTTTCTCTACCCAGGCATTCTCTACACACCGTCACTTTCCTGCCCTGGTAAGACTCTGTTATGCGAATGCTGCTTCGTGCAGTGTCTCTCCTCATCACAGAGAGGTGTGGCTTTGTGTTGTGCAGGTCTCCGTCACACATGTCGAAGGAGATGACGTTGCCTCCATCCCGGGCCACAAAACCACAGGCACAGGATGATGGGTAATGTAGGCTACCGCACTCCCACTGGCGAACTTGGACTTCAAACTCCCACACCGTGCTCTTGTATAGCACAAAGGTCCCCGTCTTGTAATTATCATACTTCCTGTTAAACATATGCCAATGTTGAGTCTTCAGTAATATAAAGGTAAAATAATTTCAAAATCAGAAACCCAAGAACAAAACATAAAATCAAATCCAGCTATAATACATGAATAAAAACATAACCAGGCCTTTTTGATGCTGTATATTAGTGGACATGTTACATGTCCATCACAGGACAACTCAGGCACTTTATTGGCTGTGCTGTAATCATCCAACTATTGCTAATCCACTAATTATCAGTACTATTGTCCAGTAAACCTTACTACATTTTCTGAACAGTATTTCTGAGTCAACAACGAATTGTGGAATTGTGACATTTTTTTTTTGCATTTGGAGCCAACTAGGGCAAATTTATTAGTGTCATACTGCCCTTATATCAAGCACCAGCACTGGAACGTAGTTGGAAGCACCTGAGATGGCCAACCATGTGACATCAGTCAACATCGTCAGGTGCAAATTAGTCACATAGTTTGCTAAAGAAAAAAACACACTAAGATCCAGTATGGATGCTTTTCATTGGGCCATTGCTGGCCGCCAGTGTTCTGGTTGGCCCCCTGGGTTGCTGATGAGCAAAGCTAACTTTAGCCCACAAATAAAAATTACATTAGGCCGACATTGGGACAACTCTGTCACATTAACTGAGAATACACAGTTGCAAAAAAACTGTAAAATGCAGAAGCATATGTGATAACCACTGACATAGCATTAACAATAATGAATTATGGAAGCATAAATGGTTGCACATGGTTGAAATACCTGCCATCAAATGTAATGACATGAGGGTCAGTGAAAGAGTAGCAGTATGAAGATGGAACATCCTTTACATGGATCTACAAAAAACAACAAGTAAAGCAGTTATTAAGCCGCCACTTACATTAGAATTACATTTGACCATCATTAGGCTACACTAATGCATTTGTAGGATTAACTACATACTACTGTAGTTTTATAGCCATGGCTGAGACTGTGACTCTCCTACCTGGACGCTCTGGGGCGTGTAACCACTCCACAGGAAGTTCTGACTGACAATGGGTTTGACCCAGATGGCGGTGGTCCTGTCTCCATCTTGGACAAAGTCGGTCACTGCAGTGAAGTGGACCGAGGCGGAGCTGCAGCTCCCGTTGTGACAGGGGGATCGTGGGAGCTCCACCTGACAGGCTGAAAGGGCCAGATTTGGGCCCAGGTGATCTTCCCCTGAGAGGATTGAGAGAAAGGTCTGACCATCTTTTTCTCCTCACAATTCAGTTATTGGTCTTTATCTGGACATCTGATCATATCAATTGTTCCTGGGCAAAAAGCTGTGAAAGCTCAAAGACATGATCGACAGTGGCCTTCCGGGGACCTAGTTTCTCACCTCAAATGTAAGGTATGGGTTACTTATGGTGCCTTTACCTTGATTACTCACGCTCAGGTGTAATGTGAGAGTGCACCCCTCACTTTGTGGGCCTTCTAAGGAGCAGGGGACGGGAACCGTGCTCTCCAAGGTCAACTCATACTCTTCTCCATCCTCTGAGATAGACATCCTCTCTGGATTCAACTAGATACACAACAGCGAGGAACTCCTCACTAACCACCAGCCATTCAGACAAACAGAATTCATATTTACAAGAACTGAGTCTTGTAAATCTACTTCATTTCCATACCCTGATCCCGGCAAAGAACTCCTTGCTTTCCATGGACGTCCCTCGAACGTGTGGCGAGTCAAGGAAGAAACTGGAGCAGCCACAGTTAATCTGTCAGTGAAGAACAGTAAACGTCAGTGCGATGACAAGACCACAAAGGCGAATACCCGATGTTTTACTGTAAAGGAAAGTGTATGCGTGGGCCTTTACCTTGTCCCCTAGTCGCAGGTTAATTCCATCCAACTCGATGAAAGAGAAGGTCTGGATGGTTGTTTCCTGTTTAAGCTCCTCCTTGTGTCCCTCGGGGGAGATGCGGGACCACACCACAATGTACCCCAAAGAGCTGTTTGAACTCTCACCCTCAAAACTGCACTTCAGGAAGATGCTGTGGCCCGAAATCTCCGCAGTGATCTCAGGTGATCTCGGCGAAGGGGGTCGTTTAGCTGGGATACGCACAGAAACAATTTGTAAGTACTTCTGTTTTGCATAAAACAGTGTGTGAAGGGTATGTTAGGGGACAGTGTTATAAATATTCAAGTTGGTGAGCATGCTCGCTGTCATTTATCACAGCAGGGAGAAGGGGGTCTGACAAGGCTGACCCGGTTCTCACCCTTCACTGCGGTGGGACGGATCTGAAAAGTGGATGAGAGCCCTGTGCCCCTGTGAGGGAGCAGTGAAACTGGCCATGGGATAATTAACGAGCGAGTAGACGGAGGATGCCACAGACAGCAGCGAAGACGCAGCGGACACGTGCTAAGCTCATTACGGAGGGCCGGCAAGAGAAGGGCGCATTCCACCAAATCTGACGTTAATTATTCAAGTATCTGGTTGACAGTGCGGCTGTGTCCTGTCGTGGCGCCTAGAGGCTTTTGTTCACCTCACCTTTACAAGTCCCATCCACGTCCATCTCTTCAGGGCCACAGACAGCTGGCTTTGAGTCTGGCAATACTGTTAAAAGACACACAAATAAGACCCTGCCTGAGCAAACCGATGCAACAGGGGGCATAACGCTCTATCGGTGTCACACTAAGTTCAAATTCTTTGTTTGTGTAAGCTAATGGTGGACATTCCCTTAATGAACTCTGGTCGGGGCTTGTCGTAAATCACCATAATGCTTCTAGGAAACATATACTCTTACAATCCCCTGCAGAGATCCTCTTACCCTGTGCACAGTAGCCCATACACCCCTGCGTTGGCTGCAGCAGGTACACGTAGAAGTCACCGCAGTTCCGCACGGTGACGGGGATGCGGAAGAGACAGCAGTCCTTGCTGCTGCTGAAGACAAACTGCCAGGTTGCACATGCAGTGAGCTGCTTCACCTCCAGGGGGCGTGGCAGAGTTTCCCCCTCCCCCAGAGACAGCCACACCGGAGCCTGGGTCCCACAGTGGTTCACCTACAGACACATAAAAGTTATAAAGGCATGAATGTGTAAAAAACCACTTGCAATTACTACATGTTACCTTTAGGCAATGTCATTCATCAACATGGAGGGACTTTCCATGGCTACACTGATGACACACAGCTATACATGTCAGTGAATCCAAATGACCCAAACGTCCTTTCTGCTGTCACTATTTCAGCCGTAAATTAATGAATAGAAATTTCCTTAAACTTAACAACGATAAAACAGAAATTTTAATTATTGGTCCTAAACCAAAAAGAGACCTGCTTATATCAAGATTGGGCTAAAATCTGGGTGTCATTTTAGATTCAGATCTCAGTTTTAAGACTTACATTAATAAGGTCACAAAGTCTGCTTTCTTCTACTTTAGAAATATAGCCAAGGTTAGGCCATTTTTAACTCAGCAGGATGCAGAGAAGCTGGGGCATGTTTTTATCTTAGGTCGGCTGGATTATTGTAATGCACTTTTAACTGGCCATCCCAAGAAATTGGTTGACAGTTTACAACTTATACAAAACACTGCTGCCAGAAAACTAAAAAGAGAGAACACATAACTCCAGTCCTGCGGGCATTGCACTGGCTTCCTGTGTCCTTTAGAATCGATTTTAAGGTCATACTACTGGTTTTTAAATATATGAGAATGCCTGTCCTTTTATGTCCCACATCATTCCCTCTGTTCCTCCACTGCAGGCCTTTTAACTGCACCAAAGGTAGCACATGGTAGGAGTGGCATAGCAAGCTTTTCTTTTTATGCACCTAAACTGTGGTATAATTTACCTGAACACATTAAGGAGGCTGGTTCTGTGGTCATTTTTAAAAACCTTTTTACTTTAGCTTTTACTTAAAATACCTACGGAACTGCCTTTTTACATTTTCAGTATTTGAACTTTGTGCAATTGTTTACTGTATCATTCTCTTGATTTACCTAAATATTTATTTATTTACCATATTAATTTATTTTTCTGCCTTAGCATGAACCATGTAGCAATTTTAGCCACATTTTTTTTTTTTTTTTCCACATAGTCCCCCCCCCCCTACATTTCAGGGCACAAAAAGTAATTGGGCAAATTAACATAAACTTAAATAAAGTCATCATATTTAATATTTGGTCGCATATCCTTCGCATGCCATAACTTCCTGATGTCAGTGGCATCAAAAGATGATTGATATCTTATTTCCAGGTATTCTTACAAGCGATACTATAACCTCTCTGCATTTGAATGGATCTCTATGGGAATTGGGGGGAGGGACTAGATTAAGATGTAAATTACACGGGAATAGTAAGAAACACATGGTTGGCTGTAAGTCATCGAGGGTCTGAGGTATCAAACAAGCCTCAAACCATCACTCTGCTGCCAGATATGCAGTAGATATGGATGGATCACTTTAAAGGTTGTTTTTCCTGACTCATTTTCCTATTGAACTATATGGAAAAATAAGTCAGGAGAAACAACCCTTAAAGTAGCAAGACTAAGTAAAGATGCAAAAGAAAACAAAGCAACAAAATCAACGATGAATATCGTAGCATCAGAATGCAAGCGGCTGAGCGACTCCTGCCATACACAGTTTGAAATGCGAGCAATGACATTTACACAGGGGACTCAGGAGAGGGACCTTGGTTGTGTCTAGTCTAACACGCAGCAGCTTTAAAATCATGATAAATATGCTAAATGCTAAAATATGCAATGCGTTTCTCCGACGACAGACATTGGTCCATAGTAGACTGACATATCCTGAAAAAACACATACCGGATAGTCGGAAAATCCAACTATCCGGCTGACCCCTATCCCTCATCTCTTTGGTTGGTTCACGTCATTAACCACTTTGTTTTGAAAACAAGAATTTAGGCCAAATCCCTGGTTTTAGAATGCAGAATTTGAGGGTATAAACAGTGCATGGTGCTGTATTTCTCTCACAGCAGTTATTTCTATGATTGCTACCAATTAAGCATGACTGTTCCCCGATATCTTTCTTTTAAAAAAGTTGCCTACTCTAGTTTTAAGAGTATAGGTAAGGTCAACCACATCATATTAACGGGGTATACGTGTTTGCCGGTCACGTAAGGACACATTAATCAAGAAATAAGGTCAAGCTTTGCCTAATTATGTGCATGTCACTGATCTTAGAAAAAAAAAACTCCCTTTGGTGTGCCTTTTAAATGAGTGTATACGTCTATTGTATCAGCTGCTATTTGTAAGGCGTGCCCCCTGTGTTTGTCTTTGTCTGCCTGCCACTTGAATATTAATGTCCTTGTTCTGATGTTTTAAATAAATACACCCCTCGATGAATCGCAGAAAACCATGGGAATAAAAATGTGGAGTTGACATTTAAAATGGAGCCATCGAGAGCTTTAACAGCAGGCCATGATCTCCAGCTGGAAGGAAATGAGAAACACTCCATCTCAGATGTCCTTTGGTGCTCCGCTACTGTTTATGTGGATTCTATCTGCTCACCCGGGCACAAAGACCCAATGTTCACTTCAAAGACCTACTACTGCCGAGGCTATCCAAGGCATTTATACACTATATTTTAAGCAAAAGAAAACAGTATGAGAATGTTTTTAGCTAAGTCCTACATAATCTGGACAATCTAGTTACACTAACCACCAAAATCAACCTGAAACTGAATGGACACAATATATAAGTACAATTTTTGAGCAAATTAAGATTCATATGTAGCCTAATTTGGCTATATTATGAGGCTACAGCATACAGTGACATTCTAGACAATTCTGTGCTTCCAAATTTGTGGCAACAGTTTGGGGAATGCTCTTTCCTGTTTCATCATGACAATGCCCCCATGCACAAATCAAGGTCCATACAGAAATGGTTTGTTGAGATCTGTGTGGAAGAACTTGACTGGCCCGCACAGAGCCCTGACCTCAACATCATCGAACACTTTTGGGATCAATTGGAAAGCTGACTGTAAGCCAGGCCTAACAGCCTCACATCAGTGCCCAACCTCACTAATGCCCTTTTGGCTCAATGGAAGAAAATGCGTGCAACAATGTTCCAACATTGGAAATCCTTCCCAGAAGAGTGGAGGCTATTATAGCAGCTTGTCTTAACAAGTGTTTTAGTCTTTTAATGAGACTTAAAATCTTTTCTTTTTTTTTCTCTATAAGTGGAAAATACTATTTGTTTTAAGTTGTTAACTTTTTGTTTACATTTTTTCAATTATTTTTATTTTAGAAATTCTAACCCCATTGGCAAATCTTGAAATGAGTAAAACTCTCACCCCATTGGCAATCTTTTTGTCTTATTTAGCAAAAAATAAATAAGATTCTAGGGTCTAAATATAAGATTAAAATGCTTGTTAAGATATTTTTTGTTGTTTTTTTGCAGTGTGCTCATCCCAATTTTCTCCCAAAAGAACAGAAGCACGGGAACTCGAAGGTACTGCACTCTAACCACACACGATATGAGAAATGGGATGGGACAGGGAGAATTTACCTCCACACATTCAGTAGGCATGCTGGCAGGCTTGTCAAAGATGTGGAACTGATACCAGCCAGGACTGAGGGAGTGATCACAGACGAAGTCCTGCAGGGACGAGTGTTGCAGCCGCTGAGAGTTGAAGCTGACGCTCCGATAGGGGTTCTGAAGAAGTGTGTGTCCCCCTGGAGTGCACTCAGGGGGCATTCCTGACAAAAACAACAACCACACACACACATCACAAACACGTCACACACACACACACACACACACACACACACACACACACAAACAAACAAATGTAAAAGCACGTGCACACACACACACACACACACACACACACACAAATGCACATACATACACACACAAGTATCAGACAGAAAAGACATACCATAAATATGGGACAAGCACAGCGCACTCAACATAGTGACAAATAGTATGTGCTCTAAATGTAAAATGTAAACACATTTCTTCAGTTGATAAGAAAAAAAATCCTCAAGAACAATCCATACAATATAATTTAACATTAAACATCCCCCCACCCCATCCCAATGTACGGTAGGGCAAAAAGCATTGCCATGAGGGGCTATTGCGTACGGGAAAGTTCAGATGGTTAGGGTCCACATTTTCATCACTGTGTAGCAACCGCCGCTAGTCGATTGTGCTCCTGCATACTTGCCAACCCTCCAATTTTCCAGGGAAACTCCCGAAATTCTATTTCAAACGTCCTGGACAAAGAATTTTGTATTTTTACAGAAAGTTACAAAGGAAAGGGGTAGGCCTTTTTATAAAATCTGCTGCACCATTCTTCCGTTTAGCATTTTCCGTAAGGTATGTCCAATGCAATGGAAACGTTACTTCACGATTAGCCACGGAGTCAATAAACTTTTTTTTTTAAACTAAATAAAAATAAAAACCATTGCCATTATTTCACAAAACAAATGCATATCCAGCAAGATTAAAGAATAAAAATGAGCAACAAAGGCCAAGTCCTTACTGACACAAATGTATTTAATTCTCAATTCAACTGCATAAAATCTCTGAATCAGCATCTCCCAATTATCCCATAGTAAATATACAGTATTATAGTAACCAAAAACCCATATACTAGTACCTTAAGCCCACTGGACCAGTCGGCCAGAAAAGCCCTTTATCTCAAGCACACTATCCTAGAGTGACAACCAGAGCCCTATAACACTAGGCCAGGGTATCCAAATACCATTCAGCACCCTATGAAGCCTCCTCCCCACCCCACAGCACCTGGTCTCTATAGCCTTATAGAAAGATAGCCTTATAGGCTGACCATGGAGGGGGAGAATCAGTGAAAGGAATGGAGCCCATGGTCCATGTGTACCTGAGGCACATGTGCAGACAGTGAATATATTGTAGCACTTTTGTATTGCGGTGCTATGCATTCTGTTATTGCAATGTACCTTTTTTCAGAGCACACTCCACGCTTATGTCACAGCTAGACTCCAGCATTGGAAGCAGCAATAGCTGAGGCTATTTAGGCCTAAACCTGTGGAGTCCAGTTACTAAACATGGCCTCTACAGAAATAATTAGGTACTGTCCAGAATTATTATGTCCAGAAAAATTATTAAATCTCTGGGATGACATTAATGCAAATGCCCATCTGTTGTATGAAGTTCTGTCTCAGGAAATGTATTTTATCATTTTAAAAAACAGCTAATATCTTTTTTCTCAGATTTTATTTAATATCATGTAACACAGACACTGTAGACCAAGCAACTTCTGTCGTTAAAAGAAGCTTAACATTCAACATTGTGGGGGGAAAAAAATCTAAATATGGAATAATTTCATAAATAGCTTTTACACTGTAATTTCTGTGTTATAAAACAAAAATATCCAAACAAAGGTTTTTAACTTGAACACATGCACTGCCATGACATGCTCCAAAATATTAGGCCTACTAAATTACTGAAGTAATTCAATCAAGTCTAAAACATACATGACAACCGCAGGTGTTCAGAGCTAAAAAAGAAAACTCTCTTGTAGTATCTATGGGCCAGTTGTTCAAAAAATTTAATCTGGATCAAAATTATCCGGATTTGGAAATCCCATTTTATGCTATCCAGGATCAGGTAATCCGTCTTAGTTTCATGCCGGTTTTTCAAAGCAACATTGGATTGGATCACCCTGATCCAGATACACAGTTTTCAAGATTACCAAATCCGGATTACTAGTACTCTAAATGGGACAACATATCACAATGTGGACTACCAGCTATGTAAAGAAGAACAGGTAGAAGAGCCAACATGGTCATTTTAAGTGTTTCTTATTTTGAGACAAAATACAAAAATAACATAAACATCCACTTCCATTTATAATTTATTTTATGACCCCTGAGCCACAACAAATAAGGCGCAATGTCCCTCTCTGTGATAATGTTGATGATGCACCTGAGCCTGATGAAGAACTAGACCAACCTCTGCCGTTCAGTCAGAATGAGGGACTGACTGGACGTGTAGTGAGGGATGCGATTGTTAGAAATTATTTTTGACAGGTTCATCTCTGATGATTGTTTCTTTGAAATGAATATACAGTGATGATGACAGAAAAATGTAATATATTATTTTTGTTTGTTATTGGAATCTGTTTGGGGGATCATTTTTATTTTATTTTTACTTTACTATACTGAAAGGCTTAATTGGTAGTCTGTCTACTTTATCTACTTTATCACTGTAACAGTTACACAAGTCAAGTGCAAAATATAAATAAAAGTATATACACTAAATGATACAAATGTTGTATTATTTGACCAATTTTAAAGTTTTACTACATTTTCTCCCTGAAATCCACCCTGAAATCCTACCCCCTGTTGGGATCAGGATAATCCTGTTTTTTTGGATCAAAGTTATCCAAATCCCACAGGAAAGTTTTGAACAACACAAACTGAAGGTTTGATCCAGATTTAAACTAGGATTGGATTACGTGATCTAATCCGATTTCAGAATCCTTCTTTCCCTTTTGAACAACCCATTTTCAAGATTTGATCCAATCCGATCACCAAAATCCGATCAGATTACCTTTGAACAACTGGCCCCATATTACTCTCTCATTTATAGTTATTCTCGGACATGGTGTTGCGAATACCAGATGCCTCATTTATCAATATTGTTCAGAACTACACCAAAGTGTGTTATTTCAAGTAAAATGTTGCATACCTGCTTCATCAACCTAGAATTAACAGACATGAATGTTTTCAGTAGAAGCATGGATAGGTGGCAAACTTATTTTTCATGCTTTTGCATATACTAGGTTAAACCTAAAATGATGTGCCTACCTAGACTGCACATGCCTTGTAAAAGTGATATTACTCTTTTGGGGGAATATATCTCCCAATGAAAAGTAATTTCTTGAGAAGAATAAAAAATGCATTGCTAGAAGCAGTTTAAGTGAGCTGGATGATCCGAAGCCACAGAATACTGCCTTTGTTATGGATTATTTTTTCAAAACCCAGCATTCATTAATCATAAAAAGCATTTTGGTTCAGTCCCAATTGCATGTGCATGTCCAAATGTTGCAGATGTCAAAATTTCAAACAAGGTTCATGCAACAAGATCCACTTTTGAAATTGTTAGTAGGAAAATATAAATGAGGCGAAATGAGAAAAGTGGAGTCTGAAGATAAGCAAAAATGACAAACTAACTTTGGTGCCTCTTCAGACAGACGTTGATATTTGAATGCTTGATGAACAGGGACGGGAACCTGAAGTGACCTGATTACATACAAGTCACAGTTGGTTTCACCCATAATTGCTTTGAAGGTCAGTTTTGACAAAAGTTACAAACATAAATGTAATTCTGGCATATCATGTTGTCCATTGAAGTCTTCCAGACACTCTTACGGGAAGCATAGAAAGCCAGACACAAATGTATCACGTGAACAATGAAGCTGGTGGTTTAATTGACCAGAGGCTAACGGCACCTCTCAGTTACCTATTGACTTTTAAGGACTAAACAACAAGAAAGAAAAATCCCTTCCTCAGCCAACTGTGCTTGGACTCTAATAAACCGGGCTAAAAGCATGCTTGTGGGAATGGCACACTGGAAGTGAGTGTTTCCTATAGAGAAACAAATTGTCTGAAAGTGCCACTGACATCTCTGCACCCAAACAACTCAACAATACCACTCAATCAAGCAGTCGCAAAGGCCATTTCCATCCCATTTCAACTGGGCTGTGAAAGTTGGACATGAGGTCAGAGCGTGTCACACCCTATCATATTGCTGTGGGAGGTCCCTCTTTGGTGAAAGCCAGACACTCAGGCTTAAACATGGAAGCATGGAAAGTTTTCACTGAAAGGTTCATGGTAGAGCAGCTTTTTAAATGTGTCTAACTAACTTCAGGCAATTAGCCAGTGGATGCTGCTGACTCCCAGTCCACTTGGGCAGTTTCCTGGTAGATGTTTCCTCTAGAGAAACCCTTTAAGGGAGTGTGACGACAAAAAAAAAATGTTTCTTTATAATTTTAATTTGCTTTGTTGTGTAGCAGGGAGGAAATTGTACACAAACAAAGCCTTCTGCGAAGAACGCCACGGTGCATTGTCTCCAAGATAAAAGCAAAATGTCTTGTCAGCACAGCTTACAAACAATTAATCAATTAGTTACACCCTCAAATACTACCAGGCCATTTGGCCTACTATAAAATCCGGAGCTGAGAGCCGAGTGCAACGCACCAACTAACCATTTTTAACTAGGCTTCAGCCAGGAGAGCACTAAGTAGACATAGAAATGAAATGAAATGGTTCATTTTCAAGGAAGTGTGACAAGAAAGACACAAACTCACCCCGTTTTCACACACGCACCACCTGCAGCATTACATTTGAGCATAAAGAAGATACTAAAAGGGATAATTACATGATTTGAATTACTTTTACAAATGAAGAAAGTCTATTTATGACTAAATGAACAGGTAACAGTTAAAAATGACAAATAAACTGTTCAAATGTATGAGCAAGAGATGTTTGAAAGCTAAGAAAGAAAAATGATGTATGAATGCAGTTACATAAGAAAGGTTTGAGATCATTCTTAATGTGCAAAATTGGTCTTGGAGATTCCCTTATGCTTTGAACCCACTGTTTACCCAGCCCAGCAGTTTTATGGCCACGAGTCAGAGCACATGCAATAGAGGTAGTGTCAAAACGTCTTCACCCCTAATAGTAAATAATTGAAACGTCAGGGGAAGACTAGACACCATTGTATGAGGGGAGTTACACAAGGTCATCTTACAGAGCCAGAAGAGCTTAGGCTACATTGCTGTATGCATTTTGTTCTTAAACCAATACCACAGTCTCAGACATCGCTACAGAACAGTCTAGCCGTGAACTGTGAAACTAGGCTATCCATACCGTCCTACTTTGACACAATTAACGCGTATTTTATTATCGCATCAAGCACTGGACAATTGTGGGTTAGGGTTCTGTGCCAAGGACTGACATAGCTTTCTATTGGATTTAAAGTAGATGTTTTCAACAATTAACTGACCAACACAAAAAAGAGCCATTAATAAAAAATATATATAAAGCGTAGGCTATGTGTTTTCAAGACACGAGTATACTAGGGAATAAATGTCGTTTCATTAAATACTTCATTAAGTATGATTTCGGTACTAGCCTATCAATGCATTATGTACAGCTCCACATGTGCACGTCTACACTTTTGATAAATACAGGATACTAACTTTATTTAGCAAGCACAATAAAAATAATAATCAAATGAGGCAATCGAAACTTCGCTGTTGCACGCGCTATATGAAAATGGTTGACTTACCCGTTTGACAATAGCCACCGGTCGTTAATAAGGTGACAAGGCACATAAGGAATCCTTCCACTGGAATTTGTATCCCCATGGTCCTGTACATGTACCAAGACATTCTTTAAGTTATTTGAACTCTGAATTTTACATTCGTAGCCTATATCAAACCGACATTCAAACGCCCTGCGCCTTCTCACCTGTAGGAATAACTTTGTGCAAGTCCCCATTTCATGACGAAATTTCAAGAAAATCACCGAAGAGCTTCTAACGTTTGCTACTGTTGCCTCAGCTGTCCGTCCCGAGTCAGGCACATTTCGAACGGTCTAAACTGCGGTGTGTGACCACAGATTCTGCCACTGCATCACAACAGAAGGGGCGTTCTTTCGACTAACCCAGAATGTATGTTTGCTTAATAAATTATAATACAAAAAAAAACTTTATGGATATTAATGAGAGGACGAACAATTGTTAGAAGGTGACCGCTGTTATAAAAGGGGTTTGAAAAGGGAAGGCTTGCAATCACTTGTATAACAAATTATGAAATTATGTTGTGCTAATTAAATTCACAGTAATGTGCATACATAATTTATATATAATTTATTTTGTTCAGGCTTAAAAATATGTAGCCTATGCATTGAGACATCATGCTGTGTGTAAAAGTGTAATCATGGTCCACTTTCATGCATCATGTCCATTTTAATTTAAACAGTGTGCCATACACATGCATTTAGTATTTTCATTGGATGTAATTCGCACAATGTTATGTTTTCTCCCACCTTGCCAACATTCAGTCAGAATATTTAATATAATTTAATGTCTAAAACAATTTGCAATATAAGGCCCAGCATACATGCACCTGGTTTATTTACTGCTACTCATTTGCAACAAAATTGTTATTGCATAGCCAAAATTGATTTAAGTGTTGTTCTCTTTAGATAAAGCAATACAGAGTAATTTGTACTGCATTGTAACTATGTTTAAAGCAAATACACATAAGACCTTTGACCTCTTTTTCACTGAAGGTTGGTAGCTACTAAAAATAATCATGGATAATGCTGCTGTCATCATGTAAGAGGTTTCTTTTTACAAAAGCAAAACAGTTTGTTTTAACTAATGTCTCACTCAGAAAAATTATTGATGGAGCCATGCCACAAAGCAATGGAGGTAATTTGCCTTGTAATTTTCTCCAGAAAGCTATAATTAAACACATTCCATACATCTGTGGTCAAAGCTGTAAAGAAGTTTATTTATAAAACCATTTTTAAAGCCTTGAACAGATTCATTTTAGTTAAATATCAACCGGTGTGAAGATTTATTTTCGCACATTTGCTTACATTCACAACATATACTTTGAAATACAAAAACATCAGAGGCAACAAAGACAGCTGTACTCTGTGCGTCTTCAGATATTTCATTAGTCACCATTCTGCTAAACAGAAAACCAGATGGCTGAATCTTTTGGAAAATCACACACTGCCAAAGAATTTGAACTTAAAAAACCAAGCCTGTATTTTTCTCAATAAATTCTAACTGTGCTGTTTGTATCACTTTCCAAAGGAAGATTTGCAGAGGTGAAATTCCAAAGAAGATTTTCTCTCTATTATGTTTACCTGTGATCAAGCTCTGGTGTTTATGGAGATAAGTAAACATGACAAACTAGTTTAATTCAGTTTAAACAGTTCAGGTTTGAAAATGACAAAATTATTAATCTTTCACTTTGTACACTTGGCTGAGCTTTTAGGTATTAATGTAGGATAGCCAGAGGTTCCCAGCCGTGAAATGAGCTAAAGGCAATCTGTTGGAGGATGTCTGTATGAGGACTGCTAGAAACCATCTGTTGCCAAATGTTAATTAAGGCTGCTCCACCCTGTCCAAAGATGTGAAAATCATGTGTGGTATAAAAATGAACCATCTGCTGTTTGCATTTTTAAGAACCAAAAACTGTCAACAGGATGTACAATTTTGCATGATGGCTGAACCAACTTATACAACTGAATAGGTGATTGGCATCACGTCTGGTGCATTGTGGGCCAAACACACTGCAATGTAATGCATACAAAAAACACATGATCCTCGATACATGGTAATTCTAACATCCTTCACATGACCAGAACTTATTACTCATGTTAAAATATTGTCACATGCCGTTCTTGTTATATGCCACTATATATTGCAATCCATTGACTTAAACTTAAATTAGAATTTCTTCTTAGATGTCACTGACTACATTCACTTGGTTCAGCAGGGTGAAATAAAACAATAAAAAGGCCTGGGATGATAATGAAGGATCTAGAATATTCCAGATCTACAGCAAGAGCATGAGTAGCATTTAAATACCTCAGTCAGAGAACAAAGAGCTACAACATTCCAGTTTCACACCAGGACAGTAACAGTCTAGCAAATTGCAGAGGTCTATCAATGGGGAGATGGTCTGGCTAAGGAGTTGCAGAAACTAGTTGTGCTGTTGAATCTATGAAGCTCTACTGATGGGACAATTCAGGAACACAACTTTCAATGCAAACCACAATCTTCTATCATGATTCCCGCTGATACTGTACTTTTGTTTAGATGTTTCTCACACACATACTGTTTGCAAGCATGATTTTGGTTTCAAAATGTAAATATATCATCTTCTTTTGAAACCATATCATGCAGCATATCAAATTACCCAAAGGACATCATCCTAGCATTATACTGTGTTCTGGGGAGGGAAGCTTACAAAGATAGTTGTCGTTCTTATTTTGTATTGCAATCCATTTTGTATTTCAGTGGATGTAGTCCATCATAATGGTTATGGAACTGGGCTTTTATCTCAAAGGTTCTGGGTTTGATCCCCAGCTGGGGAAATTACATTTTACCTTGGAATAAGGTACTCAACCTGAATAGATTCAGTAAAATACCTCGAAATGGATTGGATGCAATCGTGCAAAAAAATTAATAAAATTAAATAAAATAGATCTGTGCAAGTTGATCTGGATAAGTGTGTCTGCTGAATGCAGAAATGTAATGCTAGTATTGTCAGAGATGGGCTGTTTCAGATCATGTCCACAACTGAGTTTAATTGCTTGGATTGAATTTATTTGCACATTATAAATGTCAAGACTTCACAGCATAATCGCCTTCAGGAGGGTTCTATGTCTACTTAGTCCAGCAGAACTGAAACTGGGGCTCACAGCAGATGCAGAACACACTGCTGTAAATCTCTTGGACCATCAACCCATATGAGCCTGTAAAATCAATTATTTGCTAAAAATGTTTTTCCACACACACACACACACACACTTCTTATTGTATAGTACATCCAGTGATTTAGTTAGCAAAAAATAGCTTGCTTGGATCTTTACTGTCAGCGACTGGTTTCCCAGAAGTGTGTTTAATCAATTATTTTGCTATATGTTTTGTCTCTTGATCTGATTATGTTGTTACAGTATCTTTACATTTACCTTGAAGCATAAACTATTAGGCAAATCTGACGTCAATGCTGTGAACAATCTAGACACTGTACTGTTATACAATACAGGGGGAAATTATTATCTGAAATTTAGACCAAAATTATGGTGCATTATAACAATTCCAACAGTTAAAAATTAATGATTTCATTCTGTATGGTTGCACAGGTAATCAATAAGCTATCCATGGAACCACTTAGCCTTCTACTCTAATAGAACCTGGGTTTAAACCATTTGAATAAACCAAATGTTGCAATCACACATATCTGGAATTAATTAGAGACTTGTAAGTACCTTCAATAAAAAAACTACCTTAGACGTTTGGAGGTTTTAAATAAATGAATAAAATAAGCTATTGAAACACAAACACTTCCTCACTCACACACGCACGCACGCACGCACGCACGCACGCACACAAAATTGTGTGCATACCAAAATCAGAGGTCCCTTCAACAAGGTCTCTTGCACAAAGCACAACATTAACAGCACAGTAAAAACACATTTGTGAACAAATTATAAAACGACAGCACAAAGAAAAGTCATATTTCTGTGACGTGCCGAATAACATGATTTGTGGCTGTTGGAAATGACTAATTATAGGTCTCATTTGACAATTACAGAATTAACCACCTGCATGCTCTGGTAACGCAACTGTGAATTCCAGCAAAGGCTAATGACACATGGGCATTCTAGGGCAGTCTCACCTGTCCTAGCCTGCCCACCTGTCCAATCTACCTGGGTTTTCCCATCACATCCTCTCTCCAACAGGTGTTTCATATTCTATAGTATGAAATGACATGACCTTAACCATAATATAAAAGAGATAGAGAAAAAAAGGAAAACCCAGTTCACTGAAAACTGCAACATGACCATTTTGTTTGGTAAAAAGTTAAGAAAATCATCAATCAAGAGTGGCACTACTGTGGGAGCACAAAATGTCTTGTAGTCACCAATATGTAAATATACACAGCACTATTGCTAAACATGATACGTGTAATGTCTAAAATTGGGCCAATATATTATAGTGAAAACAATACTGTATCTCCTGAGTGTACTCTCAGTCATGAATGTTTTATTATGTGCATATTCAATCTTGATAAGAACTTTCTTCATCTTAGAAGGCATGATAACAAAAAAGCTTACCTCAAACAGCCATCTTGATTTATGACCTACTTGAGGCGAGGCGAGGCGCTGCCATTAGTGAGGGGGGAACGTGGACAAATAGGCTACGCACAGCAGGGATTACAACTCGTTTTACACTTTGATGATTTCAGGGGCTCAACATTAAGTGCGTTTTAACAGCCAACACTTAATGTTTCTGGTTTTCGTCTGGTCTAATTCGGGTCTAATGCAGAGAAACACCGATCCCAACCGCGTCTCTTCCTGATTTTATAGAGGACTTCTTTTCTCAGTCGGAGGAAATAAGCGACAGAAACAGGGACTCACGGTAGCGCGAAAACACGCAAAAAATCCACTCCGACTACAGGTGAGGTGGCGGACACAGAAACCAGAAGATGACTGGAGAGGGAGTACCAGACAGGCTGGTAATGAACGACGGATTTATGCTATAATCGTTTCCACAGCAGACCACCGATGTTTTTTTTTGTTGTTTTTTTTCTACAGAAAAACAAAAACGATTCTTGGCTTTAAGAAGACACAGTTCAGCTGCTTAACTTCAAGTTTATTGCAATTTGCACTGGTGGTCATTACGTTTAAAATAGGCCTACAGGTTGTACTGAGTGTCCAGTTGCACCACAACCCCATATTGCCAGCATTGACAACAGATTTGGTATAGTCACACGACTCACACCATGTGTATCCTGCTTGTAAATGACACCTGGAACAAATCACATTACTCATAATTTCTTAAATACAGACTGCATTCAATGGTGTGTCAGATTTATTATAGCGTTCCCATATGAGCCTGCCATGTTGAGAACATGGTTAATTACTCATACCTGGATTCCATATTTACAAAATACTCGTAACAAATTAGCAACCATGGCAATAATGCAGATAAACTGGCCCACATGTAGATGCAGTATTTGTGTAAGGGATACCCTTCTCCCTGGTCTGACCCCAATAAATACCAGCTGTGACCTTTGACCTCACTGTCCATCTTTAGACCCCAGGGTTCTTTGTCTCCTGCAGGATATCTGAGGATGGCAATCAACAAAAAGTGGATTTTGTCATGGAGTAAAGGCCCTGTTCACACCACAGGACTCATGTCACTTGGGTTTCACATGGGACATGATTACCAGTGACAATTCTCAGTGATTTCCTTTGTTTCACAGCGATCATCTCCACTTTGAGATACAGACGGTATCGTCTTTTTCCACAATCACTCATTTTGTTATTTCAGCAGCATTGCTGTTGAATGCTACCTTGTCTGGGTGGTGTATTCAGTGAAAACACAGCCATGTATCAACAGTAGACATACACCAGTTTTACAATTTTGAGAATGAAAGCAATGGACGGTCTGGTAAAGGCATCATTCTGCTGCTTTCCAAGCACTGGCCTGTCTAAGGGGACTCTGTGACTGGGGAACTTTATTATTTACCTTCAAATATACAAACATCAGTATGGAATATTTTCCATCACTGAAGAGAAGAAATCATTTTTGATTTTACAAGAGCATTTTTGATTGAATATTTTCATTGAATATGTATATATTTATTTATTTAATTAATTAATTTTACTTTTTGGTTTTTCATGGAAGCACAATACTTGTTGCAAATTGCATACTGTAATGCCTTTTTAATAACCAATATGAAAAATAGTTGCAGTGGCTTCTTGAAACCTGAAAGTGTTGATCAAATAATTTCTAATCTAACAAACTAATTTTTAAATGGATGGTACAAAAAGTACTTTGAAAAGGTTAAGGTGTTAGGCATTTTCTTGGCTATTCATTTGTGATGCTCATAGTTAAAAATCATTGATTGCTTTAACAGATGGTAAGTGACTAAACCAAAGTACAGTGTAGTCTTATAACTGGAATTTGCATAAATAAAAAATAACCATATCAGTAACATTTAGAGACAATATCACAGACATATTTGCTGACCACAGAGTGGTAGAAGAATGAAGTGATGATTATTGTGCATCATTATATTTCCTGTCATCGTTATCAACGCCACCACCTCCATCATCATCATCAACAACATCAACATCATTACGCAGTGCATATTAGAACTACATTTCCCAGCTATGTGGCTTAGCCCAGATGCAAACTTGTCTCTGAGAAACGGTTAAATACCTCAGATGTTCCTACCCACTGCCCCCTTTGTATCCCCGGGGTCATGTGATTGCCCCGAATGATGCTGCTGTGACCAGTCATGGGCCCACCCCAGCATGGGGGCAGACACTGCAGGTGGACAATGCAGGGCAGGGGGTAAGAATAACTCTTAAGCCCAGAGACACCTCCAGTGATGGGACATGCCAGTGTGTCTGCCTGGCAGAGACTGTTTGAGTAGCAACAAGCTAGTTTTTGTAAGAATATTGCATTTCTTTTAAAATTGGGATTCTTCGTTAGCCTTAATAGTTGCACTAAATTAATTTGTCACGGTAACAACTCCATGACTGAAGGGGACATAGGTAAATACTTGTATTGAATTAAATAATACAACTGAACAGGACTCATTCAAAGGCTGTGGCTTGTGCTTTTGAGTGTTATAACCTTGTTGTTGTTTTAAATTGACTAGCGCTGTTCGCTCATTGACAGGAAGAGAGTGGCGGACTCTGGTACCATTTATTGGTCTGAGATTCTGGTGTCAGAAAGAAAATCTACGGGAATTATACTTGAGCAAAACATACTGGTAGGCCTAAAATATGCCCTGCGATGGACTGGCGACCTGTCCAGGGTGTATTCCTGCCTCTCTTCCACTTCATGCTGGGATAGGCTCCAGCTCCCCGGCGACCCTGAACAGGAATAAACGGGTCAGATAATGGATGGATGGATGGATAGACCTAAAATAATAGGATATATTGGTTGTCAGGGACCTGGTATTATAATCTTGGCAATGTGGAAATAGTATGTTATCTTACTTTCTTTGGAGAATTTTGAGCTGTTTAAATGTTAAAGGAAAATGTTAGCTGTGTAGGCTACATTGATAAGAGACAGCATACACAGCTAGCAAAAACAAATAGGATACTAACAATGATTTTAAAAAATAAGCAAATAGCATAACTTAGTCTAGTCTAGTCTTTTTGGCTGTCAAGGAGACAGTAGTGCTCCTCTGGTTAAGCAGCTTGTTTTTTTTTTTTTACAAATGTGAACTGAGAAAAAAAGGATTCTTGGAAATAATAATAAATAATAAATATTTTACTTATATTCAGCATTACACATTGTCTGATTAAAAACATTAAACAATATTAAAAGCAAAATCATACCCATGTGGTTTAGGCACCGTTCTCGTAAAGTGCATGGATGAGCCCCATAGCCTGCATCAGCGCTTATGGCGGCCGGTAGCCCCGCAGAGAGATGCAATAATTGGTGGTACACTCGTCCAGGGTTACGGAGAGTTCAGTGGGCAGGGATCCATCATCGTTCTCTAGCGACCCCCGCTGGTCGGTCGGGCACCTACAACTCCGTCTGTTAAGTTGCACACGTGTCTTCCTCCGACTCCGTGCAAGTCTGACTTGCCAGCTGCAGTGTGATGAGTTGTAGAGTTATGAGTGCTGCTATATGATTGGGCATTTGAAATTGGGAGGAGGGGAGGACCTCATGACATGGACTGAGCAATCACTATGACATTTTATTTTGGTCATAATTCAATCACTATGACATTTTATTTTGGTCATAATTCAATCACTATGACTTTTGGTCCAGGACACCCCATCATTGCAGGCTGGTCACTAACCATGTCTATGAAGGTTTGAGCCTCAGATATGTCGTTTACTTTACTAGCATGACTGGGGGTGTGCAACAGTGGGACATGATTGGCTTTGTTCTACCAGGTGTTGGATGGTTTTATCAGAGGTTTATCAAATTACTCCTGCTAAAATGTGTCTGTCACAAAGAGATTAGGCTAACTATTATCATCAGTGAAGGTTATGCCTATATGATTCTCCAATTGGTGCCAGATTTGAGTGTGACCTTTATTTAAGATAGTCAGTGACTTGCAGGTGGATGCACAGCACACACCCCAGCAACAGTGTATCTTGTATGGGAGCTGAGCCACATCAGTGACTTTGAGAGGCATAACTGGTAGGCCTACTTACAAATTAGAGATAAACGTGGAGTGGGGAATTTTAATAAAAAAAGGATGTCAAGCAAATTTAAGACGATTCTATAATTATACTTAAGAAGATGATTCATTCCAGTTACCCTATGTGCATTGTTTTATCGTTGTAGCTTTTATTTAAAATTAACGACACAAATTACAAATATAATGGCACCATCTAGTGGTTATTTTACAAAATTGCCTATTTAGTATGATGACTTGACCAGTCATAATGGGTCCACTTCAGGAGGACCCGCTGTAATCTAGAATGCCTCATGAGGGCAGGCTGACCAGACTTCCTCTGTTCCTGAACATATCTTCTTTTTGGCACCGAAAATATCTGTCCAGTGAGGATTTATAAAGTGGCCCAGTGCTCTCTCTCTCTTTGTTCTGTGTGTGTGCGTACGTGTTTGTGTGTGTGTGTGTGTGTGTGTGTGTGTGTGTGTCTGTATGTCTGTCTGTCTATTTGTGCGTGTGTGTGCTGGCATTAACAGAGTTCATTGTTCTTTAGTTGCCAAGACGTTTCTGTTTTCTTTCAGACGGCTTGCTCTGCTCCGCCCTCATACTTATTCTTTATGTAAAGTCTCAAGAGCCCGTCACTTAGCAACCTGGCTTTATTGGATAGAACAACCTTTCTCAGCCCTGTCCCTTCTAGTATGATACAACAGTGTGGCGTGGAAGCATTTCTCTCCTAACCTCTCTTGGACATGTGTTAGTGGTCTCTGTGACAGGTGAGTTGAAATATGCTGTTGAAAGTGCTGTTGAAAGTGCTGTTGACCTTTGTTTGAGAATCATGTAATGGTGGTCTCTGAAACTGAAAGGATTCACAGCTTCTCACATAATACACCTGAAATATGCAAAATTGTGGCATAATTTACAGCTGTCCTAAGCATATATTCAGGCTAAATTTTATATTGTCGTTATTAGCAAGACCACTAAATGTAGTTGTTTCCTATTACTGTGTAAATGGTTTAAATGGCTATTTTGTTAGCAGGACCTTTCTGAAGGTATTGTATTACACTATGAGATGTGTCGATGTTTCTATGTCTGTTTAATTTCATAAAGCGGTTGTTTTCATTACTTACATTGTCAATGAAAATGATTCTTTGCAGAAGGGCCTTAGTGTCCTTGAACTGAGATGTGGAAAAGCCTAAATGATGAATTCAGACCAGAACTTGTCCTCCCCAGCGTGTATGTGTTTTGAAAAAAAGACAATATTCTCAGCAAGTCTAGACTTAGCCTCCATACGGAGCAGAGGGTTTGTTCATCTTGAAAAGGCAGACGACACCGATGTGTGGGAGGTCAAAGCGCCCGATTTCTCCCCGAAGCTTTACAGTCATCCGCATCTGCCTCGGAAAAGGAAAGAAAATAGATGCCCGCCTTTATTCACACCAGAGTCAAGGGAGATGCTTTTCCGGGTCAAGAGGCCAACCCAGATAGTTTTACCTGAAATTAATCAGAGCAGAGAACTGCCAGCATTCACTCTGCGATACCGACCACCCGGTGCACTAGAATCCAAGATGGCTTTTGTGAAAGAAGGCAAATATCCTTCTATGGCCTTCAGTGACCCCAAACCTCATGATTTCAGACAGGTAAGATTGAAGACAGGATATGCCCCGTTTCATTAAATTAAATATTTTTACCCCTAAACATCAAAAAGGCTTGAATCTAATCTGATAGGAATAACTAATTAAACAATATGAAATGAAAAGGAAGGAATTATCATTTAATGTAGTGCCTCATGCTATACCCTCTTTTCCGATCTCAGTATGATGATCACATGCCAGATATGGTGACCACCCAGAAAAGGGATCCAGGCAATCTGAACTTCAAATCTCAACATTTGAGTGCAAGCATGTATTCATTTATTATTATATCAGTAAATTTGCTCTGTAAAGTTTTCACAGAATTTTTATTTAGGCTACTTGACAGTATTACAACAAAATGCAGACTTTCAAACAATCACATAAGTGATCCAGTAATCTACAGTCAACTCCAAAATTACCTATCTGATAATCATTTTTGCTTTTTGACAGTATATATATACTGCTTTTCCCATTTTAACATGCCTTTTCTTACTGTTCTTAAGTACATACTCTAAATAAGTGTATGACTTCACCGCTATCCTGAGCCCTGTGCACATGCACTTATCATGAGTTTACTCAATATGTGTGAAAAACTGAATAATAGCAGGGTATGCCTGGGAAGTGATATGTAATATTATTTGTACTTGTAGTATGCAATGCTGTTTCTAATAATGATCTTTTTCAAGTTTCCAAACCCAGAGAGGAGATCCACCAGAGGGTGACAATGAGGCAATTCGACACCATTAAACCAGCGGAGCCAAAATGGGATTCCCAGCTGATCTTGCCTAGCAGAACTTGGCCCCCAAAGTCAGCCTCCTACTCAGTGAGTGGACAGCTTAGTGTCGTTGCAAAGTTTACAATCTTGCTAAATTAGCTTGTTGCAGTGACACATTAGGCTACATAGTGTATTATCATAAGACTTTATATTTAAATATGTTTTTGTACCGCATTTGATGGGGTTGTAAGGGGTATGTTACATCTGATTCTGGATTTAGCAGTTCTGTCTCCAATTCAAACTAAGCCGAGACTGCCCTCTACAGGATGCTGAATGACTTTCTGTCATTGTCATTTTTTAGCCAAAATCACATAATGTCATGCAGTGGTTTGATTGGGTTCATAGTCAGGATGTAGTTGTTTTTCTCAGTACTTCACCAGGGTACTATTTGTGCTGTTGCACGTTGCTAACGACTACATCATAAACCCATCATGTGCCATGATGAAGCACGGGATTTCACTGTGCGGTGTAGTAAAATAAAAATAAATTACAAGGGGTTGTTGAGGGCAGTTCCTCAGTGTGGTGTTAAAATTGTGACACTTCCTGGTTCACAGAGACACAGACGGAGGCGAGGGTTACACAGCGCTCTCATGGACAGAGTGGAGGAGAAACTCACCAGCTCCTGGAAGAACAAATGATATTCCTCCCAATACCACTCTCTATACACCTGCACATTGGGTACTCTGCAAAGGAAAGCAAAAATAACTGAGAGCTCATTGGGAATTAGTTGATGTTGGCTAAGATGGGCCAGCCACGAAAAACTTATGTTGGAATCTATGTTTATACTTCAGAGTGGACTTTATCTGTTCATAATTTCAAAGTGAAGTCGAAAACAACCTTGCTCAGGAACTGTAAGGTACTGTTCTTCCCTTTTCCATCCTACTAACTGCAGCGTTCACAGACTGGTCTAACCAGATTGGGTGCTGTGCAAGCTGCACGTTATTCAGAAGATGAATACATTATGAACTTTATGAACAAGTGCCTACAGCAAGACTGCTAAGCTGATAATGGAAAAGGCGGGGGGGGGGGGGGGGGGGGGGTGCTGCTTTGCCCTGTATCTGGTTGATATGTACAAATATTTGCCCAATCACACGCATTCTTTCATGTGCACACATTGATCCAGGGCTCTTCCCTTGATTGCTGGAGAGTTTGTGGTCACATGCAGTATCAGCAGTGGTTGTCACTGCCACCAGCCATACAAAAGGCTAATGTAACGGTTTCTCGTTCGATATCAGGCATGATGGTTTCTGGCAACCCAGTTCTCCAGCATGGTGAATTACCAATGAGGATAGGAGATGAATGACTATGACTATGACTATGACTTTGAGGTAATGGCCGCACTGCAAGTCATCAGGGGGCTGTACACTACATTAGCCTGTATCAGCAGCATCTGCCCAGCCATCTGGAGAGACATTCTCACAATATACTTACTGAATGACCACATGCCCCACTGAAGAAGTGTGTACAATGAACATGCGTAAAAAAACATCTCACACATCACTAAGTCAATATTTTGTCCCTAATCCGGGTGTGGGTGGAGTCAATCTTTTAATGCTTCCAAAATGATAACCAGGGCCTGGACTGAGGCCCTCTTAGGTTTGGGAAATTGAGTGTCCATAACACTGTTTGGAAAAAAAGAGAAGAAAGAATTTATTGCTCAGATGTTAAATAATAAATGGCAAGGTGAAAGGATCTTTTCACCATTTGCCATTTTTGCAACGTGATATGTGATTAGCAGCAATAATGTTATGGTTCGAACACTGGTTTGGACCCAAATGCAGGACTCAGAGACAGACGGCTGGTTGAACTCCACGCAGAAAACTTTATTACAAGTATGCCCACACATGGTAGCAGGCCGGAGCAGGGTTGGGCAAGATGACACAGGGCTGGAGTCGGGATAGAACCAGGATGAGGCAGGTGGGTAGAAGGGCTGGAGCTGGGCTGGACAGGAGCAGGGCTGGACAGGAACAGGCAAGGCAGGCAGGAGAACTGGAGCAGGGCTGGATGGGAAAAGGCAGGACAGGCAGGAGAACACAAACAGGACGGGTACACAGGAACAAGGGACAGGCAGGAACAGTTCTTTGTAAAAAGCGCTATACAAATAAAATTTTATCAAAAGGGCTTAAAAGTAATATGACAAATGTAATATGATCTGGCACAGAACAAAGAAACAGGTGCTTAAATGCCAGATTAATGACGAGACATTGAGGAACAGGTGAGATGAGACAACATGAGGAAACACAATTCAGGTGCGGGGAAGTGGAGACACAAAATGGAAAGAGAGAGGGAAAACACGGAATGGAATGCACATAGAAACAGAAAACCAGGAAATCGGGACAGAGGCACGGAACGTGACAAATAAATTATTTTCTAAAATCCTCTGACTTTTCTGTCTATTATTTGTAACAGTGAGTAGATCTCCTGCTTTACATTTCAGTTTACATTTTATTCACCAGCCTTTTTATTTCACCTTACAAAGGAAAAGAGGGCCGTGGCAGAAAAAGGATGTGCTCGCGCACTGTTTCAATACTCCCAGCGACGTGATGAATAATGAAAGATGTTTTCATGTACACAGCCTACGGGGTTGTTATCTATAAAGCATATGTTCAGACCAGAGAAATGCTTCGCGCAGGTGTCTCTGCCTTTAACGGGCTTGTCAGATCATCACTGAGGTCAAATGCATGGGGCCTCTTTTTGTTCAGGGTGCTTGTAATATTAGGCTGTGTTGGAGAATTAATTTAATTATTTTCAGGTTTGTTACTCTTGTCATGAAATTTTAATTGTAACATTGTTCATCTTCTCAACATGATTTCTCGATTACAGAATGTGTAAAGTTCTTGGATGTTTTTAGCACAGTAGTGTTTGCATATTGAAATATTACGTATTAAAACCTTGCTACTGGCCTATGGAGTAGTGAATGGAATAGCTCCACCATACCACCAATCACTCCTAAAAGCGTATACCCCGATCTCTCAGTTCTGCACCCTTGAGGAGATAAGCATTTCCTTCCCTGTGTGGTTGCTCCACTCAGTCATGATGACTATCTTTACTGGCCCCACAGTGGTTTGCTATGCAATGTCACCGCTGTCACTGAAGAAGAAGTTAACAGTTTTTTGGTGTCTGCTCACTTTTAGGTTAAAGTGTCTGTGTGTGTGTTTTATGTGTGTGTGTCTGTGTGTGTTTCTGTGTGTGTAGGCGTGTGTGTGTGTGGGTTTGTGTTTGTATCCATAACTCTCTGTGTTGCAGTGTTAATAATTGAGATGCAATTGCCTGTCCATATACATATATACATATATATACATATATACATACAGTATATATACATATATACATACCGTCAAGCCGTAAAGTCTGCCCACCCCTTTCACCTTCTCCACGTTTTATTACATTACAGACATATTCTACAATAGATTGAGTTCATTTTTTGTCGCAAAATTCTACACAAAATATCCCATAATGACAAAGTAAAAACATGTTTTTAGAAATTTTGCAAATGTATTAAAAATTGAAAACTGAAATGTCTCATTTACATAAGTATTCATACCCTTTGCTTTAACATATTTTTAAAGTATCATATTTAATATTTGGTCGCATATCCTTTGCATGCTGTTACTTTCTGAAGTCTGTGACCAATCAACATCAAAAGACTCATGATATCTTGTTTTCAGGTACTGTTACAAGCGATACTATAACCTCTCTGCATTTGAACTGATCTCTATGAGAATTGGGGGGTGAGACTAGATTCAGCTGTAAATTACGCTGATACAGTATGGAACACATGACTGGTGAAATGGCTGTACGTCATCAAGGGTCTAAGGTATCAAACGAGCCCCAAACCATCACTCTGCGGCCAGATATGGAGTAGATGTGGATGGATCCCTTTAAGGGTTGTTTCTCCTGACTTTTTTCCCCATAGGGTTCTATAGGAAAATTAGTTAGGAGAAATAACCCTTGCAGTGATCCATCCATATCTACTCCATATCTGGGAACAGAGTGATGGTTTGGGGCTCGTTCGATAGCTCAGACCCTTGATGACTTACAGCCATTTAGCCAGCCATGTGTTCCATACTGTACCAGTGTAATTTACAGCTGAATCTAGTCTCACCCCCCAATTCCCATAGAGATCCATTCAAATGCAGAGAGGTTATAGTATCGCTTGTAACAGTACCTGAAAATAAGATATCGAGAGTCTTTTGATGTTGATTGGTCACAGACTTCAGGAAGTAACAGCATGCAAAGGATATGCGACCAAATATTAAATATGATACTTTAAAAATATGTTAAAGCAAAGGGTATGAATACTTATGTCAATGAGAAATTTCAGTTTTCGATTTTTAATACATTTGCAAAAATTTCTAAAAACATGTTTTCAACTTTGTCATTATGGGCTATTTTGTGTAGAATTTTGAGACAAAAAAATTAACTCAATCTATTGTAGAATATGTCTGTAATGTAATAAAACGTGGAGAAGGTGAAAGAGGTGGGCAGACTTTCCGGCTTGACTGTATGTGTGTGTGTGTGTGTGTGTGTGTGTGTGTGTGTGTGTGTGTGTGTGTGTGTGTGTGTGTGTGTGTGTGTGTGTGTGTGTGTGTGTGTGTGTGTGTGTGTGCGTGTTTCTGCACGTTTGCATGATTGTATGTGTTTGTGTGGTTACATTTAAGGACACACCCATTTAGGTCTGTGGTTAAGAGTGGGGCATGCTGCTAATTCACCTCTCACTAGAGAGAGAGTGTTTGTCTCACATCGCACAGTGAAACCCTTCTTCCTACGCGGGCAGACATTTGGTCATACTAAGCAGATAGAAATGGCACTGAGCCACAAAGAGTTTGAGAGGGCAGGGAAGTCCACTGGACTCCAAGTCTGGAGGATTGAAAACATGGAACCAGTGCTGGTATCGGAGGTTCTCCATGGTAACTTCTACGTGGGGGATGCCTATATCATTCTCCATACAGTCAAACAGAGGGACAGCTATTTCTATGGCCTGCACTTCTGGCTGGGTGAGTAAAACATATTTTTGAATTATTTATTGGTTGCAAAATTATCAAGTGAAATTGTAGCAAAATGTTTTTGTTTTGTAGATGGTCAGGTGTTATTAAGTTATATGTGTGAAATTAAATCTTTGTGGAAAGTTTTCTGTTTTTCTTCTATTCTACTTGTAATGTGTTACAGTATATGATGCTTCCTGATTTATAATCAGAAGTGAACATGTTTAAACATAAATGCAAATGATAAAATGTATCTTTAAATACAAGAAACAGATATTCTTCTCTCTTCAGCAATATACTGCCAGTTCTATACTAATATGACCCATCAATATTTTATACCTCTATTGATTCATCTCTAGTCTTAGCATAATCAATAACTCAAGGCTATTGCCTTGTCCTTGTATTCTTTAAAGCTGCTTATTAGAGCAGTAAAGGCAAATAGATAGCAATGCATTGCACTTATGCTGCAGCCTTAAAAATAATTTATAGTACATAGAAATGTTAAAACAACTATTAAACATTATGCAATAATATATGCAATATCTATAGCAGGCATCCGACCAGCACTGCGGCAAGAATACACTTTTTTTGTATTGTATTAAGTACACAAGATTAGAAATTTTTTTCACTAAAAACATATATTTTTAAATCACTTCTTAAAACCCATTGTTATAGATTTGCTTTTATGTGATGTTGATGTTGATACTTTTATTATATTATTTTATTCATTTTATTTTGCTTTTCATCCTACGATTTTACCATCATGTATTTGAATGTTTGCTCTTTTCCGCCTCTGTTCTATAAATTTAAACCCAGTTTATTAATGTCTCATTGCCTTTTAAATTCATGACCTGAGTATTCTGCTTTTATTTTGTCTGTCAAGCCCTTTGTAAACCCTTTTATGTTTTTAAAGGTGCTATATAAATAAAGTTATTATTATTATTATTATTATTATTATTATTATTATTATATATAGGTTATTTACTCAATGAATAGGTCATTTTTCCGCACAATTTAAGAATAAGAAAGTTAAACAAAAACATACTGAAAAATAGCATAAAACGTTACACCAGATATGTAAAGACATATGACAGATTTACTTTTAGATTTATTTTGACTTCAGAAGTCTCTCATTGTGGACTGCCAATCACTCATTCGCACGTATACCCTTCTTTCACCTGTGTGAGCAGGTAAGGAGTGCAGTCAAGATGAGAGCACCAGTGCGGCCATATACACTGTGCAGATGGATGACTATCTGGGAGGAAAACCTGTCCAGTACAGAGAACTTCAAGGGGCTGAGTCCATGGCCTTCACCAGTTACTTTAAGGGAGGAATCAAGTACAAGGTATTAGCCACTTTCATGTTATGTTATGGTCTAGTGGGGTGCCTGCAGGCAATCCTAGTGTAACAGCAGTCTCAACAGTAGTAAAAATGGCTGTCCTCCAAAACACTTGATGTGAAGGAAAATCTCTTACACTCTGCAGTCCACCAGTTAAACTGGCAGACATTAATTTGGAGGGGGACGCTTCATGTGTAGCTTGTCGTGTCATGTGTCGTGTTGCCGGGTCACTGGATTCAGTACTAGACCGTGTGGCCCATCATCCACAGCAGAACAGTCCGTTAATTACATGAGCCACCCAGTGCTGCCAATTTATTGTTTTCTTTCATCCTTTTTTAATTATTTTGCATGTTCTTGTTCATTAATAAGACTTTATTTCAGCTGGTTTTCATGATTTTCATGATTCTCAACTCATCAAAGGTAATGAATCTATAATGTCACAGAAGAAAAACTCTATCAGGCTCAGATTTATTTTTTCCAATGTGAGACATATCCTACCCTTGATTGGCAACGGTCAGCATGTGCCTCAGAAAGAAGGGGAAAAAATGTATGAGAGCAGTATACATGTGCATTAAGGGAGCAGTATACATGTGCATTAAGAGAGCAGTATACATGTGCATTAAGAGAGCAGTATACATGTGCATTAAGAGAGCAGTATACATGTGCATTAAGGAGCAGTATACACGTGCATTAAGAGAGCAGTATACATGTGCATTAGGGGAGCAGTATACATGTGCATTAAGGGAGCAGTATACATGTGCATTACGGGATCAGTATACATGTGCATTAAGGGATGTGTTTTTTTCCTTAGGCAGGAGGTGTGTCTTCAGGATTCCACCATGTCATCACCAATGACCTGACAGCAGAGAGGCTCTTCCACATTAAGGGTAGACGGGTGGTGAGGGCAACGGAGGTGCCGCTCGCTTGGTCCAGTTTCAACAAGGGGGACTGCTTTATTGTGGATCTGGGGGCAGTAAGGACCCAACTTTTTGTTAGAGGAAAAAATGTAATTGGTTAAATCCATGTGACGTTGCAAGTGTTTCTAGTGATAATAATCTATTCAAATAAGGCTTTAGTGATTTTTGAAAGTATATCTCATACCGTTTAATAATAATTATGTCATACTCTGCTACATCATTGTTATTGCAACACAATTCCAACAAGGCTTTCACCAAGGATGGAACTTAAAGAAAGGGAAATATGAATATGTTTGCCTATACTCTCTTTCAAGATAAATCCAAAAGATAGAAATATTTTACTGACACCTTCCCTTGTATAGCTGAATGCTTTTCAAATGGAAAAAAACAATAAGGTTTGCATATTAAACATCATCTAGAGTAATATGTCTAAAGTTTAGCGCTATCTGGTTAAGCATGGTAATACTGTTGCTCTGGGTCTTGTCTGCAGATTACATGTGAAATTACATTTTCAGTTTGACATATTCAGCAAATATTTGGAATAAATTCATGGCAAACTACAAAACTATTTGGACTGAAAATAACGTGCATTCTGTTGGCCTGTGTAAACCTGAAGTGCTTACCATGCAAATCTTTAACATGGTTTTGTCTCAGCAAACACATACACGAGAACTGTGTATTTTTAAGGCGCGTTTGTGTGGTTTAGTGTTATGTCTTTTACCTCAGGTGTTGGGTGTCTGTGAACGGTAAACTCCCTCATTCAATAAGATTTTGTATACCAAAAGCTGTGACTTGGCCTGAAAACAGACCCTCAAGTCAGTCTGTGCTGAAATGTATTTTCTTTTCAATCTCTGCCAGTGTGCATCATGGAAACGCAGTGTGCCAATTGCCAATATTATGGTTCTACAGTAGGCTTTTTGTAAGGGAGCACTAGTGCTCTTGAAAATTTAGGAGCATACAGCAAAATGGAGTAGCACAAATTACATGTGCAATTTGTTTTGGTTTTTCTTCTTCTTATGGCAGAAACATGTAAAAATGGCCAATAATAATACTAAGAATGTTTTATTCAACATATACAGTATATAGTAACTATTAATAATAATACATTGTTGTAATATTGTTTAACAACTAAACATGCATGCAAGGTAGCTGCAGGGACATGCGGTAAAACAAAGAAACCAGGCTATAATTTCTTCTCTGCAGGTGATATATCAGTGGTGTGGCTGCAACTGTAACAAGTTTGAGAGGTTGAAGGCAGCACAAGTGGCAGTCAGTATCCGCGACAATGAGCGTAACGGGAGAGCTAAGGTCATTGTTGTGGAGGAGGATGGGGAACCAAATGGCATGATAAAGGTAACAAAGATAAGCATATTTTTCTTTAAAAAATGTTATGAAAGTATGAATAAATATTGTTCATAGTACATGTGCCACATTATACATGGGGTGATTATACTAACAATGTACTGTAGGTTGTACTGTATCTTGAGAGACTGAAACGATCGTAACTATACTTACGAGCACTACTCGCAGTGTCACCTAAAATCACCCGTATGTGTCTTGCTACAATGGCAGCCGTCATCTTATCGATTGCATGTCTTTTAAAACCTTCTTTCAATTTGTACTAAAATACACCCGCAAATACCTTTCCCAAACTTTCTTTCAGGCATAGTAAATCACATTACACGTGCTAAAGCAGTTTATTTGCATGACCTCCTCCCACTATTTCGCGAAATAACGTAGGGCCGCCCAATTTTGCGTATTCATTCAGGCTAATCCGCAAAAAAGAAAAATCTATGTATCTTTCCATTTTTAAACACACGCAGTCCTCTTTGTGTGTCGTTATTTGATTAGTTTGGAGATTTTGTACACGCAAACCTTTAGTAAATCGACCCCTAAAAACGGAGCTACAAACATTGGTCTTGTGTGTATCTACTACAGAACATCAGTCATTTGATCAGTTCTATCTTTTGGGGGTGTGCCTTAATCCCTCCTCAGAGAGAACATTAAATATGTTATCATTTCCAATGTATTTTTATATGGTTTCTGTCATTGAGGAGAGGAGTGCTTCTGATAGTATGTTTGTGTGGATTGGAAATGTGTGCATGTTTTCCCGTCTGACAAGCAAAACTAGTTTAATTTTTAATCCCAGGCTGTCAGATGTTTATGAAAAAGTATGCATAATATAAACAACAGACCTAGACATTATATCTATTGAAGGCCTATTTTCCCTGAAACTCCACTGAAGTGACAACTTTACTGATGTAGACATGCGTAATCCTGAAGATACCATGAACAATTAACAGTATTTTTCACTTGTTTATTAAATTACCTATAACTTTCCCTCCTCTAAACTAAACTATCTCAGGCCACCACATAGTCTCTTTGTATGTCAAATAGACCGCACCTCTCTGCTCATAGGGCTATGGGGTGACAACTTCTTCAGTCTGTCTGTAAAAAAGATCATGGGTTTGCCAGTACTGTGAGACTAGAATAACATTGCATTCCTCACCTTGATGGTGCCAATTACTGGGCCTTCTATGTGGTGAGGTGTAGGAGAGTCAGTCATATTACTCCAAAACATTCAGCGTCTCCCCTTAACATGTCCAAATTAATTAAACATATATAACCTTAATATATTTGTTATTGCAATAGTAAGTTCTACAAATGACATGACATAAGACCTTTAGTCCATAAAGAAACATGTTTACATTCCTACACGCATGCAATGTTGAGAGGCATCTTTGAGTGGCGGTTAAATTCTTGGTTGGTTGTTCATTGTTGTGGGAATATTCCAAATATTCTACCTGATTTATTACTAATCAAACTTCTTCAACCTCTAACATGGTTAGATTCTATAATCAGATAACTGTAGATATCTGATATCTATAATATCCAACTAAATTACATATTTGTTAAGAAAAACAAACAGCATTGAATTTAGTTAAAATGACACCCCATGGGCTCGATCTTGGCGCCTGGTCTAAGCGTAAAGTCTATTTAGGGCGTGTCCAAGTCCATTTTTGCTAGTTTACCGTCGTGTTTTTTGGGCGCTAAGCACAGCGCCAAGAATGGGCTGAACCTATAGTCTCTTTATTAATTATAGGTGTGTCTTGGGTGTGACATGCAGTAAACCAATCAAAATGTTATATCCCTTTAAAAACCAGCTTTGTGATGACCAGACACAGATGTAGAACCCAAAAAGGCAGACTCGAAGCCAGACGTAAAATAAAACTCCCGAAAGAGATTTTATTACACATTTTATTACAGAGCGTTAGGCAGTTCGTAGTAGGTTCAATGCAAGGGTCAAATACACAAATAGGCAATCTGTAAATGCAAAGTACAAAAATCAGAAAGCAAGGCTCATGGTTAAAGTCCAGGCTAGGGTCGAGATCTAGAATATCTGTCAGCGGAGGCACAGTACTGAAAACGGCAGGCAGGCTCATAATCAGTAGGAGAACAAAATTCATAACAGGTAAGCAATCCGGGAAGGCAATGGTTCAAATAAACACTAGGCAAACTCGTAGTTAAAAAAACAAAACAGGTTCAGGAATAGAACTGGCAAAAGACATGGTCGTAAACACTCAAACTCAAACAGTAAACTGAAGCAACAATCTCGCACTGCACACAAGCCAAGACAGGATTTAAATACACTCACAGACACGTGCAACAATTAGAGAGAGCAGCAAGCGAAAAGGAGAATCAGCTGTAGCGAGCGAGTAGAAGAGTTAACGAGGAAATCAGGAAAGAGAATAGTGATCGCAAAGGCGGAAAGGAGAGACAGCTGTAGTGAATAGAGAAGATGACGTTAGATAATTAGTAGATTAGTAGAAACCCTAATTTCTATGAGGTTAGTAGATTAGTATCTCCAAACATTACAAGGAAGTTAGTCATTAGTAGATTAGTAAACCATAATTTTATGAAGTTAGTAAATTAGTAATCATTAGTGCTGAAAGAAGGAAATAGCAGAAAATTAGGCTACAGAGAACACCGAATTTACCGAAAACACAGGGAAACGTGTGAGGGAGTGGGAACACAAACGGTACAGATTTTTCACCTTGGCGGATTGCTTGATGGCGAAACAGACATGCTCGTGCGTGTTTAGTGCGATCAAGGAATAGGCTAAATGGATCAATAGTCAATATTATTCGGACAAACCATGTCTATGAGTTCCCGGTAATTCCCGACACGGTTGTTATTTTACAAAATATATTCTGTTACGTTTCGTTAAAAGGACCTGCAACAGCTGATAATAAGCTATCGATGGCTTCAGTGTCACTTTGGAAAACGTCAAATTATCCAAACGAATTTCGTTTGATTATGCCATGAAAGTGTCAAACATCAATTCCATGAGGCTGTTCTCATGGAGTTCTCGAAGTTCAAGCTTCATCCGAAGTTCGTTTGGCTACCTGCATAGTAATATTGATTAATAACATAAATACCGTTTTTTGCCTTAATGATTACAATAAATACAATAAAGCTGTCAGGTTGGCAACCCATATGTTCACGCATATTTCCCCTTGTTTTATAATATCCTGCTTATGGAAATGTGACCAACCTGTTTTACACTCGTAGCGTAATGCTTTAAATTTAAAACAATCCACTTTAAGACCGTGAAACGTGCGACTTACAGCAGGGCAAACAGAAAACATGCAGTGCACATGCAGGGAATTGCATTCAAATTAATTGTGAATGAATTGTGTAACGTGCTGCAAATTTGCTTTCATTTCTATTTGGACGCTTAGTTCTCTTCTCGTTTTGTTCAGTTATGGAATAACAGGTGAAATCAGCTGGGTTTTAATAAACTGAGAGTATGGACACCTTGTCACTGTAATTTAAAAAAATATGAAAGACGAAGAATACTAAGGTTCAAATTCAGTTAACATGGTGACATTTATCTCCGTTGTTTAACCATAGGCTATGGAAAAAAACCTTATTCACAGCGAATGAAACAATAAATGCAATATTCACTGGACAAGGATTTGAACTTTTTCAGTCAAAACCATTCTATGTACTTATAGAATGTAGGCCTAGAGAGCTGTATTGCAATGACATCTGAATTTTTGAATGACAATTCACCCATTAGGTGTAAATGACAATTTGCACATTAGGCTTAATATAGATGTTATCCGCAAATGAAAAGCCATTTTTAATTGATAGACATTGTCCCGTAACAGAAGATTGTCCCATTAGAAGATCACAGCAATTATTGGCAAATATAGGCTAAGGGCTTGATCCAGGATAATTGCGAATACTCTATAGCCTACACATGTAACCTTACACAGTAGGGTGTACGGGCGTTGTGCACACGCCTATGTATAGACGCACTTATATGCGCCGTTAAAATAACATGTAAACAACTGCGACATGACTTCAGACCAGGTTTATGGTGGTTTTAGCGCAAGCACTTTCTGCTGCCTCGAGATAGCAATACGCCAAAAATAATACTGGCCACTCCTCATTGTATGACCAACACGCCTAGTTCGCTTGTAATGGGCGCAATATAATTGAACCAAGCCTCCGGTGTAAGATAGCAAAGGCACTTGCGTTTGGGTTAGCGCCGCTTAGCGCCGGGTGTAAGATAGGGCCCCGTGTGTTAAATGCAGTGCAACTTTTTAAGCCTAACCCCAAAAGGTATGATCTCTGGCCCCCTGTACACTACAGCATAATAAAAACATTCCATCTTTCACAATGTGGTCAGTTCTATTGCCATATTTTGAATGTAATTTTGTTGTCTCTCAGGTCCTGGGTGAAAAGCCACACCTTCCTGATGGGGATAATGAGGACGATGTCACTGCAGATATAACCAATCGTAAAATGGCCAAACTTTACATGGTATGGAGACATTCACGTGCCACATACACAAACAGCCACACAGTGTGCAATCATTAAAGAATTATAAAGAACTATTATACACAATATTACCATTTCTCATACAGGTATCGGATGCTACCGGGACCATGCGGTTGTCTGTGATCTCCGAGGAGAATCCCTTCTCCCAGAGTCTGCTCCTGTCTGACGAGTGCTTCATTCTGGATCATGGAAAGAGCAAGATGATATTTGTATGGAAAGGTAGTTCTACACCCAAGCCACATCAGTATCAGTAATCAATAGTAGTTTCTGTGTGCAGGCAGAATTATTTACTTTCTCTGAACCATAAGAGACAGAACAATATGATTCGAAGCTAGTTCGGGCAGACTACTCGAGAAGCGTCAAATCGCCATCAGCTCACATGCTTACGTCTTAAATGGGAGGGCTATTTAAATCACCAACCTTACCTATTAATTACCTACCCTTGCTTGGCTTGCCCCGCTTATTCCTGCATGTACGCCTTTCAGGAAATTCTTTGAGCTCCCACCACAACCACCTGTGGGCTCTGCTTCTCATTTGATCCCCATGGGGGGGTTTGCAGTGGAGGACCCTGTTATAATTTTGACTAGCTCATACTAAAGATGTTATGCAAAAAGCTAGAGAGTAATAAGAGGCAGGGCCTTAATGCCAAAGTTGCATTCACATTAAATTTCAATAAAATATTATTTAATTCAAATTGTGAGTTGTCTGACTGAAATGTAATTGCATGTAGTGCTGCTTCAAGTATCGTTGGATTTACAAACATTGCAAATTTCTTATTGTTAGGAATTTTGTTGTTTCATCATATCCATGTTCTTGTCGTACTGTCAATTTCATCCCTTTAAGGCAGGAATGCGAACAAGTGTGAGAGGAAGGAGGCCATGAAAACAGCTGAAGGCTTCATAAGACAGATGGGCTACCCACAGAACACCCAGGTTAACCGTAGTCATATCCCACATGTGAACATAGTGGTTTATCAGCCCCAAGATGACATGTTTACAGGGGCCTTTGGTGCCTTTTAAAATACAGAATGGTTTTGTGAACAATAAATAAAATTTTAAAATAAACAAACCCAGCGAACACGTTTGGTTGAGGGCACTAACGTGTATGCACCTGTTACACGAGAGCCATTTGCGTGGTTTGCACTTGGAACAGCAGATTACATTACTTTTACAGAATGATTTTCAATAAATGTCAATATTTCATTCAGTCAAAAGCAATTTTATATTTAAAATGATCATTGTGAGCTAAAATACTGATGATTTTTGAGAATGACCCTAGCCACCCTCTAAGAAACTTTATGCGTACCAGTAATATAATTAATTAATAAATAAAGAATGTTGTCCTGCATAATTCTTCTAAGAAAACGCATTGAGTAAAAATTTGATTATTGTGTCTAACTTCTAGATTCAAGTTCTTCCACAGGGAGGTGAAACTCCAATCTTCAAACAGTTTTTCCAGAACTGGAAAGACAAAGACCAAAGCGAGGGATTTGGCAAAGTGTTTGTCACAGAGAGAATTGCTCGGATCCAACAAGAACCATTTGATGCCTCCAAACTCCATGAATCCCAACACATGGCAGCCCAATACAATATGGTGGATGATGGGACAGGAGACACACAGGTGATTGAGCCGAAGTGTTGCCATTGAACAGGCAAGGGTTTACAATAATCGCATGAGCTTGTTAAATGACAGATTACCTTGTTTTGTCCCATTGTTGTCCAAACCTTTTGTTTTCATGTGATTATATATTTTTGTCAGTAAAAAAGTTTTGCAGGGATCTGCAGGCGATGTTTTCCATGTTTATGATCATCTCAAGGGTTGTTTTTCAAATGCTTAATTAACCCCGGTCTTACACAAATAGACCACCAGCTCCTACCACAGACTGATCCTTGATTGTGCAACTTGAAAATAAAACTACCCTGGGGCAGCAGTGTAGCATAATGCGAGGCTAGTGAACTGGGCTTGTAACAAAGGTTGTGGGTTTGCTTGCCAGCTGGGATGCTGCCATTGAGCAATGAATTTAAGTAAAATATACACTGATGTAAATAGATTGTAGCTACAAGGTATCAAGGTCAGTTATGTAAATCACTCCGGATGGATACTGCTAAATACTGAAATGTAATGAACAAAATAACATGCAAAGCACCAACAGACTCATTGCAAAGCACGATGCAGCTGACCAGATCAAAAACTAAATGAACCTATTGAAGCATGATTCTCCAGTCTCTCAGACTGCTGAACAAACTATTTTTCAACTGAGCACAGTGGCGAATGTTTTTATTGACACACCCCCTGTTGCACTTCCCAACCCAAATGCCTTCGTAGTACGCCACAACATTTCTAAACTAGGTGGAGGCAAAAAATACTTGGTTTACAAAGCAGTTCACGAGCACCCAGGTGCATTTTAAATACCATTGTCAGCAAAACAGGGCCCTTAGGCATTTGTGAGGTCCAAGGCAGGGGAACAATCATTCTAAGGATCTTTCTGTAACATTGCACAAATTAAATAATGTTTTCAAAAAAAGTCACAATTTATATTCTTAAGCAAAACAAAGTCTTATGCAACATCATCAAAATCCAGGGCAGCTATATCATTGGACTCTTAAATAATTCAGGCATTAGGCTACCTTAAACATTGCTATGGGGCACAGCAGGAAGGATGAGCTTTGGAAATTGTGTGTGGTTTTTTAAATGAACAGGATGCCATTTGTGCTTTTAAGGGTTCATTTCAGTTTTCACATTATTCAAAAAAGCTGGTTTATCAGCATGCCTGGCATTTTTTCTCTCCTCAGTTCACTGAGTCATTATGCCATGTGCAGAGACTTCAGTGCTTAAAACACATAGTGTAGCACTGGGGCCTGCTCTAAAGTCAACTTGACATTTCTGCCGTTAGTCTGTGTGAGAAGCAGATAATTATATAGTAATAAGCGTTGAAATCATCATCTTTATCATAACAATAACATATTAAATCTTTCTTTGTATTCGGTATATAGTTATACTTTCAGGGCATTGGATTTTTTCAAGGGACATGCATGCCCCCACTGCACACAAATGCCTAAATGGAAACCGCTACAATTTCTACACATAATGTGCTTGCACAATGAAAGGAAAATACATGGCATGAAAACTACTTTTGATAATGCTACTGATGTTTTTATATTTAAAACATGACACAAACTATTGCTCTTCCAAATGCTTTGCAGATCTGGAGAGTGGAGAGCAGTGGTAGAGTTGAAGTCGACCCGGAAACACATGGCCAGTTCTACGGGGGCGACTGTTACATCATTTTGTACACATATGCCAAAGGGAAAATCATCTACACCTGGTGAGTGGCCGGTGGCCCTCATACCTTATCTGTTCTTTTGAGCGTGTGCATGATTACATTATCCATTTGATTTGAATTAATTACACTGCTTACTTTTCACACATTCAGCAGAATTCCACAGCTGAATATTTGCTTAAGCCATAGGAGTTAACCTTGCCAAAGCGTACAGCAACATTGCTTGATCTTAACATAACATAACATAACATACTGACGAGAACAGGCCATTCAGCCCAACAATGCTTGCCATTTTCATACCACAAAAGGGTATCTAGTGCTCATTGTTTACCTACTAGCATCTAGTACCATATCAAGCCTTTTTACCGTTTGCTAATTTTCATCTACACCCCGCGTTCTAACTGACAGAACCCAACCTGAAGAATCTCTTGTAGTTGACTTCTTTAATGAATTTAAATGCCGCAATCAAACCGACCGTAGGTCTCCTTTTACTAAGTTTAAGAGATTAAGTATCTTAAATCTTTCCACGTCATTTTCATCCATCATACCATGAACATATTTAGTTGACCTTTTTTGAACTTTTTTCTAAAGCCTAGAAAAATAAATGGTTTTCTTGTAGTACGGCGCCCAGAACAACTACAACACAATACCAATCTTCTTACAACTACAACACAATACCATTCCTGTCATGCTTGGTAGCTAGACAGAATTCTAATTATTTGAAAGGTTCAAGTATGCCACATAGACGCCAATATTTGACGTCCATTGGGTTAAAAAAGCTCTAATTCATGATCTCCCCCTGATGCCATCTTGTTTCCTGTGTCACAGGTAGCTGTAACAATGAGCCCCCTGTGGCCTTTGTCTTGTGATAAAATAACGGTGCTCCCCAGTATATTTACCATGTAACTTGTATTTAGGCAGGGCTCCAGTGCCTCCCTGGATGAGCTCACTGCTTCAGCCTTCCTCACTGTACAGTTGGACCGATCCTTAGGGGATTATTCTGTGCAGGTGAGGCTCTGGGTTTTTGGAAGGAGGGGCATAGCATGAGATGGACAGCAGAGTTGTATACTTAGGAAAACTGTATCAGTGAGACGGTGCTCCCTGCACCTCAGCATGTTAGATATTTAGAACTGAGTGCCGATGTTAAAGTAGGTAATTATGAAAACTAGCCCTGTCTTTCAAGACAGCCTAAACAAATTATAGTACAATACAGTATAATTGATGCTGCCACCTAGGTGTTTTCCACAACAATGCAGCAAGTCTCTTCTCAATTTTGATTGGATGCAGGGGTTAGAAATCAGTGGCCATTACATTAGGCCTTTATGCACCCACATTTATTCAAACCATAAATATCTAATCGAATACTTTATAGTTTTTTTACTTTAAAAATACAGTTAAATACATGAATTAATGAATGAGACACTCAGATATGTCTGTTTCCTCCAGGTAAGAGTGACTCAGGGCAAAGAGCCCTCTCATTTTCTGAGCCTGTTCAAAGCCAATCCTCTCATCGTGTTCAGGAACGGAACATCCCGCAAAGGGGGGCAGGAGGCCCCACCACCCACGCGCCTCTTCCAAGTGCGCCGTAACCTGCCAACGATAACACGCATTGCAGAGGTTAGCCGCCGGCAGCTCTCAACAACAAAGGAGCCTTCACATTTACGCTGACACAATAATTAGAATGGAGAAATGTTATACTTTTAGCTTTATTTTACATGTCAGGTGATATATTACTGGTTTGAACCTTAAGCTGAATTAAACCAGTGATCATTTGATATACATAGCCCCTCAAAATTCAAATGTAAGTTTTTGGTTACAGAATATAGTTTCTGGTAATGAAAACTCACTTCATCTCATCCATATTTGGTCTCCCAGGTAGAGGTTGAGGCTCAAAGCCTGAACTCCAATGACGCTTACCTGCTGAAGCTACCACAGGGGACGGGGTACATCTGGGTGGGTAAGGGGGCCAGTGAGGAGGAGGAGCAAGGTGCTGGGTATATGAGTGAGCAGCTACACTGCCAGGCCCGCAGGATCACAGAGGGACAGGAGCCAGGTCAGCCTACACATCTTTACTGTTCATACACCTAAGCGCTGTCATGACAGAATTTCTAATGACTGCATGTTTTACTGTTAGGCCTTCAGTTAATCTAGGTCTTCCTATAGCACTTTTAGACTTGTATTGTGAGTTCCTGCATTTTTGGGTTTACTATTTTTCTATATATACACTCCTCAAAAAAAGTTCGGAAACGTTATTTCGGTCGATTATTCCTCCCCTTTAATAATACCAATTGGTATTGTATTTTATATCGTTGGAAAGCCTGATTAGTCACCTTTACAACGAGGTACAACTTGTAAGGATCATGCATTCGTGGAATGAGCAAAACAGCTAACCGTGTGGGTAGCGGCCCAAAAAAATGTGCCAAAATCCCCTGCAATATTCTTCTGTTGGTATTCACTCTCGTTTTGAGTTGCTTGGTGGACTGGATGATTGCACTCTCCCACAGTAATAAGGAAAAAACAACACATATTGGCCATTTTTACACTTTATTCATTTTACACTGTCAGGGACCTCAGTAGCGTGTGGAAGATCCATACGCAGCCACAACAGCTTGGCACCTCCTCCTCATGCTGGTCACCAGCCTGGTCACACACTGCTGTGGGATGGCATCCCATTCCTCTGTGCCAATCAGGTGCCAGTCACACACCTGTGACTGGCATACACCTGCCAGCACTTGAAGCTCAAAACGAGAGTGAATACCAACAGAAGAATATTGCAGGGGATTTTGGCACATTTTTTTGGGCCGCTACCCACACGGTTAGCTGTGTTGCTCATTCCACGAATGCATGATCCTTACAAGTTGTACCTCGTTGTAAAGGTGACTAATCAGGCTTTCCAACGATATAAAATACAATACCAATTGGTATTATTAAAGGGGAGGAATAATCGACCGAAATAACGTTTCCAAACTTTTTTTGAGGAGTATAGATCGATTCTATTCCGGACCATTAAAGGAGCAGTTCACATAAAAAATTAAATTTTGATACGTTGTTACATACCCAGAGTGCTATCTATCCATCCAAGTCGTTTCGCTGAGAATTCACCAGTTTTGTAGATATCTGCTGTAGGTCACTGTGGTATCACCCTGATAGAATGCACCTCAGCGAAAGGTAATCATTTCTATAGTATAAATATCTTTACTGTTGTTCCATTGTATTTATGCAGCTGACTTCTGGGCAGCATTAGGTGGGAAGAAAGAGTATCAGACATCACAATGGCTGGAGAGACAAACAATCACTCACGTCCCACGACTGTTTGGCTGTTCAAACAAGACAGGGAGGTTCACTGTGAGTAAAACATCATGCCTTCATGATGATGATGATGATGGAGGTGACCGGATGTTGAGACACAGTGGTGAGGCCTTAGCAGTAAACCTGAAGGATGCAGGTCACCACTGTTGTTCCAGAAATAAGCTGTTAAAGAAGGTTACAAATTCCTTCTTATATTTTTGCAGATTGAAGAAGTTCCGGGAGAATTCACCCAGGATGATTTAGCTGAAGATGACGTAATGTTGCTAGATGTCTGGGATCAGGTACAATGTCACTGCCAGATGTTAGCCTTCACCCTTATATTAATACACATTTATTGAGTTATAAATCTTCTTTTAGGTGTTTGTATGGATTGGACAAGATGCCAACGAAGTTGAGAGAACAGAAGCTCTGAAATCAGGTGGGAAATTTTATTATAATTATTTAATCTGATTTTATTCAGAGAAATGTTAATATGAAGTGATTTGAAGAATGCAATACACCCATGATTTGATATGCAAAAATCCCATTCCACATTCCAAGTTGTGAACATTCCGTTTGCTTTCATACACAAAGTTTACATATTTAATGAATATATTTAATGTTACTTTACACTTTAATTCATTGTACATTAACCTTTGTATTGAGTCATTACATTCTGACTACATTCTGCCCCAGACTAACTATTGACTACTACAATTAATACTACATTCTAAATGAACCATTGTTTACCTCAACTGATATGATCACTATCAAAACTATAAACAGAGAACTATAAACAGATTTTGTTTGGAACTGTCCTCATATCATTGATATCACAATATCAACATTCAGAATAAAACACCATTTAGAATTAAACTGATGTTATTATAGTCTCATTATCTAAAGTCTGAATAGAACATTTTATTATTTGCTAATACTGACATTCAGATCTCATCAATGTTCAGTTCTGTGCATGTTTGTTTAAGTTTTAGAATTTTTGTATTTTGAATATGAGGTTGTTAAGCCCAGTGTAGTAGATTTTTGTAATTTATTTCATAATCCATTACAAATATAAATATAATAGCTTTCATCTGGACAGATTTATGTGTTTTTTTGTATCATTATTAATGGAATACATATGTGTCTCTCTGCAGCAAAAACTTACATTGAGACAGATCCAGCAGGACGGGATAAGGGGACCCCGCTGGTTATTGTGAAACAGGGGCATGAGCCCCCCACATTCACAGGATGGTTTTTAGGGTGGGATGCATCACGATGGGGCCCTGACCCTGTTGCCAAGTAACCATCACATGCTGCATGAAACCCAAGGAACTAGACTTTTAGATTCCATTCATACTTTGTTTGTCCCATTTGGTAGCAGTGCCAAGACCCCCATTTAAAGTATTTAAATGTTTGCTTATACTTTGCATATTATGTATTCATTATGTATTATGTATTATGTAGCCAATTACAGTATGTATTATGTAGCCAATATGTTTTGTGCACCTCTATAACCTTGCTACTCTTTTAATAGCTATAATAGAATAATATGTCCACCATCCAATTGTCTTAATAAAAACCAGTGTATCATGAAACTAGACTGTGAAAATGTTTCAGAGTTTGCATGTGAATACACTGTTTGTGGTCTTTTTTTAAGCTCACACAGTGGCCCAGAGTAGGGAAAAATAATTTCAGTGCCTTGTGTTAATGCAGATGTGTGGCCTCTATTGAGGGCGCCATATTGGTGTAGTGGCTAGCACTGTCGCCTTGCAGGAAATAGGTTCCGGGTCCTCTCTATGTGGTGTTTGTATGTTCTCCCTGTGTTTGCGTGGGTTTCCTCTGGGTACTCCGATTTCCTCCAACACCAAAGAAATGTAAGTCAGGTTAGGCATACTCCTGCCATTGTCCTTGACAAAGGTACTGGCCTCAGAACTGGAGTTGGTCCCCAGGCGCTGCACTGTGGCTGCCCACTACTCCTAGGGACTTATGATGGGTCAAATACAGAGGACAAATTATACCATGGGGTCAATAAAGAAAAACAAATAATTATCCCACTGGGTCAAAAATGTGGTTTGTTGCTTGCACCTCTGCAATAAACAGCATAAGAGTGATTTCCTAGTCCTTTCAGTAGCCTATGTTTTTGCATAAAGTATGTTCGTAAAATAGAGGAATAATCTTTGGTCAGCATAATGCCACGTGCACGTGCTAAGACATTAACGGAGCTAGACCCGAGTGACAGCGTAGACATCCGATCATCAATAACGATGCGTGTACCTTTTCCAGTTCCTCTTTTGCTATTGGGTTTTGTTAAATGTCGTTGTTTATGGTTTTGTTAATTTGCTTCATGAAATGTCATTCAGTTGTGTTTGAACTTCTCGGCCACCATAGAAATCATCAAGAACACTTGTCATTCCGCAATACATAACTTTCACCACCAGGTGGTGAGCGTACAAAGGCCATTTGTCCATTAAAATAAATTCTCAGAACCTTTAGCTCTGCACTCTGCACCTTAGAATCTTTATTCCACTAAAACTAGGCTACACTCCCATGCAATTATTAATTTACGATCATGTGTATGTGAAAGGCCAGTTTTCTTGAGATGTCATTCAATTATTGAATAATATGAAAGTGTTCCTATCTTATTTTACTTCAGTGTAATTACTTGAATTTTGGTACTTACTGCAAGATAGTTCATTTGACAAAATATTGCATAGAAAGAATCCATTAATCAAACGGGAAACATTATGTAGTTTGTTGTGATTCGTTTAATGTTACCCATGACTAAAACCTACACCGCATAATTCCTCCTAAACAACCAATGAATTTAAAAGTAAACAATCCAGATAGCATTGAATCATCTTTGCTGAGGGTGGCGCTGTTTCTCAAATCTCTACTGGAAGCGGCCAGATTCGAGAAAATGGCACCCTGGTCGGTGAGTAAAAGTTTTTAGTATTTCGCTTGTTAGATTTAACCCATTCTAGAATTTATCATTATTTAGCAGTACTGTCTGTATGTTAATTGTTTTGTATGGCAAAGTTAGGTAACTTAGTGGATACTTATTTAGAAATTAAATTTCCCTGCAGTATTTCTGCAGGAAAGGACAACTGGCCACGGCCCCGTTTCCCAAAAGCATCTTAGAGTTAAGATCATTTTAGAGTATTTTGTGTTTGTGCTTTATCTATTTTATGATTCAAATGATTAAAATTTACTGACATTACATTAAACAGATAATAAAAATAGAGGGAAAAAGACAAAAAACAAATGACAAAAAACAAATATAATATAAAAACAAAATAGCCTAAAATGATCTTTATCTAAGATCCTTTTGGGAAACGGGGCCCAGATTAACATACTTCCACTCTAGCAAATCACTGTGTAACGTTAGTTACTTACCTTTGAAGAATAACGTTAACGTGCGGAGTATGGCTAAAGTTTAATTCCAGTAACTTTGTAAACTGACAGTAACAGGTGGTAGGTGTGTTATGAAGGCCATGTTGACTGACGTTCTACTAAACCAATCAGACACGGGGAAGCGTGAAGTTGGCTCTCAAGACAACCAATTAGCACTCTCTTAAATTCTAGGGGGCAATCTGCAGTTTGAGGATGATTAGGGCTGCATTTACTACTAGCTTGTTAGCCTGCCACATTCAGTGCTGCGACGTAGACAGACAAGAAGGGTGTAAACTGGTTTTAGTTCACGTGGAAAGCGGATTAAGTATTTGATTTGGGACCAAGGGACCGCCATTAAAATGATGCTGTACCTGATACTAATTTACAAAGTGTAGGTGAGTTGATTTTATTTTTAGGCAAGATGTAGCTAAACCACGACCTTTTGGGAGTTAACGTTAAATTGACAGTTGGCTAACGTTAGATACCGTCTGTTTGTAAGGCTAAAATATATCTAGCCACTGTATAGCAGTGCATGTTATTAGCTAGCTAACTTGTGTATATGTGCAGATTTCGACCATTTGAACAGCTAACCGTTCGCTATTGCTGATGGCTAATGTGAACGAGTTGCCTGACGTTGTTACGCATAGATCGTCGTTTGTAACGTTAAATTAGCTGGCGACTCCCTCCTTGTAACCTCATTTTTTGGGTTGCTGTCACATCTGTTGTTAGTTGTATCTGACTAGTAGCCTGACTAGTTTTCACACAAGTAACGTTACGCTAACTCAAGTTAACAAGGTGACATTTCTACGAAAACGCTTGTTGGCAAGCTGGACTAACGTAGTGTCAGTTTGAGGCGGGGTTTTGTGTTGGAGGGTACACACACTTGGGTTTACTGGATGGAAATGGGGCAGTGCAAGCTACAGTAGAACATCTCCCGGAGGGAATGAATGCGGGTTGCGTTACAGTCACTGCATCGACACCTTGCAGCATCGTCAGCTAGATGCATGAAAACGTGCTTGTTTCTGTTTGGTCGGTCATGTTTTTACACATTTTTGGTTAACGTAACGCAAATTAGATTTTTAAATGATTAATCTGAACGCTTTTGTTAAGGTAAAAATGCACGTCCTCTAATGTAAGCCCAGCGATGACCATTACCTTGCTCTGTTCATATGATTTACTTTATTGTTGCTGCGCTAATTACATGTAATTTGTTTTTTTGTTATCAGGTAACTGCTGTGATCCACTGATAATAGTACAGCTGTTGTGAATATTAGCTGAAGCAGTGAGAAGTGAAAACCTTATTCTCCTCTTGCGTTTATCCCCCTAATACATGGCTTAAAAGATGGGGAATGGATTATCAGAACAACACACTATTTTTCCAAGCCTCCCATCCTTTCAGTCTCTCCACATTGCTATTCTTGGGCTTGATTGTGCTGGGAAAACCACAGTATTATACAGACTTCAGTTCAATGAGTTTGTTAACACCGTGCCCACGAAGGGATTTAATACAGAGAAGATCAAAGTGACTCTGGGCTGTTCCAGGACGGTGACTTTTCACTTTTGGGATGTCGGGGGGCAGGAGAAGCTGAGGCCCCTCTGGAAGTCGTACACACGGTGCACGGACGGGATCATCTTCGTAGTGGACTCTGTGGACGCTGAGAGGATGGAGGAGGCCAAGACGGAGCTGCACAAAATTGCGCGGCTCTCGGAGAACCAAGGCGTGCCCGTCCTGGTGGTGGCCAACAAGCAGGACCTGAGGAACTCGCTGCCGCTGGGCGAGATCGAGAAGCTGCTGGCGCTGCGTGAGCTGGGCTCGGCCTCGCCCTGGCACCTGCAGCCGGCATGCGCCATCATTGGGGACGGCCTGAAAGAGGGCCTGGAGAGACTGCATGACATGGTCCTCAAACGCAGGAAGATGCTTCGGCAACAGAAGAAGAAGAGATGACTCTCACCGTCTTAAGAGCGAGAGTCGTGACTTGCGCTGGGAGCGAGGGGGGGTGGGGTTCTTTAGTCTGTTCACACCTGTTGGATCCAGGTGTGCTGTGGACAGCGCATCAGTTATCAGCTGAGTTTTATCAGTTTGCATTGGAGTCACTTCAGACATCTCTGGGTCCTCAGACAACAGTGACTTGTTGCCCTCTTGAACTAGAGAGAGCATTCGTCTGATGGGAGTTCTAACAGGCGGGCGATTTACAAAGAGGTTGAACTAGGTTAAACGTTTACACATCTATGGATAAGCAAAGCACTAATGGTGAACGGTTTAGGGACTTTTGAAGGAATACAGAAAAGTGATTTTTCTACATTTTTATATAGATACATTTATAAAGGCTATGTCTTGTAGGTCAAAATAAGGATATCTTGTATCTGATGATTTCATGTTCAACCAGTTTTGAAGCTTTGATTCCAAGTGGGCAAAATGGTCACCAAGGTTTTGTTTACATATTGAAAATGTAATTTCTATCACAATACCCGTCTTTTTAATTCCAGTTGTACATTTATAGGGTGCTGATGGCAAACCAAATGTCCATGGACAATTATCATAAGATGAATGAATCTATTCATTGAAGCTATTTATGTGTTTTTTAGATTTCTTTTTAATGGCAGAAGAAACCTAGTCACTAGATGCTGATGAAATGTTAATTGGGGAGAATTTTGTTTGAGGGTTGAAGATAAGCCTTGATAAGTGTACCTAATGCAATCTGATCATTTGTTGGCTTTGCCTATTGAATGCTTTAGTACCTCATGTTCAGGTGTTCAGTCTTCTTAAATTTGGAGTTCTATCTGTCCACCGTATGCTTTAGTATTCTGCAAACTTTCAAATGCACTTTAGTTGTCTTCTTTCTACTCGATTTATAATGAAAGTTTTTTTTTGTTTGTTTTTGCTTCAAATGAAGCATGTAAGTAATGTACTGCAGACACTGGTTTCTTGGTCAATTAATGAGTTTTGTTCATATTTGAGTTCAAATAATTTGTATCTTAAATAAACACAAACCTGTATACACTAAAATATGATTTTTCGCTAATTAAATGTGTTTCATGCATTAAATGCTGCGAGGATTTTAGCTCAGTTTTGCTTCTACATACGTGGCTTAAACATTTCATGAGACCTCTACATTATATTACAACAAACTTTCTAAAGTATGTGTAGACCTAGAATTTTCTGGCTCCAAATAGCTTTTTACCACATTGTATAGACTTAAAAGAGTGCAAACTCCATTTTTGACAAGTTTAAAAAGGGTCATTTGGCATGGATAGTTTTAATAAATGATGAACCTTGACCTTTCTTTCTTGTGATATGTCTGCTTGAATTGACAAAATTATAAGCGTTGTCCTTATGGGTGGGTAGTGATTTGTTCGCTTATCAGAACAGTAATCTAGTCGGTTTTGATAATATCCGGATGACTTGAATGACTATGTTGTCCTCTTATTCAGGGGTTTATGGCTTTTTTTTTATAGCAAAAAGCAGCGCCTCAAGTGTTTGATTGGGCTAAAATGGTGCATTTACAATCTAAAGCTATGTAATTATTATAATTTTTTTGTGACCACAAATTAAAATGGTAATATCAATACAACATGTTTTTGTAGTTGTAGATATCGAGCCTTCTCTCTCTCAATCACGCAATCTGGTAGTCTTGTATCACCACTCCAAAGGCTGTTTGGAATGTACATCTGCAAATCGGCATGATTTAAAAGTCAACAGGAGAAAACATCCTTGTGGAACAGAGAGAACATTTGAGGGAAAGGTTAGGTGGGGGGCTTGTTGGAGGGCTGTGTTGCTTGCAGTAACTTGTCAGGAATCCCAAAAGAAGCTGCATTCCTACTGTGGTTTGTCTTAGATTTTTACTGTTTCTTAGTTCACTCTATAAATGAAAGGAAAATCAATAATGAAAACAAAACAAATATTTAATTTTGAGATTATGAATCACTTACCAACATACAAGGGATTACATGTGTGATATAGAACAAACAATTGTGAATTGTAGAAACATACAATAATATAAACCAGGAATCAAAGGGTATAATGATAATGTGATTTCACCACTGGAAGCACTTTATGATAATGGTGAAATAGTGTCTATATTAAGATTTTATATTTCTGAGGACTATACCTGAAAAATTGGAAATTAATTTTGTTTCTTGTCTTGTGTGCATTTCAATTGCACCCTGTACCTGGAGAAGCTGACACGTTCACATATCACTGGTTCATCTTTTCATTCGTTTGCATGTATTTCATTAGTCAGAGATCTGAAGCTGTGATAGAAAGTGCTAGCTCAGGGAATAATGGTTCATGTAACAGTAATGTGAAGTGATGGCTGATCCGGTCCAAGACCCTTGGAGCTATAGCTTGCCAGACGGTCCCCCAAGAGGTGATGGCAGACTAAATGCAACAGAAGGTGGCAGACAGCTAGCCAAGAATTTGAGAGGGACGTTATATCCGTTATGTCCTGCAGCGAAATGCTTCACCTGGATTTCTTCCCGTAAATTTAAATGCATCGACAAAAAAGAGCTGCAAATCTCTGTCGGGCTAAAGGTGTAAATGAGCGAGCTTACTTGAAGGATGTCCACTTTTGGTTAAGCTTCTATTCCTCTTGTAATTATAATGGTTTCTTGATCCCCACTTTAAAGACAGTACTTCACAGGTCCCCTGTAGAGTTTTTGTTTCAATGGTGACCTGACAATCCTTTGAGCCAGGGTCACCAGAAACATGAACCGCAGGGCCCCAGGGGCAGGAAGAGAGAGACCACACCCTGCTCATGGCTTGCACTGGAGATGCCCTGGTGTGTGGGGGTGGGGGATTCTGTACCAGGTCACACCCTCTAATAGAACAATCGCCAGCTGTGAGAGGACCAACGGCTAGAGCAGATGACTTACAAAACCACATCCACTTTGCTGTTTTCTCCCTCATTGCATTACACTGCAGTTTAACTACTTGGTGGGGGGCGAGGGGAAGGGGGGGGGCTGTCATGTAAAAGAATACCTGCAGGGCAATTAGATCTGGAGGCCACGTCAATACATTGAATGACATGAATAAATAAAACAGGCTTTAACCTGGAACCTGCAACTACGAAACTATACTCTGGGCAAGCACCCTATATAAATCTGGAAGCAGTGTAGTCAGAAAATAAATTACATGCATAGTAGTGTGTATTTACCCCCACAATTTCAGTAGGCTGTTTTAAAAAACATTTGTGTTTGCATGCATAATAGAAAAGAGCCCAGATTACCCTGTCCTTGACTTTACCTAAGTAGAGCCTATCGTGAAGTTCACGCTGAGTTCTAGATGAGTGGTTCATTTTGTTTGTGTGTTTCACAACAATGGGCCTTTTTATAAATAATGACATCACGCTATGGCAAAATAGAGTAATGGATTCTACAATACATAATAATTTAAGATATATTTACATTTTTTAAATACTTCTGAGTGTAAAAATGTTTTAATAAACACTGGAGTGACTTATCCCAACTGTTATGGATCTTAAAAGTAATTTTAAGATGCCAGTAATGTTTTAAATGTTGTTTTATATCTGTCATGATTTATGAATTTTATGTACACATTGTATATTCTCAAATATAAATCACAGTGGCAGTTTCTTGCAAATATATCTGGCTTTAGAGCATTTACAGTGACCTGATGAATCCTTCCTATCCCCTGCCAAAGAGCATATCAGCTTCACTGCAGCCTTCCATGTGGCACTCTATTAAGAGTAGAAAATCACAGGACAAAGATATATTAACTACTCTAGGACATCTATGTGACTATACATTATCAGATTTGTGATTGTCACAATCCAAGTGACAAGTCTATTGTAATATCAAAAAAACTACTTGAAACCCATTTTTCTCATAAATCAGTGCCATTTGTCTCGAGTCGCCAACAAACTCGCCCGGGAAATTGCTTGTTCCAAGAATATCCCGCTGTTTCTCCAAGAAAGCAAACTCCAATCTCATTGGTTGCATGGTCTAAACCCTCTACTGTTCCCAGCACAATAGGAAAGCAGAGGTCAAGGGAACAAAGGCCAGATAATGCATGGTTCCACTAGACAGATCATTTTCTTTCCCCTAGCTGTAATCACACCAGTTCTGATGTAGAGTGCCTGTGCCTTTTCCCTTTGATCCACTGATGTAATTAACTGGGGATTAGGAGTGAGGTGTCTGGAAATCGTACAGTTGGTTTCCTTTCCCACCATGTACTGCTGAGTCAGAACAGTGCACTGGAGTCCCAGAGACCTACACAGCCTTGATTTGTGTCCAATAATGGCCAGGTCCCCTTTACCAGTGCTGCTATGCTCACAGTCATAAAATGTCTATAATGATAATGTGCTACATATGGACTGTTATCCAACAATGTGAACTGCAAAGAAATAATGAACGTCTGGCCATAAAATACATTGAAATTATTATTTAAAACGAAACGGCCTGTAGTAATTCCATGTGTAAATGAACAAATGAAGCATGCACTCTCTTCAGTCACATTATACAATTTCTTTGACCTGATAAGGAATAATGTCTTGATGAAAAGATTCATCTTATGCTGTCACATTGTATGTATTTGCCTGTTATTAGTACTTGTTTGTGTGCTCTATATTTAGCCACAGCCTGAAATTGGCACATTTTCTAATTCAAAAACCACAATTAGATCATCTTTTGCTTAGCTTTTGTTGATAAACTGAAGATGGAAACAACCCCTATATAAAAGGAATAATCTGGAAATCAGTAAGGGTTTTTTTTTTTTTTTTTACAAGAAGGAGGGAAGTCCTGTGAATAATATGGCAGGACACTGTTTCCCTTTCCCTTCCATGACAATAATGGTTTTTCCTTCTCCCGTCAGCATGCTGGTGCTCCATTTACATAAGAATTCCCGCATTCCCTCTATGCTGGAGCCACCTGCAAGGGAGTAAAAAAAGAAAAAGGACTCGCTGCAAATGTTTCAGTGGGGTAGCTGAGTGTACAAGTCTTTTTCTCCTTGCTAATCCCAAGCACTCTCAAAGAGACGGTTCCCATGACTGTTGAGCAGGGCAGATGGAGGCTAATCAGCAATTGGTTCTTCAGCTACAGCAATCAGTCTTTTCAAATTCCAGCACAAACTCCACTTTCCCCCTTTGTCCCCAACCATAATATATGAATTATAGTGATTCATTGGTGGAAGTAAGAGACGCACATGCACACACTTAATTAGAACATATATTTTGTTTATTGAATATTACAGTCGTGATCACGTGAAGATAGTTGATGGTAATAACATTTACATAAAATTTACATTTTACATTAAACATTTTTGCTAAACATATGTATTAAGCAGATGTGAGACCTAAAGGATGGCCCTTGTCCACAAGCTATACACAAATTTTGTAATGGAACAAAAAATGTTCCCATTTCCAACAGGATCAACGGGAGAGCAGGAGGTCATGCCGGTGCTGTTTCCCAAAGTCACAGATACATGAAAGCCAGAGTGGAATAAGAGAGCTGTGTCAATTCACACAGGAAGCAAGGCCACAAACCACCCTGTACAACATTCTTTTCAATGTAGAGTTAATTTATATTGTTTATGGTATAAAAAGGCAATAGACCACTGACTCCCCGTTTATCGCAAAAGTATATTATTTTGCGCACCTGTGTGTGTCCACATGCTCATTTACCTCAAGGTAAAAATATCTCTTTGATCGAGTCAATTGTGTAAGACAGCAAAACAAAAGCAAAATAAATATTTTGAAAGATGAAAAAGCAGTTGGTCTACTACGACCCCTACGTTTTTAACAGGAGGGAGGCGGAGAGAGCCGGTGACAGACCATAGAGAAAAGTGACAGCCATCTCTGGCCTGGTCTATGTGATGGAATTCACTGACTGGCTGGCCTTCCGCCACAGTCTCATTGTCAAGGTGATGACCGCTCCATCAGAGAGGCTTTTCTATTTTGTCTGAGCCCATGAGAAGGCAACCCTGCCGGCAGATGCTGACTGAATGGGAGACTGTGTGTGTGTGAGTGTGAAGAAGTCTTTGTCTCGCTGTATACCAAGGGCGGCAGGGCTCCCACGGGCTCAAACCCCCTCGCCTGCCCTAAAGTAAACAGTGTTCGCGGGGCTATTGTCGAGTGCAAGGCAGAAAAATACTGGCCCTCGTCTGACTGCAGTCTGGCATGAAGGGCTAAGACGGGGGCAAACCAGGCTCTGTGGGCCTTTGTTTTCTTCTTATTGTCTGAAGACAAAAGTCATCAAATCCCATAACAAATTCAATACGTGTATGGCTTCCTTTCCAAGTCACCGAACCTCCTTCTCTCCCAGGTTGGCAAACAAAAAGCAGAAAGTTGTTATTGAATTTTAAATTAATGTGCTTTTATATTTTGTTCACTTGTTAGTGCTTGTGGATTTTGCCTTGTTTTAAACCCATTTCAAAACCCAAAAGAGATATCACTGGTTAGTTCATGAGGCCAGTATGGTCCCACACATCTACAGTTCAAGAAAATGGCAGACAAAGAGGTGGTCTAGGGCACTTCCTTTTGATTATGATGTTAGACAATTGGTGCAATAAATAGTCCTTAACTACCCCTTATGTTTCACGACAGCTTTTGACCTTGCTTTGAATGAACCCATTAAGGGGAAATATATATGAACAGGATTTTGAATGGCTACTACCACTGAAGCAACAATGAAAGTATATCATTCTTTGCAAGCTTGGCAGCTGCACAAATTCACACCTACCTTCATATTGTCAATTTATAAAGCTGGCTATTAAAAATAAATTCAGTTAAGGCATCTTACTCTTAGGGTAGAGCAGTAGTGTCACATGTGGGTAACAACACTGAAAGGGCTAATTCCTGACTCACAGAACCATGTAACCGACTATGTATATAACGTCACATAGTCTGTTGGCTTTCTTATGTTTACTTTAGGAGTCTGCTGGCAGTTGGAGATTATTTATTTATGAAAGCATACTGAACCAACTCTTCACTGTAGATGTGTGGCCCTGAATGCCCACTGAACAGGGTTTTTTTCAAAACAGAGTATGTTCCAGACTCTGGCGGTGTGCTCCCTTCCTGCTGGTGTCCACTAGGGACAAGCCTGAAAGGCTCAGTCAGTTATGTGCTTGTTTTTGAATCACACATCAGCTTGGATGCAATCAACAATTCTTTTTAACTTGCTAGCAAATCAATACATGTGTCAGGTTTTTCTTCACAATCAGACTGTTTGTTATTTTTGGTGATCACCAAACAAAGCAATGAATGTAAAGGAATAACTCTTGCTGGAATGTAATTCACAAGTCAAAGTAAAAAAAAAAATGTTGATTGAGTATCTCTGTCTTGTCTGATTACTTCAGATTATTTCATTTTGAAAGTGACTTCTTCTAATGATTAATATATCTGTTAACACCCTGTGCTTTCAGTTTTGGGCAGGTACACAATCAATTGGGATGGCAGGTATGCCATCCGCCAAGTTACGGCTTGGCGGGGCATGCCTCATATATACCTATACATCACGAGAGTTTGGCACTTTTCAAGGTTTCCTACAGAACTAGGCTAACCACGATGACCACAGACTCTCAGCCCTTAAAAACATTCACTTCTGTACATTCTGACCTCATGTAACCACACAATACAACTTCACACATCCACACAATAATGCCCCAAACTTGGGTTATTTTGCCGGTTTTTCTAATTCTGCGTCTTTTCATTTTTCCTGCCTACCTGCCTGCCTCCGTACCCTCAAAGAATAATTATCCCCATTGGACAACCGCCTTTAATCAGAAGCTCTGTTTAAAATTACCTCATCACATTTACATGCTTCAGAGGCTATAGAGTACTCAAGTGACTACATCACGCTGGTTTTGGAAGTAAATTCCTCATTCATTTAGAGCGTAGACATTAACAATAGCTTACTTTTAAACCATTTCTTACTATCAATTTCCTGGATTGTTCAATATAACGCCCATTCGCAAACTATGTCGTTTTTCTGGACCAGCTTCGAGTATATTTTCCGTTTTAGTATTTTTTTTGTGAACATACCAGTGCTGGCACTGTTTAAAAACACGTCCCATAATTTCCTCCGAACGTGCAGCCTTGTCTCCAGACATTGTCATATAACGTTAGCCAGCAGTAGCACACAGCTCTGTTTTTAAACACTTTTTTCTAACGTTAGCTAGCTAGTTTGAAGGACTAAAAGCTAAAATTGCTTCATGTGGTTAACCGTAGCGCAGTTTCTGACCTTGTTGAGCGGGCTTCTCTACTTAGCAAGATAACGTTAGCTCCTCTTCAGTGGCAGTAGCCTACCATCTGCCACAGTCAGACAGATGAGATGATGATATCTTATTGGTCTAGAACCACCCGTGCGTTGCATTACTGGATATGTAGTCCGTTAAAGTGGACTACAAGTCAAACTACATTCATTAATGCATTTAAAAAATAAAAATGGGAACATGCGATATATGGAATATATCCTTGTACCACACAGGCTAATCCAGGAATGTTTTGGCTCATTCTATAAATCTGATTTCAAGAAATAGTCGATAGTCGCCAACTCAACCACTAGGGGAAAAGTTTATACAGTTCAAATAGGCTACATACCGTCATGCAGTTAAAATGACTGCAAACACTTTAATTTAGTTGTAGTTCATGGTAGGCTAAAGCACAGAATTCACACCTATGCCTTCCCTTGAGCTACAATGTATGCGTGTGTCTGCATGTATTTTGTATGCATGTCTCTCTTGATATTATTATCTGCATGCATTATCATCATTAGTTAACTACCAAACACATTACATTAGTACACAAAAAGAAGTGATATCTCACCAAAAAATATGTTTTCAATGTAAAGTTTGGATAGCTTTCAAGGAAAGTTTGGATAGCATTGCTTTGGAATAGAGCTAGTTTAATTAGTGCGAGCTACGATAGGCAATATTGTTTGTTGGCCACATTTTGATATCAATACTTTTAAAGGCAGGCCTAGTTTTAGCAAGTTGGAATTAAAGACTTACAGATAGTGCTTTGTAGGCTATGCGTGAGTAACTTGGCTTTTTTGTTTTTTTACGTTGAAAACGTATATATTTTTACTACAATTAAGGTTTTACATCATGGTTATTTGAGACTAGTGATGTGTAGAAAAGTAGGCGGGCTGTATCGATTGGCTGTGGGGACACTTGCCCCCCTCCTGAGGAAAGACAGCTGATAAGGTTTATCTTGAGCAGTCCTGGAATCACCAGGAAGAGGTTTATAAATAATTTAAATCAGAGGGAATAAAGCTGTTTCCAATTGGCCTTGACTTTCTCTTGATGAAGAGAGAAACAATACAGGGTGTTGCATCTGAACATGTCATTACCTTACATTACATTACATTATAGACATTTAGGAGACACTCTTATCCAGAGCGATGTACATAGTGCATTTTCAAACTAGGAACAAGAGCGTTTAAAAACAACCCTAAAAAGGCAAATACGAATCTAAGTACTAGGCGCAGTCAGTATGATTGGGTTTTTTTTTTTTTTTTGGGTGGGTAATTACACAACATTAATAACAATAGTCACAGGGAGGTAGGGAGGGGTGGAGAGAGGTGCAGCTTGAAGAGGTGAGTCTTCAATCTGCGCTTGAAGGCGGTCAGACTTTCTGCTGTTCTGACCTCCACGGGGAGCTCATTCCACCACCGTGGGGCCAGGACAGACAGACGTCGAGACCGGGTGCTAGTATGAAGAGGGGGGGGGGGGTACCAGTCGTCCTGAGGAGGCGGAACGCAGGGATCTGGCAGGTGTGTAGGGTCTGATTAGTTTTTGGAGGTATGGAGGGGTAGATCCTCGGACTGCCTGGAAGGCGAGCACCAATGTTTTGAATTTGATGCGAGCCATCACCGGTAGCCAGTGGAGGTCAATGAGCAGGGGGGTGACATGGGAGTGTCGGGGGAGGTTGAAGACCAGGCGCGCTGCTGCGTTCTGGATGTCAAATATTTCCCCAGGTTCTTAAATCAGAGTCTATTTAGAGATAGAAATTCATTTAGACCTAAAATCAAGCAGGCTCCCAAAAGCATGTTATAGTAATGCCCAGCAGTACATCTCTTAACAAAAATAACACAATTTAAAAAATATAAATGTAATAAATAGTTCTGCCCCAGTGGATGGAAAGAACTGAATACGGGGTAGCAGTATGAATAAGTGTTTAGAGACAGTATGTTGCCGGATTAAATGCTGAATTCCGGCATTTATTATACCCTTGAGCAAAGCAGTTTACCCAAATTACTATTGAAGATATTCTTCTATGTAAAAAGGTGTTATGTAATGTGTAATCCAGATAAATCTGTCCTGTGAATCCAGGGTTTTCTAGAGGGGGTCCGCGAAAGTACCATATATTGCACTCTCAACACATGACCTACACACCCCCACCACCCCCAATTTAACATTATGGATGCCTCTGAGACTGAGTGGGGATGACCGGATCAAAACCTGTTCAAAAACCCATATAAAAAGCCAATACTTAAATTTTATAAAGCCAATACTTACATTTTAACATAATCTCCATGTAGCAGAATAACATCTTTGGCTTTTTTAACGTCCCTGTCATGGGGAATAAATTATAACGTCTAATAACTGGTTGCTGTGTCTTGGCCAATGCCTGAGTGTGTGCCTGCTGAGATCACCTGTGTTGTTTTAAGATAGGACTCCCCTTTGTCTTAGTTTCCTCAGTACAGAAAAACACATCACATGTTCAGCCTCAAGCATAATATTTTGGAGGCGCTGAGTAATGGTCTAATGTGTTTGCCTTGCCCAGCCAAGAGCTCACATCGTTTGTGCTGGCACAGTGAGGGAGTCAAAGGAAGCTTCCTTCTTCTCCATTTTCACATTCTCATTGAGGGCACTGGTCTTTGTTCACAATGCTTATAGTAAGCATATTATCAGAAAATTCTATACAAATCCTTTATGTAGTTTCTAAATTATACACAGTAGAAAAGACAACCAAACGTTTTTTTTAATATTTAATCTGACTGTCCACCGATAATATGTTAACACATTTAACACATTTTTTGAGATATCTGTAACCACCTTCACACATTTATCAGTGCAGAAATACCCACTCCCAAGAGCCAGTACTTCCCAGAAAGTGTATTAGAGCACGTAAAATGCATAATAAAAAAGAATTATCTTCAGACACAGCGCTGATTCAATATAGGCTGGCAGAATGCTCTGTTATGTTTTGATAGTTGCACATTTCGAACTGAAAACTCACTCTGAATGTCAATGGTCTGCTATATTTTGTAAGACTCCTCAGGAAATGGTAGGTTGTGGGGTAACATATTGCAATTAATTCATGTTTAGGCCAGTGTAGAAGGTGTGTACAATCATGTGAGTGGCTATACCTGCAATACACTGCAACAGGATGCTCAGTTTAGGTCTGCTTCTGTTTAAAAACATTCACACAGTATTTTTGATGCTCTTTAATATTCCCACAGTCCCCTGCTCTCTGCCCACAGAAAGGGAGAAGCAAACACTATTGTCTCTTCTGATATCATTTGATGGTGACACATTTTTGTCAGATACAGTTGCAGGTAAACCATATCTACTGCAAAAAATTAATTTGATGACATTTGTACGGAATGGGATTCATTTATTTTTTATTTACAAGCCATGGATCCATTTCTCAGGTGATTGTAGGCTACACTCAAGATGTTACAAATCTCACCATGATCAATAAGCCAGCATTTTCACAAGGCAGCACACCGTTTTGCCTTTTTTTGTGATAACATTAGTTTAACCAAAAAATGTTGAACATGAACAATAAAATAACTCCTTGATACATGGTCTACAGATAGAATTGTGAGTATGATCTGCATGAAATGTGCTTTTTTTGATAGTAGTGTCTTGGGGATTCATGTGACATTTGCCACTGATAACCTAAAATATTGGCCTTGTTAATAGCTTTGTATTTTGTGTGGGTTTATTGTTATTTATGAACAAATGCCTTATATTTTACCCAAGGAGTAGTGAAAGAGTAATGAAAACATTTGGCGGGATTGAAATGAAGCCTCTTGTCCCTCACCATGTGACAATAATTCCATTATTATCATGGGTGGTGCATAGAAGGTGCCAACCTTTCATATTTTAATATTTACACTAAGAAATTTCACTAGTTAAACCAAGAAATTGGGAGTCTGCATAAACCGTCTGTTCATGTGTCTCCAAGAGTGAACATTGTTGTACAATTTTTTTTGGATCTGACACAAAAATCACCCGGATTATTTTCCACCAGCGTGTAAAGTTCTCACTGAGATGTTGAGAACTGAACAAAAAGGGAAACACAAAAGTTCATGTAAGATTGTGAGTGTAACAGTGCAGCTGGCAGTTTGCAGATCTCCACACTAAAGCCTGTTTCAGATCCCTCCTTATCTGCCTAAGTGGCCTCTTTTTATGGTATAGATGCCTGAAGCAAGCCTCTCTCTTCTGCTTTTTGCATCAAAAGTGTCAGTTGCCAGGCAGGATTCACAATCTGTGGAGACTATGGTGTGTATTCTATCTGTTAGCCTGCTATAGGAAACAAGGGTCCATTTACTCCAGGCTCTAGTATTTCCCCACTATGGTCAACCCCAAACAAATTGAAAGACGTTACAACTTCCATGGATATTACTTTTAAAGCTGAAATCTCACGCTGGATCCAACAACATTCTGATGTATGAGATACAACGTACATGGATCATATTCAGCTCAACCTAAAATCATCCTCAAAGATAATTGTTTTCAGGAGAAAAGAGAAAACTGACAGGATCCTGCTGGTTTCCATATGTTTAAGCGTCTTTCCTGGGGAGTGAAGGAGCACTGTAGGGGCACTGGCCTTGGCCATAAATCACAATAAATTAAAGCCAGAGTTCTGTGCCCATCTGGTGTCCCCCTGAAAGGGATCGGTCAGTCAAAGCCGCCCCCGAGGGCAGCTCATTCATCACTAGCCCTCTGTGACGGGGTCATCGGGGCATGAACCTTGGAATCTCTATTGTAGATGAAAGTACAACATTTGTTTGTCTCCTGTTGGTATAAAAAATTGTCATATAGTATTGAACAGATGCAATGGCTTTGCAAGGCTGCAGGTATACCTTTCATTAATATAATAGCATGGGGATTGTGATAGCAATTTTCTGATTCACAATGCAGGTGTGGATACAGACAGAACAGCATTATGTCCGCTTCAATCTGGTCTGAATATATTAAACAACAGTGTCCACTGAGTGCTGCAGTTCCAGATGAGTGCAAGCTTTTTATGCAACCATAAGTGGGCTACGCTGACTGAATAGAAACAAAAGCTTAAGACACCAGGCACTCAATCAGCCACTGCATACTTTCTCTCTCCTTCTTCACCCTACTCTATGGAGGCCAATCAATGATGCAGAATAAAGCATGCATGTACCATGTAATTGGTAAAGTGTTCAAAAAGCCTGTACAAACTTGCCAGCTTGCATTGATCTCCCACTTTTAATCACTTTCTTGATTCCTGTGGATAATCTTTCTTTACACTTTCCTGATGAGCTCCCCACACTCACAGCAATCTCGAATAAAGTCCTTTTTAAGGGCAATTTCGGAGCTTCCTCAAAATATAATAATAATAATAATAATAATAATAATAATAATGAGCTAATATGATATCATGATATTGTCTTTTCACATATTTAAGATGACCTTTTTAATCTATTCAACATCACCGACGCAAATATCCATCTGTTAATTTATTCTTATGGGAGGACAAGGACATACACATGATCGCACCTTACATCACTTTTCAAAAAAACAGCTCTGCAATACCATATACTTATACTTGCATAACACATCTTAGATAACGTAATTGCTAGCCAGCTGGAGGGTCAGTGTTTATGCAGGTTTTTGTTTCCACCCATTACCCTTGCTAAATGGACTAATCGGTTGTATACATGAACACTGGTTCACTCCTAGATTAGATCATAGTAAAATATTTTATATAAGAACACAAGAACAGTCTTCAGCTGTTCTTCATGCGCTTATCAAGAAATGTAAGTAAGATGACAGATGGTGTAAATGTTAATTAAATAATCAAGGCCATAAATTGGCATAAAAACCAGAAACTGATTTTTTTTGCCCACATCTGCTGTAGTATGTAGGAGTCTAACAAGTTTCCTTGACCTGGATTTAATCTGGACAAATTTGGCGGGCTGCTTTGAGAAATTACGTGTTGAATGGACCTTAGCTATGGGCATGTGACTGCCCTCAATTAATGTAATATGTATGGTTGATTTTTGAATGAAACGCCAATTAAAGTTTATGAACCGCATGCTAAAGATATGATATCGGCTTCTAAAACAGTGGTTAACGGTATGCTTGCCTATGCAAAGAAGAACAGCAGAGTATGGAAACAGCTATCCCTCAGTGGATCGACTGCAGTAAACATTCTCATCTGGATGCAGCAAGAGTACAGTCTGCATGCAAATGATTGTGCTCTTGTCTACTCAACCCCATTCACTGGTGATGCACAGAGCACTTCTGTTTATCTTCCCTGTCAAATAAACGTCATACATGAGAGAGAACAGAGTACAAACTCTTTACAGATGGGAGGTCTAGCTATTAAGGCTAAGCCTTACAGGAAAAAAACACATGGAAATTATGCAGTCGCATTAAACTGTCTTGTATTCCTTCTGAAAGGCAGTACAATGTGTGCATTTGGTTTCTGAATCTGTTGCCATTCATACATGAACCTGAGAAACTCATTTTCATATATTATGTAACAAAGACAAGTAGTTTATGTTATCAGCCAAACAGTGTTGACATCTTATACCTTAATAATGAAAATAAATATGCTCTAAATATATATGAGAATATGCTATATGTTTCTTAGAATGACATTCTCATCCCACATAAGAAATTGACTCGATGATGAACATTTAGATCAAAATCTTGTTCTTTACCTAGTATTGATCTCCACACTCCTTAGACACTGCAAGACAATGAATTCCGGGAACCAGGACAATGATCTCAACAGGACGTCTCTCTCTCTCTCTCTCTTCTCTCTCTCTCTCTCTCTCTCTCTCTCTTCTGGGAGACTATGTATGAATTAAAATAACTTCTATAATTATCAAGTAGCATTCATCATTACAACAAATGCAATAAGAATATATTCTGAGGACACTTTGAATGGCTCTGTTGTTTCCATTACACATTGTTATCAGCCACAGGATGTAATATTGACACAGCCAAACAAATAGCACGTGCAGTAGCACAGATATGCTGTTATGATAAAAAGATTATGTGACTCATAGCAGATTACAGGCTGGATTCAATGGAGGGTGGGTACATAACTAAGCTTTCTGGGTTGAATAAATGATGGCAATGGTGGTACCCTTTTACCAAACTAGGGCATGGGTCAGAACAGATTATTGGGCATCCCAATTGCTTTGTCACTCACTTTGCTGTTTTAAGGTAGCACAAATATGTGGTGCTGCTTCATAGTTTGTCTCACATTAAAAGTCACTTTTCTACTTATGATAGACTCTTTTTTACTGTTACTTTTGCATTACATTTGAAAGTCAGTGAAAGTCATATTGTTTGATGTGTAGTTATGAAATTATGAAATGGTGGCTTGGACTTCATTGACCCTTCACAGACAGACACACAGGTATGTTTTCATTTATAAAGACATCATGTGTAAAAAGCCCTTACTACCTCTCTTCCTTTCTGTCAGTGAATACTAGCAGTTACCATCTTCATTCTACCAAATGGTTGCTTTTTAATGTTCCTAGGGTTTGTACAGACTTGGATAAAACTGCTTTTTTTCTATTGTGCACCATGGGACTGGAATTATTTGCAGAATCAGCGTAAACTAGCATGGTATCCCTGGGTGTTTCTAAGGTATTGTACAAAGCAACATGTCACAGGAATGTCGGTGTTGTACATGTTAAGATGCCATTGCTATTATGGGTTCCGCAAGCGTTTTCCTCTCATTCTTCTTGGTATTGTTCTGTATTGTTGTGTTGCGTCAGTGTTTTTAACTTAACTTTATGCATGTACTACTGCCATCTTGGCCAGGTCTTTTGAAAAAGAGATTTTTAGTTAGCCTATCTCAATGAGACTTGACTTCAAAACAAAGGATAAATAAATGAATAAACCAATAAATACATTAAAATTAAAGTGTACATGTTTCTTATTAATTTTGTAATATGTACACACATACACATGAATTAACACATTAATGTCTGTCCTAATGATTGGCATTTTGAGCATGTCTGGCTGTTGAGTCAAAGTGTTCCTGCAACCTTTTCTTTGAAGTATATTAATATCACTGGTGCAGAAGAGAGAGCGATTCATTTTCCCTCTATTCCTATGGTCGCTTTCTTCTCTGCCCTCTCCTCTCGCCAGTCCAAAATAAAAGAACGCTTGCCAGGTTTCACTAACAAGCTAAAATATTTTGATCTGGCTCTGGGTGACTGTGCTATGCACAACCATATGGATGTTGTCATTTTTTTGCCATGTTAAAATTATTTATAAAATACTAAATACATGTAATCATCTGAAATCTCAGCAAGCTCCTCATTAATAAACAGTTTATCATATTTCTGAGAAAAGAAGTGATGATAATGGATTAATTGACAGGGTTCTTTGAAAGAGTTCAGATATCTGTAATTCCAGAAATAGCAGTACCGGCCATTTATAGATCAAACAAATTGGGTTCCATTGAGCTTTTCTTCAGTTTCAGATATGAAAGAGCTCAGATAAATACTTTTTGAAGTCATCTGAAACTCAATGCCATGCTTGCTGCATAAGATCTAAGCAGGACTCATAACCTCATTAGCCATATTTCTTTCTGACTGATAATCACAATAAGCTTTTGTCTTCCTGCTCTTTGATGCGTGACATCTGGATTCTGCTCTAATTCAGAGAAGCAATAATGCATACCAGCTGATAAGAGATTAACCAAAGCATCATTGGTCCTCCTAATGTAATTTTTTAAATATAATCTATATTTTGTCCAGAAATGAGCCAATACATCATCGTTGCTGTTGTTGTAAAATCAAAACAGGAACTGCAGTGTACTCATTTGCCATTGGGTTCTTCATTGTGAAGTTGGTCAAATTAATATTATTAATTCCAGTGGATGTGCTCATAAGTGACTTGAATTTATGTTATTAAATATTTAACTATGAAAGGATTTCAATGAAATTAGGATCAAAGAAATGGTAAGATTCAAGAAAAATTGCCAAGCATCAGTCTGGCAATGAGATGGTGTTGTAAAGCTAAACTTTGCTTGGTTGCCTTCAATACAGTCAATACAATGGGAAATGTCAAGAACATTTGCAAAAATGTATTCTCCACACACGTACTATAAGGAACTAAAATGTTTATGTTAAAAAAGGCCTCCGAAGCAGATATTAATTGGAGCTATGTATTAATTAAATATTTATACACAGAAAGAGAGTCCTGGTCCAGAACCCGTTTTTAATGAGAGGGGTTGGGGCTGTATCTCCCCCTCCCCCCATACACGCCCAGCAGCAGTGCACCAAGCAGGCAGTGGCTTTGTTTACTCGCGTTCTACTCTCTCTGGAAGTGGGGCGTCTGCAAAGCATAGCCCAGTTGCACTCAGCAACACAATGGTCTGGCAGGTAATTGAAAAGCTTTGAATAGAAGGAAAGAGAACAGTGCTGGGACAGGAAGACAATCAGCCCAGAGGAAGCATTACGCAACGGTCAACCCCCTTTCCCCGCAGAAAGGGCTCCTCCGCCACGGGGGGTGATGTCTCGCGCTTCTGACGCAGCACCTTTTCATATACAAACGTGTGTATATATGCCGCATATGCAGTGTAGCTACTGTCATGAAATCTACATGGAATATTTTTTACATTTTTATAGCACCTTGGTTTTGTTGCTTGAGAACAGACTTCCCTACATATTCATTCATCCACAGACAGTGACCATAAAATACGAAAATATAGTTTTCTGTTTGACGAGCATAAAAGGCAATGGATATTCTGAGCAAGACTCCATCAGTGCTGCGCTGACACTTTCTCTCTATTGTGCTGACAGGAGCCTGCTTTACATAAACACTGCTTTGCACTTCAGTGAGAGTCAGTGGCAGACTTCTGATGCATGGTATTGCATGGGTGAGCACCTCATGGTCTCAAAAAACTCTGGAAGGTACACACGTGCGTAAACCCATGCAAACAAACACAAAAAACGCACGCACACATGCACACGCACACCCTGGAGGCCATGGCAGGATGCAGAAGCCTGCTTCTGAAACACCGACCCGTTTCCTAGTGTGTTTCAGGATTGGACCTGAGGCGCACAGCTGAGGTGAAATGGAGTTCAATGTAATGGGCTTGTTTAAAATGGCTGCGGGTGTAGAGGCTGAGTGTTTTTATACATTTGGGTTTTTGTCAGTGTCAATGCTTCCAGAACACAGGTGAAGGAAGGCCCGGTTCTGTGATCCAACCAGGGCCTGGCAGACAAATCACAACAAGCCTTTTATTTAAAAATTGATTAGAGTACCCATATGTAACAGTTTTAAATCGCACAGTAGTTCAATCCCGGAGTAAACCCTGACCCTTCTTCAATAAATATCCAGCTGTATAATCAAACACTATGGAAGTAGCTCTGCGTTAGGGAATCTGTTTAAAAAAGAGCTAACTACAAATAGGAACAGTGACAATGGTCGTTTTTCTAAGGGGTCTGCAAAATAATGAATCTTCTGAAGAATGTTGTTATTTTGGTGTCACTCAACCTTGAAGATGGAGAGTGTTATCTGAGTTCATCCCTTTTGGAGTAACACTCACAATGGGAGTCTCCAGTGAACCAGAAAATGACGTGGGTAGTGCCATAATTTTGCTCTCTGGGCTAAAGTGCTTTTCCACATGAACAGGTGCTTCCTTGGCAGGACGTCACTGGTCTTGCTGGCTCTGTTGCATGAGCACTGTAAACAAATCACACTTTCTGAAGGATAATTAGCGGTCATAAGGGGAAAAGGCGCCAAATGCATGAAAGGAAACAATATCCTCACTCTCCTCTGGTCACATATGCAGTGTAGGCCTGCTTTTGAACAGAACAATCTGGTATGAGGTTTTATCATGTCAATAAACACAATTAACACGTTTCAGGATTCCCATGTTGCTCTCTGTTGATGATGCATGTATTTTGTATTATTGTTTAGATATGATGAATTAACTAAATATAATGAAAATACACAAAGTAATGTAATATATATTCAATGCGGATAAAGATTGTGATAGAATAGCTATTGTACATATACGATTTTGATCGCTTTGAAAAATGGTAACTGGATATCTGCAGTTCTTAAGTGGTTTTATTCATTTCTGGTTGGAAGAAAATATTTTGTTTTACTGGGGGATTCCTGATAAGCTGATATGAATTGTGGGGTTCCACATGGATCTATACTGGGCACATTAATATATGTGCTATACGTGCTTCCCCTTGAGAGAAATAAGTAAAAATTAAGTTCATTTCCATAGCACAACTGTACATTTTGGTGTTGCCTGCCTGATGATAACGCTAGATAAGTGAAACGGATGTGTGCGGGTTGGACCCGTAATGTACGACTCAGAACACTGACGTAATAATAAACGCCCGCAAGGGCTTTATTATGGGGAAATCCAAAAACGTAGTCACACAAGCAAAGTCCAAAAACCAATAAATCCAGCCAGACCAAAGATACAGTACCGAGGGAGAAGGCAGTCTCGAAGTCGGTATCCATGCAAGAGTTCGTTAACCAGAGTAGCTGTCAGCGGAGCAGAAGTACAAAACAGGGAAAAAGCAAAGTTCGTAGTCGTGGGGCGTAGCAGGAGTCAGACCGAAGTCCTATCCGCGGGGCAGAGGTACAAACAGACAGCAGGCAAAACTCGTGGTCAAAAACAGGCAGTGGAAACAATAGGCAGGCAGTAACGATGGTCAATAAACAGGCTAGATCAATAACGGTGGTCAAAACGATGGAAAAACGCAGTGTGACAATAGTAAACTAAGGCAACAATTTCACAACGAACAGACATGAACACTGAGCTTAAATGCAGGTGTAGACAGGTGCAAACATTTAGCTTGAGAGCAGCAGGAAATTCACAACAGCTTGAGAAAATGAGACACGTAACGAGGCAATTAGTAAATCGTTAGTAGTTAACCTATCCTGACCTAGCGTTCGTAAATTAGTAATCAACATGCACGAGAAACGTAAGGTAAACATGAACACATGGTTAGATAGTTAGTATTACCCAATCCTGATCTAATGTTAGTATATTAGTAACTAGACAAGGGAGAATGAAACAATTAGGGAAGCGTGAGTGACAGCAAGAGAAGAAACAGCATGAACGCAAGGCTGCGGAAAAACATGGAAATATGTATGCAAACAATGAACTGCATCGTAACATAAACAGAAAATAAACTGTGACAAACACTAAACATGAAACATGGCATAAACATGACAGAAACGTAACAATAAGCTTCATAAAAATGTCTGAGATGGATGTGTTACAAAACTTGGATGCCGACCTTGTAATGTAACAAAGGTGGCCTTTTATCAATTGAGAAACATTACCTTTCCTCTCGCAAGTTAGAAATTTCCTCCCATAAGCTGATGCTGTTAATGCACACTGTTACTAGCAGGCTTGGAATTTCATCATTTTAGGGGCACGGCCATTTGGCTTTCGGTGTCACAAAACATTTTAGGGCACAAAGGCCACATACCAGAGTACAAAGGCCATTGAGTGAAATAAAGAGTATTTGGAGCCTACAAATAAATAACTTGACTTTCCGATTAGAAAAAAACACAAATGACATGAAAAACATTAATTATTCACTTTTTAATATCAATTAAAAACACAAACATTTGAAGTTGTCTTGTCATATTATATGCCTCCTTATTGTTATGCAATACTCTGTGTGTAAGAGAGAGTCTTTAATCTGACTCATCATCACTTGAGGATGGAGATGGGGAGACAAGTGGAGTAGGGCTAGCCGTCTGTGGGTCAGGGACAGGGTTGAAGTTCAGTCTTGAAATGTGGCTTAAGAGGGTAAATGATCCCTCTGAACATGAAAAGCACCTAATTAAGAAAAATTAACAGCTTGTTAAAGTTCTGGGATTGCGATTGTGGTTGAAACGAAAACCAACATACACAGGGAGGCCCCAGGACCGAGTTTGGGAATACTAAGATAGGCTATCTGCAAGCTATCTGCAATCTAGAATATATATAATACGCCATGTTCCGACGTTGCTGTTCAGCAGATAAAATCTGAAAATGGATAAAAAAATAAATAAATTGCTGCCGAATCTCACAAACGTTTTTCATTTAATTTTTGAATTATCTTAAATCGTGGCATTGATCTGGAAAGGCGATGCAGTGCAGTGCAGTTAGAAAGCCAGATAATAAAACAGGCTATTTAGCTTTAGGTAATAAGTACGAACGAGACAAGTGCTAATCGGATTCTAACTAGCAAGCTAGTAAATACCAAAGTAGCCAAATGTATGTGGCCCAGATATGGCCCGAGTGCGGCTTCTGAGTCGGCTTGGGTGTAGCCCAGGTTTGGCTTCTGAGTTGGCTCAGCCTCGGTCTTGAATTACGGCCTGAGTCTGGACCAATTCATGCGGCCCGATTCCGGCCAGCCGGCACTGTGCCATATGCGCCATAGTGATGGGTCGTTCGCGAATGAATTACTCTTTTTGAATGGCTCTCTTTGGTGAACGTAGGGAACCAATTCCTTTTGGTGAACAAGCCATTTAGTGTGCCACTTTTTGTTCCGTGTTAGCCAACGTTATGTGACCACACAAAAACCGCCGGTCGGCTGTAAATAGGCCTTCTGTAACCTTAGACTACCTACGGATATAACTCCCAACCTCTTTCGATTTATAGTTCTTAATTATAAATCAAGCAGATAATTAACTGAATAACAAATATCAATGAATAGGCTATAGCAAGTTTTTCGGTGCTAGCATTTTTCTTTGTCTCATAAAACGAAATATGTGTAGCCTAGGTTACAATCGGTCACAGAATGACATGTTTATAACTGTAATTTATGTATTTGTACCTCAATCATGACCCAAGTGTGAATGCTGAAGTTGTGCTGTCGATGCACCTATGGCCTGAAATGAATTCATTTCCATTATGCGAGAGTGCACATATTCACTCCCTTTGACATTTTTATCAATGCTCCAAAAGAAGAAAATAACAGATTAAAAGTATGGCTGTTTAAGGCTAAGACATTTTTGCATTTCTTAAATAAATAAATAAATAAACCTTTACATAACTAAGATAAATTGGCTACTGATTGATGGGAAGATTGATCAAACATAGAAAAGCCCATACACAAATGTTTACATATATTTATTTTTAATCGTTGCCCGTTTTCGAAACATGCCGAGCAGTAACCAGAATCGGCCCGAGTGCGGCTAGCCATAGCATGGCCGCATCTTTGAATCAGGCGACTCTGCCTAATGCTAGCCGGAATCAGCCCAGATAGCTGTCGCCGAGGCCAACACTGCCGACGGTGCCGACACTCAGTCGGAATCGGCCCAGATAGGTAGGCTAGCTGGGTAGCTGTCAACTTGAATTTACGTTAACGTTAAGTGGTATTAAAAACAGAGAGGATTGATTCAAGCACTAAATAAGTCAGCTATCTCTATCGATTACTAGCTAGTTTGCTTACCGTCAGTTATTATTTTTCTTCCTTTTTAAGGTTTATCGTCTGTTTTAAGTTTAGCTCCCTGCATGTTCTTCACAGAACTAGCTATATAATTATATAGTTCTGTGGTTTTCTTGCTAGTTGCTTTGATGCTATGTGACGCTTGCGCGCAACCAATTCAAGCTGCAAGAACTGCTGCAGTTGAGATCACGGACTGACGAGATTTTGACAGTAGCAGGGCACAAATGCCATGTTGGCCATATGATTTAAGGGGCATCACGGCCAGAGCGAGGGGCAACGACGTGACCGCCGTGAAATTCCTACCCTGGTTACTAGGTGATTTGACTGTGTAATACTCTCTACAATGGTCTTCCAAAAAAACTAAAACAAATCCTACAGCTTGTGAAAAATGCAGCTGCAAAAACCCTGACATTAATCAAAAAGAGAGCACACATTACCCATCTTTACATTTTTGCATCGGTTGCCTGTAAGATTCACAGTTGATTTTAAAATTATTTGAATGTTTTTGAAATCACTGACTGCGGTAGTACCAGGTAAAATATTTGACCTTTAAATTAGTTATCAGCTCAAACCTACCCTATTTTTATGACTCGATTTACGTTAATCCATTCTTCAATTTATTTTCTACTGTAAGAAAGTGAAAGAGATGGGCTTGTTTGTTCAGTGCATATTTTTGCTCTGCAGCTTCTCAGCAGGTGGGCAACCCTCTTCCATGTAATCTGCCAGCCAGAGGCACAGACAAGTGGGCTTTGGCAGCCCATAAAAGTAGGTCAGCCCTATGCAACGAACCTTCCTGCCTGCATTTAGATTGAGTAAAAAGTCTGGGGAAAGTGTCTAGCTTTGCATACCAATATACAGGCAGGACAATTTATCCTTCTGGGCTAGGCCAATATCACTATCACAAAAGACTTTGTATAATTACTATATATATTTTTTTTAAATGTTACTAAATTATGTGAATATAATAAATCCTCTTCTAAACTTATACACACCCTTGTGTGCATTGTGTATTTCCCTTAAACCTGAGGCCCTTGAGACGGAGTACTCTAACCCAATTCTCAAGGGAGCACAAAAACAGGTCACTACAAAAACAGGTCACTACTCGGCCCAGCTGGCCCATATTCTGTTGTAACATACTAATGTGATACTGTACTACATGAAAACGCTGGCAAGATATTTTACTGCAGAGAGCCTGCACCCTGTCCTCTGTGCTCTGATGGATGGCAGGAGCTCTCCCGAAATGAAAGAGTAAATTATTGATAAGGACATTGTGACATGTCAGAATATAATTTCCTGTTAATGCTATTATTGCACAGATGTAGATTCATGATGTTCAGATGTAGACATTTAGGGTTCGCGGTGTGGCTGCTGACATTGACAAATGCAACACTGTCAGCGCCCTGCAAAAGATCCAAACTTACACTGTCAGTGCACTGTAAAAAATCCTAACTCACACTGTCAGTGCACTGTAAAAGGTCCAAACTTACACTGTCAGCGCACTGTAAAAGATCCAAACTTACACTGTCAGTGCACTGTAAAAGATCCAAACTTACACTGTCAGCGCACTGTAAAAGATCCAAATTACACTGTCAGCGCACTGTAAAAGATCCAAATTACACTGTCAGTGCACTGTAAAAGATCCAAACTTACACTGTCAGTGCACTGTAAAAGATCCAAACTTACACTGTCAGCACACTGTAAAAGATCCAAACTTACACTGTCAGCACACTGTAAAAGATCCAAACTTACACTGTCAGCACACTGTAAAAGATCCAAACTTACACTGTCAGCGCACTGTAAAAGATCCAAACTTACACTGTCAGCGCACTGTAAAAGATCCAAACTTACACTGTCAGTGCACTGTAAAAGATCCAAATTACACTGTCAGTGCACTGTAAAAGATCCAAACTTACACTGTCAGCACACTGTAAAAGATCCAAACTTACACTGTCAGCACACTGTAAAAGATCCAAACTTACACTGTCAGTGCACTGTAAAAGATCCAAACTTACACTGTCAGTGCACTGTAAAAGATCCAAACTTACTGAAATGATTCTGAAAGTGTGCAGAAGCTAAAAAGTCACATGTCTCTTATATGCTGGATAGTTACTCTATAGGCTATATGTGGTTTGATAATGAAAAGACGACACAACTCAAAACAAGCAGCAGCACACTCTTGAGTGAAGATTGGCAACATACAGTATCACGACAATTTGAAGTAATTCTTGAACATGTTAATAACTATTCTTGAAGAAAACACACTTTCCCACAGAGATTCATGGTGGTTGCCCAGTGTGTTAACAGTGTCTCATTAATCCCCTCTTATCATGTTTTGGGCTTTAAATCGGATACATGGACATGGACTGCCAATGACCCCAAATTAGATACAGTTGAAAACACAATGACTTTGTGCTTGTTTTCATTACTTGAGCTTATGCCTAATACCCAATTAAAGGCTCTTAAAACACTTCCATGGCCGGACTGCAGTTATTATTGAATTTATAAGTGAAAGTTTTGCCCGAGGTGAACTTAATGGAAAAATACCAATTACACTGTTTCCTGGTACGGTCCTCCCTGTCAACCATGTTTGGACAAGATAAGCACATGCATGACCCTAGTGCCCAGTGCCATTTTGGATGGAAGTGGAACAAATATTGATGACTTGTGATGTGTCTGGTCAAAATCAATTCTCACTTTGAGCAAACAGAATCTCCACTTTCAGTGAAATAATTTTCAGTCCATTACTAAGCAAATATCATTTTTTGAATGCAGCTACCATAGTACTTTTACCCAGAACACATACATTTCCATATTGGGAATATAGCATTTTTATTTTAAGGAAACACTTACATGAACAAAACCTGGATTTTGGCATATACATCAAACCTTTGTTATGACCTCTACTTGTACTGAAGCAGGATATAAACCCTGTGATGAAAATTTCAGAGTTACTTCCCCCCTCATTGACTCCTGCTTTTAAACTTTTTGAAAACGTACAATGGGCTTATTCCCTTTGTGAGGGCCTTTGCGCTTTGTTGTTGGGAAGAAGAAAGGGAGTGTGTGTGAACTTTGAAAATCCATGCCTAGATCTGTCTGAACTTTGAAGAGCTCTGCCTAGATCATCTAGTGAGGGAAATCACCGAGACAGGAGCGGGCAACCCAAAAGAGTCTAAACTCAAAAACACAGTATTTTTACTCTGAGAAGACGAGCGTAAACGAGTTGTGACCAAGTCATCTTCAAATTCACGATGAAACCTCAAATTCTACGGGATCAAAAATCTGGCAAGGACTTGTCTAGAATGACTGAAATATTTCTGTGCTCATAGCACTGTCTGATCTACATCCAAACATTTCTTTGCAGTAGCAGGAATAGCCTCAGTACAAGGGGTTTCAAATCCATCATCATCCAACTAAGCAGTTTTGGTTAGCATAAGAAATTAAAAAACAAGGACAGAATTTTTATATTTTATATATTTTCCAATGCCATTGCATGAACAGTACAATCTCCGGTTTGACAACCTTAAGTCTCGTTTTCATTGAAGCCGTTGGGATAGATGTATGCACTATGCCGTAATATCTCCTATACCTTCAAAGTGGACAGTATCTCTGTTTTTTGTGATTCTCATCTCACAGGGTCTAACAGATTTGACTAAGCGTCAGAAGACAATTAGGCGTTCTGCCCTAGGTTGAGAGGGTGTGTGTATAGTGAGTATACAGTATTCATCTGTCAGTCTAAATTGTAATAATTATTAAGCACAATAGCAGAGCATCCACATAACTGAATGTATTTTTATCATGTGCAATTACTTCATGCTGTGTTGTAATTATTGTAATCTATTTCACACAACACTGTTCTCAAAGACATATTATATGAGATGAGGACAAGAGATGATAAAGATCAGTTTTCTTCTCACTTCTCAAAGTGCAAAAAAAAATGCCTGGACTGTCATCCAGGAATTTAATCAGTCCCAAAATTGAGCTTTAACATATGGTTAAATGCATTTAAATTATCATGGTCCATTTCTGTAAAAATAAAATCTGTGTTCTGGTGGTATCTTAACTGAGACATTCAAAACCCTCTAATCTAATATAAAATCCTGTCTGTACTTAACATTGTAAACATTGCCACAGGGGTTGTCTCATTTTCTGGAGTCTATGTTATTGCAGACAATATTTTCTAAGGGAACTTTCCTATAGACCCTTGGCAAAGTCTGCTGTTAACCAATAGCTCAAGTGTAGGAATTTTAAAAATGTAATATTTATTGTATGGGGCACGTTGTTGCATAACTACATGTTACACGGCGAAGGGCATTATCTTACAGAACACCAGTCAGCCACTGTCTGTTTGACTAGGGAATATCTCTCCTGAGGCTAAAAAAAGCTTAAATGGAAATCATATGTTATAATCAAATAGAAATACTAAGACAAAAACAACCACTGATAATGAAAGCTATTAGGACAGGGACAGGGCCACAGGTCTACACAGGCATCAGCTTGTTTTAGACACAGAAAACCGCTGACATTTGAACTGCCATCCATCTGGTATTTGAACAATTATAAGGTCAAGGTATGCTTTAACGTATGCGAGAATAAGATATTTTTCACCAAAATCACAGCTCACTAAAATCATATTAAATGCTCATAGGGAAATCTCTATCCCTTTGGACACTAAAGAGACAGAAAATAAGACTGGGCCTGAAACATAGTAATAGTGAAACCCTTTGAGGCAGGCCACCTCTCAAATGCTACACAACAGGCACTTTGAAGCTGTGGAAGTTAGAAGTAGCATTTTTTTATAGTGTTTTTGGAAATTGGTTCTAAAAGCATTCAAGTTCAAATTAATGCAAATATTGAACACTTCATTGCAATGCATAGGCTACTGTTCACTTATGGGGAGTTTACAAATGTCAGGTACACAGGTTAATATTTGCGTGTACTAAAAGCCTGCAGAAAACGAGTAAGGATAAGGAGAAAGTTCATTTGGGCATACTGTTTTGACATGATTTGATCGCAATGCAATAAGAAAGAGCACGTTTAGCTCAAAACGTGATTCCATAAACAAAAATATTTTTCTCCATCCTGAACCAGTAACCGTAAGTGACTTTTATTAGACATAGACCTGTTAAACTTTCAGTAAATCATCACTCAGTGATGCTGGGAACTGTACATGCTGTACAGAACATACCCAGCACATGCAGCCCTGTATTTTTTAGCAGCTCCAACATCTGTCATCTGTATCCAGCCGATTAGCGATTTGTTTCCTGTTTGGCATAGAGCTTTCTCAGGATGTACGTTCGGGATTTGACACAAACAGTCTAATTTACTTTCAGTATAGCTCTGACTCATGATTCTCTTCCTTTGCCAGTCAGGCTCCAGACCAGACACACGCCAGAGCACACCGCACCTGGAAGCTGAACAACTATCCAGACACTGTGTGAGGTTTCCTTCTTACTATCCCTACAAATGTTCATAGTACACACAATAAACAACAATTTAACCAGCATTCACTTTGAAATCATTCCACACTTTAGCACAATGGAGATGTTGACTACATTTCAAAATTGAGTTTGTGTTAGCTGGTAGTGTCCAGTCATGCAGCTGCATATATTTACGTCTTCAGCCATATATGTAATTTACCATAACTGGCTACTTCTCAATAATCTATTATCAAAAATCTCAGTAATCTATCTTGTACAGCAGCATTACGCAGTCATTTAATTGATATTTATGTTTATGGTTATGAATAAATGCTGTAAAATGTATTTGTGCATATGTACAACCTCTAGAAACGTGATGTCACTGCTGCAAGCTGCTTTGGAGTTATTTGAAGAATATTTTCTTGCTTTAAACCACAAACACGTTCATGGCTTTACACCAGCCATGGTGAAGCCGATGGGTCATCTGAAACTACTGTATCTAAAATATCAGACACAACAAAAACAGTCCGGGTCAATCGGAAACATATGCAAAGACTATAATAAAATCAAAACCCCTCGAATGTGAACACTCCCTTTGAAAAGTATATGAAAGGATTTGATGCAGAGTTTAATAAGAGGAGCCTCGGTGCTATGTATCAGTTTCATGTTTAAACTAAAGCTAAACTCGTAAGAATTACTCAACTGTAACCAGCCTCTTTTCATGAATCCCAAAGAGGAATTTCATTTTTGTTAAACAAAAGCCTGAAGGACACCTGGAACCATTATAATGAGTATCTGTATCTGTACAACTTGTATGATGGATAAACTTAAAAAATTACAACTGCATGTAAAACTAGGCTTAAGTATATAACACCATACATTTGGTGCATGACATGCTATGCATTCCTCAGACTCACAGTGGAAAGGATTAACTAATCCCCTGTGTCTGGTACCAACAGGAGTGTGGGAATAGTGCTATATATCACAGTGTGTAATGTGTTTATATAAAGATTCTTGATGTACGACTGTACTGTACCCAGCACTGTCTTTCACGGTATCTCAACATACAATTTGATATTTAAATTACTGAACATAAATTGTGTCTGCATTCATGCATGCCTGTGTGTGTGTGTGTGTGTGGGTGTATGCGTTTGTGTGATACTCTATTAACAAATTGCAGGTGACATAATCACTCTTTGGGATGTTAAGGTTGTTTTTTTAATTGGCTTTGTCTTTAGGTCCTGAGTCAGTGTGTTCACAAATAGAAAGTAGAATTCAGGTCACATTTGTGAGTAGCACTCATCACCAAATATTAAATATACCATAAAATGTGTTTTGGAATTGCAGATATAATTGAACACATTGATTTTGGATTAGTTTGTCTTAATTGGCATTGAGTTTTGGTTGAATGTTTCAGCGTGGTATTTAAAGTTGCACTATGCATGGTTTTTTATCTTGAAAATATTATAAAATAAATATTGTAAAATAACTATGCTCATTCATATCTATGATGCACTGGCAATCTCTGTTTTTGTATACATTTTTGTGCCTGTAATTATTATTCTAAGATGTGTTTGGGACATTTCTGGGCGTGATGCTTTTTTCTGTGTGGCTACAGAGCCTGTGGGGTGGGACTAGGTTTCAGCAGAGCATTTGTAGCTAGATAGCTACTGCAATGGTGGAGGTACAGCGAAGCCAAACACAAAGCCAACAAGAAGCGTTCAAGAAGCATTCAGGAGCCAACCTAGGATTTGCTTTTCTCAGATGGAGACAGCTGAACAAGGGGATGAAAAGATCAGTGGAGTTGATGTGTTTTCTGTTGGACCTGTAAGTAACAGTAGCTCTAGCTGTCCAGCTAGCTACGCTAAGTAGCTTGATGGCCAAAGTTGGGTACCTTGAGTGGGCGGAGTTAAAGACGGAGTAGGATAATTTTTTGATTGTTAAACACCGGACCACAGCAAGGCTACAAATCTTGCAGTGTACCTTTAAGTGAACATACAGATATAATTCAATGTCATCACAGCAGAGCTGGTTTAACATATCACATTGACTCAACATCAAAATATGATTCATGACGGGAGCTGCTGGATGGGCCCCATGGTCAGGTATGAAATTCAGACTGAGTTAGTGCTGAGTGTGGCCGGCAGCCCCCTAGGACAAGGCACAATTGCTGTTAGCATCGCCCAGGGAAGGGAAGGAATTCAGTGAGTCAGCGCAACAAACATCTCATCACGCACTAGCGACCTCTACTGGCCAATCGGGCACCTGCAAGTCAGCTTATTGAGCTGCACATGGAGCATCTTCCACTGACTCAGTCTGTGCAAGCCCGACTTGTGAACTGCAGTGTGATAAGAAGTTGAAGCTGACATCACAGGGACGAGAGCACATGCTTGTCTGTGCCCTTATAAATCGATGATGAAGATGAATATGGGAGAGTTCTTATGAATATCAGTATGATATCAACATCAGTTATGACTTATGATGAAATGTCCATTGACTGCAATAGGCTATATATTTCTCCAAAGGTATTACTGATTTTTACATAAGCAAGGAGCTGTCACAAATTCCATTTGAGGGTGTTTCAAGTGTAAAACTTGGCTGGCAGTGGCAGTATATTCTCTTGCCTCCTTCTCAAACAGTTCCCCAAGTTATATGTGTTCTTTTCACCTTCAACACAAGACCCAACATTGGCAAGTAGAACAAATACTTCTTCTTGCTTAAATATTCCATCAATTACTGTGAGACCCAATTATCGTACCCTTTAGGAACAGAGGCCTCTGAACGATGTAACATCATATAAGAGCTAATGCATCATATCCCTTTGATATCAACATTAGGCATTGGGGAGTTGGAGACAGAAATATAAACAGTGCTGCAGAGGAATACATAATGTGTGCCAATTACAGCATAAGTAAATATTCACCTTCTCATGGGGGACGTGAGCCGTCATGGCCGCTGGGACCCTTCTTCATCAGAACTCAAGTGGTGGTAAATAAAGGCAGGAAACTCAGCAAGGATGCGCCGCAGTTGTTTTTAATACACTGGAGTCTGTGTGTATGTGTGTGTGTGTGTGTGTGTGCTGGGGGTCTTCTGGGTTTTTGGGAGGTTTTTAATACTCAAAATGTGTTCATGTGATTGCTGATGAGCCTCAAAATCTCAGCTGCCTTGTTTCGCTATAAATCTGTCTTTTTTTGCAGTTAATGTGCTCTTTTATTGTAGAATAAATGATGTGACTGAAAAGAAGGTGATGTTTTAGGCCTGGACGGGAGTAAGCATTGCGTCTCTTTTCCATGCCGTGGCTCTGCTTTTCTACACCAGTGTTTTTTTGTTTTTTTAATACTGACATCCTCTTTTCCTCTTTTAACATTTCCTTTTCCAGTGCCTGTGACAGACCTATAACTCCTAATCCCTGTGCATCTGGTTTGAGGACTGACACAAAATGGAACCCACCCGGCTAACGTCAGACATGTATCTTCAGAAGGCATCAGAATGGTCGGAGTCACTCATTGCACTGCTGAGGGGTCAGAGATTAGAGTTAGCCAGCCGTCTCCATAGGGTAGATAGAGTAGTACATGAAATGCATACTGGAGTTAGATATGCAGGGATGCAGGCAAGGACAGGTTCAGTTGAAAGTGTGCTAATCTATAAACAGTCTGTACAATACCTTTATTACCCCCAGTGAGGCTTACATCAGGCAACAAAGATTGTGATTGTGTCAATTTGACAATGATCAGACTTCCCTTGTGGTCAAATGTCTGTACAGACACTACAGAGATAAGCATTGTTTTGAGGTTGATCTAAACTGAGACTGGTGTAAAATTAGTGTCTACTTCCACCAAGTAAAAGTAGTGTTTTTGCTTAATGAATCAGGCAAAGGTGAACATTCATCTTTTTTAAAAATACTGCTGAGAAGTGAAGCCACGACTTCGGGATAATTAATGGTGTTAGTTTCATTTAAATGATTTTGCACTGCCCTCTGATGGAGATTAGTATTATTAGCTCAGGAGAGGAGATGCATGTATTAACGTGTGCTTTGAAACACTACTGAAACTAATTCATGTGACAAATCCTTAATCCTTGTGTGGTGTTCGGGTCCCACAGACCCGAACACTACAAAAGGGTTAAAGGATACTGGAATAGAAATGGTGTAATAGGCATCCAATTTTATATTAGCCTCTGCCAGGGACGTGCACAGACATTTTGAGGGGTAGGGGCTCAAGCCATACTCATTCACACACGCACGAGCTTGCGCACACAGACACACTCAAACACAGAATTGTGTGCTATTTGTACCTGGATTAAAACTTCACTAGGGATAGTTAGCTGAAAACTGTGTCTCACACATAACATGGATGAAGCAACATAGCCAGCTAAGTGACATTAGCCACACGTGGGGTATCGTCAACTACAAGCTTAAACAAGCCATCTAGCTAGATCTACCAAGGAGCAAAGGCAAGCTCATTCTAACGTGACATTAAGCTGGCTAATGTTAGCTTAGCTATATAATAATAAAATACAGTGCACTTAATAAATTTATATGCAGCTCTAGCTGTCTTTGCCAGAAAACAATTTGGCTCATTTAGCATGATTTAGCGGTCAAACTATCTGAACCTCCGCTGAGAAGAACGAGAGAACGCACATTTAACTTCATGTTAACTAATGTTAGCGTTAACCAGATGAGACGCTGAGCTGAGGCAATATATGTAATGTTAATATACAGAAAACGTGACAAGCGATTTAATTTTGGTCTAATAACAGTAATCATAATTATAACACTAACAGCAGCAACAACAACACAATAATAATAATAGTTTTAAAAAAAAATTTGGTCCAGAGGGGCACTTCAGCCAATGAGGGCAAAGGGGCAGTGGCTCAAGTCACTATAGCCACACCCTCTGCACGTCCCTGGCCTCTGCAATCTTGCATGAGGACGTAGAAACAGAGCGTCGCGCGTCATACTCTGAAAACCACGCCCACTATGGTGGAAAACAATCCGCAGGAAACAGTCGATCACCAACGGAAAAACGCCGGTAGCTAGCTAAGAACCACTGATCTAGAACATTTAATTTCAGGTCAGTGCGAAGAACACCACATTTCAACATGTCAAAAGACTACTTTGGTACCCTGTGTCTACCAGAGAGGAAAAGGTATATTGACAAACGCAATATTGTTGGACTCCCTCAAAGTCCCTTCTCCTTTCCTTGCACGTCTTGGAGAAATGATCCAATGGAATGGCCAGAAGTTACATAGCTACTTTGATATTTACAACTATTGATCAAAATGTCAGCAGGTAAGATTATGGTATAATCTAAGATCAAAACACCCAAGTCTAATTACACCTTACCAGTAACGTTATAGGGTAGGCTACTATACTACTACTATTATAAATATTATTGTTATTAGTAGCCTAATAGGCTAACGTTACTTCTATTTCGCTGGTTTAGCCTACAACCTCCACGGTTTTTTTTGTCTGGCCAAATTAACAACTGTATTTTAACAAATAATTTTAGCAAATTGTATTTTATTAAGGTTCTCAAAAATATAGCCTATCATAAAAACCTGGCATGAGATTTCCATTTGAAAGCTGATTGCTTTTTCTTTGTCTCACCGTTTGTTAGGAATCTACACACATACAATGATGATGCCCACAACTCTTTTGTTAGTGGATGATAATATTTTGCACTTGCAAATATAATAGGCTACTGTAATGTTATAGCACTCCGATTTATCCACATTACACTACATATTGCATATGGTCAAAATGTTACTTACAGCAATATAGTTAGCCGTAAATTGACAATCGGATAACTTATTTGACTTAATTTAGGCTACCTGGGAAAAAAAGCCTGCTGCATTATGTCCTCAGACGCCTCACATCTTATTGCTCGGATCCACTTTTCTCGTCTTATGGGCTCCGTTTGTCGGTTCGGAACCGTATAAAACACCAATGCTGGGTCTTTTACCTTGTTTGTAGTGCATCCCACCAAACAACAAGTTTTAGGCATGTTTATGCTGTTAGCTAACAGATCGAAATGACAAGAAGGCACCGGCACGTCAAGTCAAATGGACGCGACAGCGGGATGTAACTTGTAACTGAAAGGTTGCAGGTTCGATTCCCAGGTAGGACACTGCCGTTGTACCCTTGAGCAAGGTACTTAACCTGCATTGCTTCAGTATATATCCAGCTGTTTGAATGGGTAAATGTAATTAAGAAATATGTAAGTCGCTCTGGATAAGAGCGTCTGCTAAATGCCTACAATGGATGTGTCCCCCCCGAGGTGGGCGGGGCCTATTTGCGCTTTGTCTCTATTGGCTGTGTCCCAAATCGCATACTTCCATGCTCCGAGCACGCATAGCGAGCACGCGCATCCATGTGAGTCCATAGCGAAGTACGTTAGTGCGGAGCACGGGAGTATGCGATTTGGGACACAGCCATTGTCTGCATAATCAATGCCTGCATGTTTTTTCTAGATCTCTCTTGCAAAAGAGATTTCGATCTCAAATATACATCCTGTTTAAATGAATACATACCGTTTCACTTTATTTATGTATTTACATTTATTTTGTAATACAAGGATTCCTAATAACTGACAGTGATTAAGTGAAAACATTAGGATATTTTGTTAATATTAATAAGACATGCAATGCTAAAAACAGCTGTGGCCATTTCTGATGAAAAGTAATCAGAAACTTACTTCTGATGGAGCTTTTCAAGGACAATCAATTGCATCTGCCTTTTTACACAATACCGTTTTGTACATACATAAATATGCATTGGTTGTCCATGCCTTCCTCTGTATCTACTCAACCCAGCTCTTGGTCCAGGCACTATTTAGCACCTTGGTGCACTGGGCCCCTAAAGACACTGCCCCATAATGTTTTAAAAAGATCATCCAGCCAGACCTTTCTGAAACCCTACCAATCTCTGGATACGGACCCTTCGGACTAAACCCTTCTCTTCAGACTACACATGGTACCCTGACAAACTTTAGCTATGCTCTTTCTTTTGAATTTCCTTTTGTAGTAGTAATGTTGCAGGTATAGCTGTGTAAGGATAGGTTTAGCTGTCCTGTGGTATTCTTGTTGTCTACAATACTGATTTATGGATTGTTCAACTTGACACATATTGACTGTAAATGGGCCTTGTGAGCCTTCTTTTTGCGATCGCACTTTTGTAGTCCTGAGACTAAGACTGATGGTCTCCACTTTTGTATAAGAGTGTCCACTGAGTGAATGTAATGATACTCAAACCGGGATTTAAGCATATTGATACCACGGTGTTTGTGGACAAAAAACCCAGAAACTTTTAACTTCAGTTGAATGGCCCTAAATATTATTATGGGTCAGGTATGGATTTTTTTTTTTAAAAATATTTTTCACATAAACTGTAAATCTTGGTAAATTGGGAAATATATTTAAATGCCAGAACATTGTGGACATTGACAATTTGTTTGTATCGGTAGCAAGTGAACTAATGACTACCCTTATTAAAAAACATATATGCTTAAGGTTTCACCCAGGACTAAAAAATATACACTGGACCTGGGTAGGCAACCCTGGTCCTGGAGAGACGCAGGGTCTTCTGGTTTTTGTTGTTACTCGCAACTTAATTGATCAATTAATGCAGTTTATTACACAGTTAACTCACCTCACCTGGTTTCTTTGGTCTAAGTAGTTGCTGTATTTAAGGTGAAAACAAAAACCAGCAGACCCTGCGGCTCTCCAGGACCAGGGTTGCCTACCTCTGCACTGGACCAATCCATCAATTAGTTATGTCCAGTAAGTTTATTTGCATAATATATTGGTGTAATACACATGTTCTCCACAAAGAGGTGCTATAGACATTCTTTTCAGAAAAAGTCATTCAAAAAAATTTTTCAAAATGTATTTAGCTGCTGGCTGCTGGTCAGAGCAGCATTTACTGGAAATTGGAAATAAATGCACCTTTATTTGAATTGTTTTCTAACCTTGTTCTTGTTTGTTACATGTATGTTCAAATGAGGCTCATCCATTGGCTTCTGATTTATTTTTACCACACCTCAAGTAAAATACGAATCCACTGGTGGATCTTACTAAAACTAGCAAGCTTGTTAATTTTCAAAATATAGGCTCAGGACACTTAAAAGGTAAGTATGCATATTTTAAATTCTTTGGCCATGGGCCACTGATAAAAAATTAAACATAATATTTCAAAAAGCTTTTACTTTTTAACTTCTAAATGATCATTTAAAAATCATTAAAAAGCAAAGTTTTAAACTATTAATGATGGCTGTACAATGAGACTAAACAGACGTTTTTGTGGCCAGGCAGACTAACTGTGCGATTCATTGAGTATACAGTATGACCATGTGAAGCTAGAGTGAATAAAAACTGAAACTGTACTACCTGTGTGTGTGTGTGTGTGTGTGTGTGTGTGCGTGCGTGCGTGCGTGCGTGCGTGCGTGCGTGCGTGCGTGCGCATGCATGTGTGTAAATAAAGGGTCCAGTATTTATATAAATAACCTCCACTGTGTTACTTGTGTTTGTTGTTGCTGTAAAAAAAAAAAATGAAACTGTGTTTGGAAGAAAGTGTCAAGTTGCCACTGGGCTGTGCTGACACTGCCACCTCACACAACACCTTATCCACCATGGCTAGGGAAACTTGTTAATGAGCAACATCTCTTGTTCCTCTTCTTTGTTAATTGTCCACATTCAACAAAATGTTTTTATAGCTACCTGCATTGTCAGCACGATGTTATAAATGTAACATTTGTAAACCTATAATATTTGGTTGTGTACCACTCTACACTCTGTGGACCACTTATGGTTCAATGGCCATGAATGGGGTCTGGGTAATACAGTAGGCTGGAGTCTATCTAAATACACGTTATGTATCCAGCAGAGGGAGCTATTGCACTTCTTCAAAACAAATGTGCCACGGGTTACATTTTAAGTGAATTCTCTGTGTTTATATACTTAAATAAAAACGACCTAAAAATAACAGAGAAAAAGAATTTAAAAATAAGGGAAAAATGTTAAGAAGATTACATATTACAAAATGTAAAGTAATGAAGGCCACTAAAACCTACAGAAATACAAACATTTGTCAGGTAATCATAATATTTATGTTCACCCAGTGGCAGTATATCATAAATAAAGGAAGATAATGAATAAATATTTTTTCTAACAAAAACAATTCTGGAAGTCAGAGTCTAGCATTTGGCTGAGGGTTTAACAGGAGAGGACAGGAGCACTAGTGATGTGAAGCTTCATAATGCTGCCTAAAAATCTTTATGAAAGGACTTTCTTTTATACTTTTTTGATTACTCGTATATTTTCCTTTTTTGAGTCAGCATATTCTCATGCTATTGTTTGGTCAGAAAATATTTGAGCTATAAGTTCATAGCTATAGTTTAAATACTATATAATACGGTATACAATACAAATGGATAATATGTTTAATATCTACCCATAATGTCTGTACTTTTTAAAGAACTCAAATTAAAGCTAACAGCAAAGCAAGCAGACATGCAGGTGCTTATTTCTACAATTTACGCAGGTCCCTTTAAATGGAATTGAAAACGCTTTTATCTTCTTTCGGTCTGGCACACCACACAGTAACACTTTGCAGCTTGCTGCCCGGTCTTCTCCCACAAACAACAACACTTGAGTCTCTGCACCGAGGCCTGTTTTGTATGCATGCTCACAGTCGCGCGCTGGGCCACCGATATCTGCGAGCTGTGTGATTAATTAACATTGAGTTCATAACCCTACAAATTAGCACTAGTGCACACAGGCTAATGAGCTCACTGTGAACCTGGAGGTTACAATAACCGCCACTCACATCCATCAGTCTATACCTTTTTTTCTGTCACAGAAAGAAGAAGAGGAAGAGAGAAGAAGAGGAAAAGAAAGAGAGAGAAAGATAGAGAGATATAGAGAGAGAAAGATAGGAAGAGGGAGAGAGAGAGCGAGAGAGAGAGCTGGTAGGGGACAGCAGCTGTTTCCATAGGAAGTGTTTGGGTTGAGAAAAAGTGTGCATGCCATGGGTAAATGCCTGTATAAATGTTCACTAACCATGTTGAGCTAAATTCACATTCAACCATAAATTGTAGGAGTTGTTTGATCTGGTCAAGGCTGTTTACATGCTTGTCTGGCTGCTTTTGACCTTACACATTGTCATCCACTCCCCATTCACAAACATTCCATTCAAAATCAGACTCATTTACATATAAAATTGGACAGCAGACAATTCTGCTGGAGTTGAATGAAGTGTATGGAAACCTCACAAACACAGTCCAGTTTCACAGTAATCTCAGACAAATGATTCCAGTTCCCAGAACCATATCGGAAGTATACGTGAAATACATGTATTTACAATAATATGCAAGCAAGTTTGAACATTTAATTTATTATATAATAGTAACGAGATGTTTGAAACATTTTGGAAGGGGTTAACAGACATAAAAACATGTACATAAACTATAATTAAGTTGTTTTTTTAAGTTAACTATAATTATTATATATTTTGAGTTGTCATTTTCTGCAAATAAATGTTTTGAATGACAATATTTTTGTTTGGAATTAAAGTCAAATGTTGTCAGTAGTTCAAAGGTTATACTCATAAACTGTGAAACTGAAAAGTTGATGTGATCTCAATTTTTTCCATGGCTGTGCTTGTTTTCAGAAATTTTATTTGATGTTATACAACACACACATTATGATTACACTTCTCACAGATACCCTGCACCATATTTGTTTCCATTAATGTAGCACCACTGCTTTGCCACACAGGTAAGCGTGTCTCATCCAAGTCTTACACTTGCTATGATCTCATATGAAAATCTAATATTTGATTCATATAATTTGATTCATGTCTATATATATAATTATTTTATTTTTTATTTTTTATTTTTTAAATATAAAATCAATAGTCATATTATGTGATAATGGACACCTACATTTTGCTACTCCCTAACTAGCTGGCCACAGATGTCACCAGTCCAGGTTGGTTCTGGGGAGTTGCTGTGGATGACAATGCAGACGTTGGCACAAGAAAGGTCTCAGGTGTGCTCTCCATGGGTGACCGCATAGCTGTGACAATCCGATCTCTCCTTTACCTACAGACTCCTGCTAACCCCAGATCGCAAAGGCTAAAGGATGCATATGCTTGTCTTCAAACAATTCCCACCTATTATCTCAGATCTGAAAGCCTCACATAATAATTTAAGTTTCAGACACATTTTTCAAAGTGGCCAAGTTTTACTCATGAGATTATATTGTGCAAGTTTACAATTGTTAAAGTTTCTTCAGAAACTGGAATATAAATGGGTGATGAATGGATTAAGTAGACTGTGGGTGATAACTGCCTTATTTATTTATTTATTTTTACATTTAAGTCTGATGTTGATGTATTTGGTTAATTCCTTCTGGCAAACACACCCAGGTTCTACAATTTAGGTGATATGTCTAAATAAGCAGGTTAACGTGGTGCTTAAACGTAAAGATCTAATTTTGTTCACTTGATTTATAATTATTTGCGATATCGTTAATCCAAACATATTTGGCTGCATGACTGGTAAATTATAATCAACAAATAGTAAAATAGATATTACAACCAAAAAAACAAATCTGAAACTTTGACAGTCGTGGGCTAGCCTACTCCCATTACAAATTATTTGATAGGGGATGAATTGTGTTTGAGAAGACGGCTCTTTTCTGTCCCACGAGGCCTGATTAAGCAGCTGTGGGTCACAAGTTGTTACCACAGCGCTCCCAAAACAAGCGAGGGAGTTTAAGCGCTTTTTAAATATGTAATGCTATATTTATAAGATAGTATTTATAAACACATTTGCATATATCAAGATGAAAAAGTTGTTTGAATTGGGGGCAATTTGCATTTGGTGAAACATATGGCGGAGCCACGGAAGCCATGGGCCATGCCTTCATTAACCGAGCTCCGTTTCATCAGCGCCTCGCGCTCCCGCTGCGCCTCCCCGCGGCGCCGCCTTCTGTCCCCGAGGTTTTGGTGACAGGGGACAATATGTCCCCAAGGTGAGAATCTGGGGGTATCGCTCTCGTCGGCTCTCTGCGGAGTTCAAATGATTATTTAATCAGACATTCACTCAGAAAAAAGGGAGAGAATAAGAAAGTTACAAAGCGGTGGTTAGGCTATATCCGTTTACTAATGTGGACAGACCAACGAACCTGCAGGTGAGGGTTGGCGCGTGATCACGTTCCTGCAACACAGCAGCTGGGAAAGAGCTGCGGACAGAGTAAATTTCGACCGCATTTGCATTTTAAAAGAGTTTTACATGTTATGCTATGGTTATGAATCTTTAGCATATGCATGTGCGGTTTTCTATATTTGTATTTTGTGGAAACGTCCATGAAGGGCCTCCTACATTGCTCACATTTTATGTTTGTGTTTTGACATGTGATACCTGCCCTGGTCAAATCTTTTCTGGGCTGCGTGTTATTCTAATCCCTGCTCTTTTGCTAAAGTACACCAGGTGGGCTAGGAATAGCAGAGGTCACCATTGCCTCTAAGAAGGGCTTTTATCCAAAATGTTTTTTTTTTCCCCTTTTACATAACTGATTACATTTGGACGCCTCTGAAATTATATCTATAGTGAGATATTTCCAGTTCACTGCTGTGTCTAATTTAAGATTTAAATGTTGTTGTAAACCACTTTTGCTTGCACTTTGCACTTTAAAATATAGACTGAACTATCTCTGCTGCCAATGCTAATATGACAGCTTATTTAGAAACAAAAAAGGACAATAATGTATTTTTTTGTTGCTTAGTTTGTTTGGCAAAAATGCTACATGCATACCCTGTCACAAATTTCTGATATATTGATATCATTGTTTATTGAGTGTAATCCATTAATACTTTTAAATTTAATTTAAGAACGCGATATGGTCGATATGGTGAGCCTCTATTCACTCATGCGATATGGTGAAGCCTCTATTCACTCATGCGGTATGGTGAGCCTCTATTCACTCATGCGATATGGTGAAGCCTCTATTCACTCATGCGATATGGTGAGCCTCTATTCACTCATGCGATATGGTGAGACTTGATTCACTCATGCGATATGGTGAGACTCTATTCACTCATGCGATATGGTGAGCCTCTATTCACTCATGCGATATGGTGAGGCTTGATTCACTCATTCGATATGGTGATACTCTATTCACTCATGCGATATGGTGAAGCCTCTATTCACTCATGCGATATGGTGAGACTCTATTCACTCATGCGATATGGTGAGCCTCTATTCACTCATGCGATATGGTGAAGCCTCTATTCACTCACGCGATATGGTGAGACTCTATTCACTCATGCGATATGGTGAAGCCTCTATTCACTCACGCGATATGGTGAGACTCTATTCACTCATGCGATATGGTGAGCCTCTATTCACTCATGCGATATGGTGAAGCCTCTATTCACTCACGCGATATGGTGAGACTCTATTCACTCATGCGATATGGTGAGACTATTCACACAGGCGATATGGTGAAGCTTCTAAAGGTTAACAGGACTTTAAGCAAACCATCCCAAAAAATGCATGGAAATTTTTTTGTGTGAACATGTTGTATTTACATTTGAGTGGCGTAACTGATGAAGCACATTTGGAACGGATGATGTGAACGAAGCTGGAACCTGGAACTCATTCCCTGTTCTGTACATCTCATCCAAGCCCTGGAGTAACAGAGAAATTAAGCAGATTAGGCCAAAGAAAGGGGCTTCTCAGCTATGTACACAATAAATTCTGAATACTAGTTTAATTAATTTGCTGTTATGATAATGATTTCAACTGAGCCCATAAATCGACATTTTCACTGCTTTTTTTTTCTGCAGTGCGGAATAACCCTAATATTTTCCTGCCATTTAGTCGGAGTTAAAATGGGGGTACGCAGAATACTTGCTTTTATTAAGCCGTGCGTCTACACATTCCAACTGGGAAAAGCATTCAGGCTTTTAATAAGTAATGATTGCCGAAGATCAGAGGATCCGTACGCTACAGCGAAACAAGTTAAGCACAAGCTTTGATAATGACTGTTAATAATTCAATCTGTGTAATTATCCCTTTACAGGAAACGGAATGTGGCGGGACACTTTTGGGATGCAGGCGATTAAAGAAAGACCGGGTCATCGGATCAGGCGGGCCCTTCTCGTTGTCTTTGTGAGCTTGTGAAGTTGACCAGCACATCAGTGAAAGGCAGTGGCAGAGCCTTCAAGGACGATCCACTCACAGGTGAACTACTTCTCTCCATCTCCATGATGGAGTCTGGGACAGAAAGAGTAAATGAGATGCATTGTATGTTGCCTGCATGAAGGAGCTTTCACTTGTTATTGAGGCCAAGAAGCAAGGTAACTGTACTGCTACCCAGAAGGTGGCAGGTTTGAACCCTGGCTGAGGAACTGCTTTTGTACTTGAGCAGGGTAATTTGGGACAATAATTGCTTCAGTGGGGATCCAGCAAATAAATAAGATTGAGATTTAATGTAATATGTAATTTAATCAGAATAGCGCATAATGATTGTTCATTTAATTTGGGTCCCAAAATAATTGTAATTAAAATGAAATACATTAAGTGCAAACAAGGACTTAAAGATTTACGATTTATAATATTGTTGAAAATGAATGTAAATGTGAACACAGATAATACTTTTTTGCCATGGCCAGTGATTCAGTGATTTTGAACCCTGGCTTCCTTATGTTGCGTTTCCATTGAATGCATTGTCTGCATTCATTGCAAGTGTAGTATGTTTCAAATGTCAGTTTTTCTAGAAGGTGTAAGATTTGCAACTCAAATAACCAATCAGAATGTCTAATAACAGATTAATCAGATTGCTAATTACCGTCTTTGTCCTTTGAGCGTTTCACCCTTAGGGTAAACACAAAAAGCTGCAGAGTGTCTGGACCTGGACTAAATCGCTCTCTTTCTACAGCCCTTTTTTCCCGACGGAGAGAGTATTCAGATACACGTGGCGCACATTGTCAGAGTAAATGAGTAATCACAATATCAATGAAGTATAAAAACACAATGTCGTGCAATCGGCAACCTTTGCTCCCTTCAAGCACGGAGTTAATTTGATCATGATGACACGCGGGCCTTTCATGCACTCACTGAGAAGCAGCTGGAGCTCAGAACCAGAGATGCAAATAATTTCACACAAAAAGAAATCATTATTACTTCTCCAGTACATAAGGGCTGAGATGGGGGACTGCTAAATTGCCCTGGATTGCAGGCGTTCATTCCAGCGCTGAGCCACGGAGCCGTAGCTCGGCCTTGGGCCAGTATTATGTTCACGCGCACTGGTAAGAATAAGATCACAATTGCATTTAAGCCCAGAGAGTTTAGGAACCCCTAATTGCCAGATGGCGAATATTTTCTCTCCCTTTCAAAGCTGCATTAATTGCAGAGCTGCCCAGGGGCTGAGCTGAGCTGATCAGTGTGATAGCAGCTCCTGACCCTGATTAGCCTCCAGTCTCCCCCCTGCAGAAAGGGGGCTTTGGATGTTCACCCAATCATTTGCCTATCGAGCCACCTGGGCCTCCACAGTGGATGCAGGGGACTGGGGGTTTGAGGGGTTTGAGGGGCTGAGGGGTTTGGGGGGCGGCTTAGGGTGTTTTAACATTCCCTGACCCCCCCCCCCCCACACACACACTCCCCACTCTCCCCACTCTCCTCTTCTCCCTCCCCATCACCCCTCTCGGTGGCTCCTCGTTTACATATCTCCCAAAGATGTAATTGAATTAAATTAAGCTTCTTGAGGGCAGCTGCCACAGCTGCTGTTTGTGGCATGTCAAAAGACCTGCCACTTGGAGAGCACTTACATATGCTCCAAATTAGCAGGTCAGATAGGCGGTGCGCTCGATGACAGTGCGCCGGTGCCAGCGCAACAAGGGGCCCCACAGCTGTGAGCAATTCACTGTGAAAGGGGCTTATCAGCGGCCTGATTATGTAGGGGGAGAACGAGAAGGTGCAGGTCACTGAGGGAATTAAGGACCATTAATGGGACTATTAGCCCCTGATAAACAGAGCTGATCGGGGGTCAGGGAGTTGCAAGGTGAGCTGGTCTCAGTGTCAAGCCCCTGTTGTAGGTGAACGTCAGTCTGCCGTCAAGCACAATTCCAACACGGCCTTGGAGTGAAACATAAACTTTGTGTCACCACTTGCAAAACTACAAATCCCAGATTCCCATTGATGTAAAACCAGTAGAAAGACTGCAACATAGCACAAGATTTGGCAAGTAGGATAGCAGGAGGTTCGTACATTTGATTTCATTCCAGGCAGCCAAATTACATATACTGAAATGTGTTTGCGGGACCATTACAGACCGTTGACATATGTAATATTCACAGGAGATATTTTCTGCTTGATAATACCCCTAAAAAGTGTAATAGTTTGTTAGTTTTACGTATTGATTCTAACAGTATTAGTTGCACATGTGTAGAGATATATCACTTTGCATGCTATCAATAGTTTGCTTTGGTAATGTATCCAGGGGGATGCTGTGATATTTGAATAATGCCTGTCATAGACTAATCAGCAGCCGTGAACAATTATCTAATGACTTGTCATTCAATTTTTGTTTTGCAATTATGCTATTTTTGCTTCAGATTGAATGATGTTTATGACAAATTAACCATTATGTAATTGCGGTAATATATGCTTTTAGAGGTGTGTGATTAAATGCCAGTATGATTGAAATGCTGAAGTGAAACTAATAAAAGTTCACCTGTGCTAAAGATTTTTTTTTAAATGGAAAAAAGTAAAAGAATACAGTTCAATTCAACATGCAATATTAAATTCATATTTTATCAAAATGGTAGCTTATAAATCTTAGGAGGCTATAATAAATTGCTTGTGTTAATGAAGATTCAGTGAATTATAGTGAAAATGTGTCTTACAGTACAATCAAGAGTGGAATCAATATTAAATATGAAATGGAGAGCACTGACAGAACTCTCTACCATTACCAAATGCTTACTCTCCACAGCCAGCTAAACAATCTGTTAAATCAGAATAGTATTGTCCTGCATCTTAAGGATCTGATCAAATATATAAAGGTCTCCATTATTTATGTTGACCTATACAAGCTGTCTCTTGTCTCCTAGAGGTGAGATTACCTCTTTCTTAGCTATTGAGGACAATTAGTTTGAACTCTGAGTGCATTTCATAAAGAAATTCCAGTTATTCTGACAGTGGACTTTGAATAGGAGAGTAATGGTGTACCGTACATGATACCACCCACAGAAACACCCTTAGAATAGACATCAGAATCTGGGCCCTTCTGTTCATATACTGTGTCTTTCTATAAATTCTACAAATGTCCACGTTGATGGCAGTATTGATTTTATCTTGACAGTAGCGTGGATGCTACTCTTGCCATTGGCCTGCATGGCTTGTCTGTGTCTGGGGTATCGGGTTGGAGGAAAGATTTCCTTTTTTCCCCCCAGATAAACCCAGAAAAGTCTGTGACTCAGCTGTTTGCGTGCTGTATTATAAAAGAATGGATATGAAGCCACACCAAACAGGGATTTAAAAATGCATGAGAGCTCCCAGAATCTCCTCTCTCTCCTTAGAATAGAGCTATCACTGGTGCCTGTTATCCGTGGAACCCCCAGGTAGAAAATGGTAATGATACCACTTAACATCAGTGCACATATGGAGGGAAAATGGAAATGCCAACAGCACCTCAACTATAAAGAAAATCAAATTGAAATATTAATCTGCTGATTAATATAACATTATGAGAGCTCATTCTCTTTGTTGTTTAACAACAAAGGGTTGCAAAATAAGCAACTGCCTAAGAGGTAAGGGGTTTGAAAGGGTCCCACAGAGGAACCCAAATCCCTCTCAAACATCATTATGGCACATAATGTATTCACTTCCAGAGTGCTGAGATTTGATATTGATGTTTACTCATTTATTTTTTAATGAATGTTCGTTGTTAATGAATTCTTTGATGAGAGGCATTTTGTAATCATTATCCTTCAAGTAAAATAACAGTTCTGAATTTGCCCCCTAAAACAAGAAAATGCTAGGTGTAAGGGGAAAAAGTTGCAGTCGAAAAAGTAGGGTCATTGTTAAAAGTTATTTTTCGCCACCGCAGTTATTGCCGCCTGCTCTTCGGAATCCACGCGGGACGCGCCCGTGTGGAAAGAGTTACGCGCTTAATTAAGAGAATCGTAGTTACAGCTTCAGACGAGCTCCACGGGATCCTGGGGATAATAGGTACGTCATCACGCCTTTGGCGTAGCATTGTCCTTCCCTTCATAAATATTGATCACTTGAGATCTTTTTTGAGGACAGAAAGTCACAGCGGAAGACTTAGATGTGAATCCGCTGGTCAGACTTCATGAGTGTTTCCCATAAGGAATAAAATGTACCCATACTTGTTGGATCCATCTTTTGGATTCAGTATGTGCCTCTTCTTAAGAAAAGTTTTCTGATTTCCGTTTTTGTACACATCCTTATGTGCAGGGCATGTGGTTAGAGGCCTACATTCACTGGGCACTGTACACTGGTGTGTACCACTGGCAGGGAAAATTTATGAATTAGTACTACTACTACTACTACGACTAGTACTACTACTACTACTACTACTATTATTATTATTATTATTATTATTATTATTATTATTATTATTATTATTATTATCCTGCTGGTTCCATTGTTTCAGGGGGATATAAGGACCACTAAAATATGACACGATTATATAAATTGGTAATACAAATTAAATTACAAATGTGATCATTAAGAACAAGTGCAGAAAATATTATAATTCACTATTATTAGTTCAATTTAACTTCAAAGTACCCTCATATACAATCCAAAATCCAAAATTAACAAAATTTGCTGTTTAGGAATGGTTATTTATTTATGTATTTATTTAATGAAGATTAAAGATGTTAATCACTTCAAACAAATGTGTTGGGATATCCATAAAACCCCTGTAGAAGCTTGTGACCAGACTCAGTTATCACAGCAACCTAAAAATATGCATTTACTATTTATTCATGCAATTAAGGAGTTACACGAGAAAAAGGTCATCTTGGCTGACCATGGAGTGAGATTCCTATTATTGGCCACTCAAGAACATTTGTGGAATTCATTCATTTCTCATAAAGTCAACGCTCATTTATTTGCATCAATTAATTTCTTAATCCTGCCTGATGATCATGTGTGTTAGGCACTATATAGTGTAAGAGAAATATGATGGAGCCTCAGCAATTCAAAACAATAGCAAACCATGACAATCGCGAGTGAGCTCAGATTTAAGCCCTTTCTTGCTCTTCTTATCCTCTTATTATTGATGTTGGAAACATGTCATTACTGTGAAATAAATGATGAATTATCGAATGTTTTGCATTTTTATTACATTTTATGAGGTGAAAATGGCAAAAAAAATAGATAAAACATCTTCAAGGGGATTTGTCTAATTTTGTACTCTCACATATCCCAAAGTACAGATACGTCTTATGAACAGGATATTTTTTCTCAACATAAAATACATTATGTTGGGATGAAGTGGTTTGCAGCGTACAGGACTAAAAACTCAGTTACACTGTTGCATTCCAAATACTGCAGGCTTGCTGGCTGCCTGCTGGAAGATGCCTTTGGAGTTCTATTGTTGAGAAAAACGTAACATGCTTTTCTCCTAAATGACAGATAGTGTTTGCAGTACCTCACAGATCATGCTGCTGTAATCTTTTTGTATTTTTTTTTAATCTTTCAAGCTGGTTTAAATGAAGCCGATCCGTGCTGCCTTAAAGGCACATTCATCACACAGAGTGGAAGCTGAGTGCAGATGTTACACATGCAAATGATTGCTCCTTCTCTCCAAAAATCTCCCAACCAGAATTAGGGCTTTTCATGAGCCGATATATTTCACTCGTGATTAATTGCAACGCTCAAATTTGGATCATTTTTAAACAAGAGGGAGCATTTCTGCTTTGTAAAATTGATATAAAAGAAATGCAAATCCATGGTGTTCTTGGCACCAAACATATGCTGCCACAATGCCAACAAGCCTGCCCTTGACAACCCCAGCTGGAGGCTTGTAAGACTTGCTTTTGGCAAAAGACCCTTTTCCACCCGTTTTGCAAATGATCACCAATTAATACGAGCAGCATCCCATTCTCATGCTGCACCTGTGAGAGTTTGTGAGTTTCACCCGATACGAGATCCATACCGGTCGTCTCTCCTCTTGCCCTCGCTGGCACAATAGTCGCATCGCTGAAGATTGCAGACTTACGTTTTAGAGATATAGCCGTAGAGGCAGAAACAAAGCCTAAAATATGTGCGGATTCAGTGCGGTTTGAAAGCTGTTTAACGTGGCGCTTGTTCGTATGCCGTATAGGTGGCTCTGATTCACATTATCAGAGTCATGAATGCTAAGCCAAAGTACTGGGGGGAAAAAAGAAAATATTCAACTTTTTTATGTTACCGGGAACAGCCAAGTGTCACAAATATGCTCTGGATTCACATCAGTGCGTGGATGCTGTTGAATATGCATAAAAACACGCAGAAACGTGCGCGTTTGAAGTCCCCACTCTGTTCTCAGACGACTGAAGTCTCGGCTCCTGAAGTGATGGATTTGTGCTTCCCTCTCTCTCTCACTTCAGGGTGATATTCGCCATACGTCCTATGATGGATAGGAAGGTTTAATGAGCTCTTACAAGCAATTAAGTAATCAGGGATCCCTGCTGCTCAGCGATGAGGCTTGAGAGAGTGGTGACAAACGGTGGGCCGTCACTACTGTAATCAACAGGACATACTCAGCATCGCTCAGACTGATCCCAGCGGTGACACACAAGGGCAATCGCTTGACATATGCACATTCACAAAGGCAGCTTATTGACAAGCGTTTATTGAACAAAGTAAATAATCTACTTAAACCATCTTTTTTTTGTTGCTGTTGAATGTCATTTCAGTCCTTATACCTGTCATCACACACCCATTAATCTCTATGCTGTACCTGTGCTGCTGTAAGCCAGTTTCTGATTTGAGATATATTCTTTATTTTATCACGCTTACACATTATTATGACTTTGTTGGTTGCAAAAACAAACGAAAAACCTCACTTGCTCAAATTTGTTACTCAAAGTAATTGACAAGTTGCCTTAATACAAGGTTAGATTGACTAGACTTATTCCGGGTGCACTGCATAATGCAGGCAGCATTGAAAGTAACTACAACTGCTTAAACTTTATGTATATTACGCTGTGGTATTGTTAATTCTGACAACACAATGAGATCACTGTGTGGCATGCAAGAGTCCTATTGACCCTTCACATTGTTTAGTGCTACTTGACAAATATAAAAAATTTGCAAGCATCAATGTGTTATATATTCGTCATATTTGTGTGCTAGCTAGAGAGAAATAAAACAATTACCTTAAAACACATACACATACACGCACACGCACACGCACACACACATTTATGTGCATGTAAACACTCCCATCTGCACACAGCCCATACATGCTCACACACTCAAGTTAAGTATGTTGTTAATGAATAGCTAGGCTGGTGACTGTACCTTGGGAAAGACTCGGGGAAGTATGGAAAAGTGTGCCAATAGTGTAATGCTCTCTCATTTGTGTGTGTGTGTGTGTGTGTGTGTGTGTGTGTTTGTACGTGAGAAAAATCGCTGATGTTGCAGTTTCCTTGCTCTGATCTGGCAAAGTCAGTGTACACACAGTGCTGTAGGGAAATGAGTGGCAAAGCCATGCAAGCCATTCAGCCATGCCTGAGAGAGAGAGAAGAAGAGAGGGAGGGATGGAGGGAGGGAGGCAGGATTGCAACAATAAAGACGGGACAGGAAGGAGGGTGAACTGTGGAAATCGTGCCCGTGCTTGCAGAAAGCTGTCAGCTGACCCCTGCACTGTGAAACAATCACTGATTGATAAACCTGATTGTTGGAAGGAAGACAATATCATGGGAGAGTACAATCAAATGTGCTCGAATAGCTACATCCCATAACAATGGCAACAGCAAGATATGGTTATATATGAGGTTACCCTGCTCTGAATTTATCACATTATTTTTACTCTTCTATAGAGATTGGTTAATGACAGAATTAATTTGTCTTTACCATGTGTCATGACATGGCTATGTATTTGTTTGGATAATCACTTTCTCTTTAATGGAAACATGTCTAGTGTTTTTTGTGTGTAAATTATTGACACTAAATTAACTTTTATGAAATAACTTGATACTGTATGCAAATCTCTTTTTGTCATCATAGAGTAGAGAGTGTCATGTTGAACAGCCAGCTCTATGCTAACTGTAAACCTGGCTCCAGTTCTTTGGATTCCATACAGATTGCACAAGCTAATTATGATCTAATAACTGGCAGACTGTCTGTCTCAATATTATTACAGGAAGAGTAGGTTAAATTAATAGCTCATCATCTGCCCTCAGAATCAGTCATGTTGTTTTAATGATCATAATTCCAACATTAAATCTTAATAATATGACAAGATCTTAAGGGAAGTCTGTCAATTTGCTGCTTCAATGAGAATTAAGGCAAGAATTGCTCAAGTTCGGTCTGTTTTTCTGGTCATGTAATTTTGTTAAGGACATGCACTGCTTGAGAACAGACACAGAGCTTTAACATTCTTCTGCTTAAATCTGATAAAGACAAATATTTATTTGCTTTCTGAGAAATCTCTTGAGGTAATTTTTTTAATCTAAATTACCACCCTGTTCATCCCTTCTACATACATCACTTACTGTGTAAGCCAAGCAATATAAGTAAAGACATTATTATTATTATAATTTTTATTATTATTATTATTATTTTGCAATAATATTTGAACATTACTATTACCATCATCATCTTTCTTATTAATACTATTATTAATAATAGTCATTGTCATCATTTTAATATTTTCTTATTAATAATAATAGTTTTTTTATTTAAAAGCTGAACAGCACAGTCTCTGGATTACTATAACGATTCCTATTCTGACTCTGCATTAGGGTACATGTTGTGGTTAGGCCTTCATCCCATTACAGTCTCACTAAAACATTGCTATCCCAAAGTAATTTTAATTCATGGTAAAAAAGCGCATTGTTATGAAGGTTTCTTTCTAGAAGACCCGAACGATCAGAAACCAGGACTTTATATATAAATGGTTATGCTTTGTGCACTAATGAGGATGAACCATGTATTACCAAATGCAAAAGGGAATGTTTAGAATCAAATGACATTTACAATTATATACTAATATAAAAAACAAAATATCTTTATTTTACAATTGCATCTGATTGTTATGGCCATACATTGTGTTTCATTTGGAAGTCAATATTACAAATATTTGCCAACATTTTTTATTTCAAAATCCATTTGAGGATAAATATGTTGTGTAATTAAATGTAATTATTTTATTTGCACAATAATTATTTTCTACTAAAAAAAAGAATTTGTGGAAAAAAAACCTACGATCTGAAATTAAATAAAAGAAGATAATAGAGAGGCTCAAAGGACCTGTGGAGAAATGAGCGTTTCTTGGCTGGACTAATCGAATTCCTGAAATCACATGAGAAGGCACTGCCCTAGGGCAGAGACAAGCAGAAGAGCTCCGTTTCACCCACAGGGCTTGTGTTGCTGTTGGAGAAAGTCACAGCAAACAGCTCCTGGCCAAAGAGCCACTAAGGGGGGAAAAAGATAGGCTCTGGCAAAGCTCGCGCTCAAGTAAACATCATCCGTGCCATCCGGCAGGACTTGGGCCGTCGCCATATATGATGTAGGTGATGTAGGGGCTGAATGGCACGAGAACAACAGAGAGATAAATCCAAGTCAATCCGCCGTCCGGTGTGGAGGTGGGCACTAACAGTGTGTACCCAGCCCTGGGCTCTGAACTGCAGCGGGGACTAGCGCGCTCAGTAAAAATGGATTGAGTGTGAACAGTGAGTGGGTCCACACAGTGGACACAAAAGAGTACAATACAAACCCAAACTGAAATAGCTGGAGCACACACTATACTGCCTTCACTCATCTAACGGAGTACTGGAATATTATTAACATGTTGTAAATGTGCTCATCATCATATATTATCTGTGATGATATGAGATAATTTGGCTTTGAAGTTTTGGTTATTCATCCATTTTCTTTTTAATGGACAACATATTCCAGTATGTAGTTGTAAACAAATTAGATTATTCTAGAGTGTTACCAATGCATGATGATGCATTACATCTTTGTGCCTTCTTTCTGTCTTTTTAATCACATTTGTCGTTGTCCATTTACTAAACCTGCTCCTAAAACCTTGAGTCCTTTCATGCTAATTTTACTGTCTCAATTATTTGTTACAGAATGAGAGATTTCCTATAATCACAAGTGAAATTCCAGGAGAAATTCATTTTGACGTACTGTATAACTTCATAGGTTGATTCATTTAGAATGTTTCATTACAGTGGACACCTTGACAGGCTGAAACCAAAGCTGTTATGAAAATTTGTTATCAAAAGCGACAGCAAGGAGTGCTAAGCCTTTTGAGTGGAATTTTGTTAAATAAGCTTGTTGGCCATTGCCTCAGAGAAATGTAAGGGTTACTGTGTACATCAAATGCACATTCATTAATGAGTAATGCTTTTTGGCTAAATGCAATTACATGCCAATTATATTGTACTAATACTGACAGTTTTACTTGAATTGAATTTGTTTGAATGCTCCGTCTTACTGAGTTAGCTGGTAATCTTAGAGATTGCCTTGTGTAGCATCAATGTCCACCTGCAGGAACAATTCTGCTCAGGTCCTGCGAGCATATTCCATCTTTCACACTTACTAACTGTCCCCAGCAGGTGTACCACAAGGTTCAATACTTGGCTTTTTGCTGTACTCTCTCGACCAGATCCCTGGGGGCCTTCACAGCCTCTTGTAGGTTTTACATCGTTATTCAGATGACTGCCAAGAATCCTTGAGTAACCATTGAATCAGCATTCAACTTTTTTTGTACATTTTTTGTCCATTTTGTTTAATGGCAGCCAAGAGTCATGTAAAGGTTTTATACATTGGAGGTAGTTGAGGTTAGTTACCCCCTTCACAACAAAGCATTGTGAGCTTGATAATAATAATAATAATAATAATAATAATAATAATAATAATAATAATAATAATAATAATAATAATAACAAGAAGAAGAACAATAACAAGAATATGAACATTATTAGCATTATATTTAATGCAATGTTTGCTATACATTTGTATCATATTCAACTTGTATTTATTCAGTGTGTATCTATATACAAGAACCTGCCAAATAACTAATATTCTGTATCAGAGATGTGTAAAATGAAACAAAATGCTTGTTTCTGAATTAACTCAATTTGATGGCTGTGCTGTGCTGGACAGGGTGAAGAATTTTTTTTCTGTGAGAAAAGGGTTTGTTTTTCAGTTCTTTCCTTCATCAATCCAACATCTTGTGTTTCAGAGACAGGGCGCCAACACAATTGAAAAACTGAGAAGCGAATACAGAAACCTGAAATGTCAGAAAGTCCTTTAAACCAGCCTGGCTTTATATATAAATGGGCTCCAAAAAAAGTGTACACTCAAAATAGGCCTCTTGCTAAAACAGCCGAATCGGTTCACCTCGAACAACAATTGATCAATTGCAATTACCTACCTGCAGATTAGACTTACAGCCTGACTGGGGCCCCCAGGGGGCTCTGACAGAGGGGGAAAGATCCAGAAACAGGTAACTCCATAGGACAGAGAGGAGAGGGAGCTTTTAATTGCTTTGTGCAGTGTGTGTAATTGAAGGTTCAAGTGTGTTGCCATGAGGAGTGTGACTCCACTTGGCCTTGTCTAATTAATCCCGTCACACAAGCCTTCTGCCTTCAATTTTCACATTTCGCTCTCATTGTGAGGTGAGAATAAAACTGGAAATATAGGTTGGTAACTGTATGCCGCTTACTGTGCCAGATGCACACAAATAAAGCCATATGGATGAGAAACTAGAGTCTATGTGGCTCTTTCATTTTGAAAAGCAATTTCAGGGACCCCAGAATCTCGATTTTAAAGAAGATGAAGGCCCAGCGCACCTCAGGGAATCCAGTATGCTGTGATAATTCTATATTGTTTGTTTAATTTAGGAGTGCAGTATTTCTTTTACTTCCCACAGTTTGTCAGAATACACAATGTGACTCACCTTAGTGGATATTTCAGATCAGTGTATCTCAAATTTATATATATTGGTTGACATCTATTTCCCATCCTTTCTTTGCCAGAGAAAATTTGTATTGTTAATACAATTAAATTAATGGCACACTCATTTGTCTATTGAGTCCGTTTGTTTTAATCAATTGTTGTGTCATTCTTGTTCACGAGATTGATTGGCAGAATATTTAGGTTTAAGCTCATTAGGTAGTGGGAATAATTTTAGTTATTTATTTATTACTTTCCATAACTTCCACCCATACATACATTTCCTTTTGGTATCTATTTTAGTGCATCAATGATCTTACATTTAAGGGATTAAACATAGTTTTTCATCAGATAACTTACAAGTGGTTTCATATTTTTGTAAGGTGCATGCTTTTCCCAGAGGGTAAGGCAGATGCGTGATAATCTGAATGTTTCTGTCTGCTGTAGGCTACTGTTACATGAATGAATCTATGAACCATCCGCTGAAAGAAGAACTGCCAAAGTGTAAGAGCAGAACATACACCGCAAAAACCAATACTGTGTCAGATATCTATTGTTAGATATTGTGAAATGTTTTATTATTTTTATTTCTGATGCTCACCTTCCCAGAACCTGTTATAGACTGTACTTCACACATCACCTGAACGCCATCTGAATATGCACGCGCTAGAATTCAGAAAGAGAAACAAAACAAATTACAATTTGCATATTTGTCAGGTTTAAAGTTGAGATCTTTGGCTGGCATTCTCCATGAAGAGTTGTGATCCACACCTTTTTTCGTTTTTTATGTATCTTTTTTTATTTATTTACACTCTTCCACATGCCTGGCCTTGTAACAGCCAGGAGGAACCGGTGCACATTGCAAACTTCTCCTGGCACCAAGTGCAGGAACAACGTGCAACAGTATGTGCACCCTATGTTCCTTCTGTTCACAGTGCATCTGAATATAGCAAACTGCACTGTTGCTCGCACTCCCCGATTCTGTTGTTGTCGTTGGACCACAGCCACCAATAGCAAGCCAAGTGAGTTAACAGACACTTCCGTTCATCACATAAGGAACCATCTGTTTTAATGTACAAATAAATAAATAAATAAATGCCATTTCTATACCCCTCGTCTCCCCTTTCTGTTGCAGCACTGCAATAAACAGTGTTTCAGTGTCATTTTTCATTCACATCACACAACCCCTAGCAGCTTTCGTTTGGAAATGATTGGCTTGTTTTCTACCTGCACGACAGAAAGAGGCCTGCAAAGTAGCTATTTCATTTGACCAACACTAAGCCAGTTCAATTCTTTTTGACATACATTTAGTTCATAAAAACACCTCTGCTGCCCTTGCTCTGCATTTGTATGGGATTGTATTATTGTAACCTGGCATAATTATACACAGTGACAGAAAATCATACGAGATTAAATTGGGTCCTCAGCCAAATTTTCCCAAGAAATGCGCCGTTATGCTGTAATTTGACAGTGCTCTAATTAAAACAAGGTGTTTTTCATCAAGCCCCTTGCTGTGCTTTGAACCTTCCACGTCCTGATGCCTTTTAGACTCTCCATCTTTTCTTTTTTATAACACAGCCTCTTACGCCTGTGATAAAGTATGCCAGCTTGTATGCAGCAAAAAAATAATATTCACCAACGCCAAAAGGTCTTTGAAAAAGCATATTGTCTTGGCTCAAGATTCAGTCCATTAGCCTTCTGTGGCCAACACTGGACAGCAGGACTCTTTAGCAAAATTACCTTTCACTTCAGTGACTTCACGAAGGATCTAGTTGCTGGCTTTGTATGAATCCTGATTTATATTGAAAAAACGTGATTATTTACTTCATTACGACGTGTGGAGTAATGTGCAGTGCATAATACCACACAAGATCTTTGTTTTTGCCTTGTCAATAAAGAATAAAGGTTTTTTTTGTTTTCCATCTTGTGTAAATCTGAGCCATTAAATTGGAACTCAGAGACATCTTTGTCTTATGTAGCTATCGCATATATAACATATTTTTAAGCTCGTCTGCCAAATATAAAACTCTCCACAGTGGTTATTTTCTTTTCGATAGCATCGGCCACGTATGTTTATTTGAGAATTTGTTTGCCTGTTCACATTTTTGGAGATTTAAAATTAACAGCAAAACCATATCTTTTATATTTCACCACTATGGTTTTAAAACATTTTTTAAAAGTAAAGCTGAAAAAAAAGGAGTGCCATTTTGTAAGAGCAGGGCATAATAATAAATGCATTATTTATTACATTTGGCTACATATTAATACAGGGAAGTGATATCTTTTTTAAACTATGAAGAAGCAACTACATTAATCCACAGGAACTATTTCTAGTGGTCTTGCTTAATCTATTTCTGGAATCTAAGGTAGTTATAAATGTGTGTTGGTCTAAATTTACCTCAGAAGCATCTATCATTCTTGGACTGAATTAGTGGCCTACAGTTACCAGACTCCACAATGATCAAACCCATATTTAAAAAAAAAAAAAAAAAGTGTGAGGACAATGTATGATTCTTTCAACTGAAATCAGGCTATTACTGGAAAAAATTGTGGGCTGTTTTTTACAAAACTGTCTCCCCAGCCTGCCCAGAGATGTTATCTTAAACAGTCCGGTCTACGACAGCTGTTTAATCACATTTCCACAGCTGAATAATTTAAAGTGAAAATGATCATATTTGTTAAACACTGATGAGTGCCACAAACAGTGAAATGAATAATGTATGTGCGCAGAATGAAACGCTCGACCATACAGTGACTCGGTGCAGAACGTCTCAGAAGTTGTGCGGGGAGATAATTGGCGAGGGCACGCATGTTTAGTGAGCCTCAGACGCCCCTCTCCCTGTCAGGTCTTGGGGCCTGGCGACAGATGGCCCACCACCTGACTGGCTACAGTCTAATGTAAGATTCATTGTGCCTGAGAGGATATTGGAGATCAAACGACATTGTGGAAGGTGAAGTGGCACATTGCGCGCCAGCAACACTGTGTGACATACAGTAAAGAAGCCGAATCGCTACATTGAGATTGCCGGTGATTTTAACAGCCCCCCATTCTGTGTACAAAACGACAGAGTGCAATGCTGGCAGACAACATGCACTACATTATGTTGCATTCATTCCCTCCATCGGGATTAAGTATATGTTAACCCTCTCCTCCGTCAATCAGTCCTCCAGATCTAACCAGATTAATAATCATAATCATTATTATCATCATAATCAGCACACGCTGTTGCCAATGTTCATTTAAGAAATGTGAAATTATTGCATTTGACGCAGTGATGGTAAAGGTAGAGGGCATTTTACCATTAGTAACATTCACTCAGAACCAGTTCAATCAGAATGCAATCTATACAGCAGGAAACACTGACATTGGCACAATGCTTTTGTCCATTTCTGTCAGGGAGACTGTGTGTTTAGCTAGAATAATGCTTTGTTGGCATGAATCACAGCACCATTTGGGAAAATCGGTATTGTCACAATTAATGAATAAGTAGTACAATCATGGTACTTCAAAATAAATGAACAATTTCTACACATGGACCTGTTTGTTTTTAACAGATCACATGTTGTTACACCCGGACCCTGGAAGTCAATGGACCCAAAGCTGAAGAGCATCTCTATCCATTTTCACAGCTTTCTTAACATAGATCATCTGCTGTGTATTACTGTCTCACACACAAATAACAACTCTGTTCTACTCAGTTTCACATGCAAACAGCAAAAACAATTATCGACCGAGTGAGATGTAATGCATTTCCACCTGTGGCAATGCCACAGCACAGCTATGCATTATTTTAAAAAGTATTTAGTATTATATTAATACATCCATTGAAGGCAAATCAAAATGATGCTTGCCTTCAGCAGGCACGCCTAAAATGGGAGCAAGGTTGTAGCTCTGTAGAAAACCTTGAGATTTAAATATGTTAATCAGTTATCTCACAAAACTATGGTAAAATGTGCATAATGATAATTAGAATAAGATGAGGATACATGAGGATAAAATCAGCACAGTCATATTCATGCTAGCAATATATAACAAAGACTGTTGTGTTTCTGTAGAAGTGCCCACGCCGTCAAACTGTTGCAACAGCCGTAGCATGAAGTCCATTTTCAAAGCCGTTTTTGATTTCAGCGACTTCCTCTGGCAGACTCCGTAATCTCTGTTGTTCCTGTGAATTATACCTGAATGATTTATGTTCACTGGCCCTTGCCACTTACAGACACCGATAGGACAGAAAAAGCACACTTACGGGCATTTTGTGGGCAAACACACCGCATTAAAAGCCAACCGGTTTTGAAAGTTCAAACAGATTTGCTGCACGCAACACCTGACTTTCATTTCACTTGACAAATACCTCAGTGTCATGGTCAATCACACCAGGGGGCGAACATCACAAACCATTTAACCCTGGGCAAACATTGCACGTCATAAACCAAAAACAGAGTTTAAGAGCCTCTGCAAACAAAGTGTGGATGGCGGGGAACAAATTATGACTGGCCCGTTTGAACACCAGCTACTCTCATAATGGATTTTCGATGTCTCCAGAAGTAATGGCCATCTGCTTGAGGGAGGGAGAGAGAGTAATCATAGCTGAGATACAGAGTACAGGAAAGAGAATGGTTTTCCATAAATATTACCATTTGTTACATACAGGATACAGTGGCTATAAATTACAACTATTGAGATATCTTTTGAAATAAAATCCACATTAACAGTATTACCAGTTATTTCCTGCCCAATCACCATGGGATTTAAGAGTTTCAGTCAACAAGACAGTGTTGGAGATTTTTTTTTTTTATTCTGAAAAGGAACTGACCAGAAACTCATTTTAAAACTCCCAGACCACCGGTGATGACCATTTCCCTGATGGAACAAGATGACACCACATATTTATAATATTTAAAACATGGACATCTTTGCATAGGTTTTCAATGCTCAAGTTTGAATAAACCACAATGATTTGTGTCCTGATGACTGAACTTTGCTTTGGAAAGCAAGTGTTTGTGTGGGGACTGTGTAGGTCTAAGGAGCTTTTGAGATGTCTCTCTAAACGTTTGTGTTTGTGAGGGGCAATGCAGGTTTAGCAGCCAATTCATTCCAGCCAAAATAATAATTATGGCATAGTTTATTTTTCCAGTAATTCAACCTATATTTCATACAAACTTAAATGTATATGCATGTATGTTAGCATGAATCATGCATACGTATTTTGTAAGTACAGTAAAAATCTTGCCATAAATGATAAATGCTTCATGATGGACTGAAGCACCCCCCTTTGATTGCACCTACACTATAATGTCTTTTTTGGCAAAGGTTAAAAAGATGATTCTTCCCTCTTATTTGATGACTTGTATACAACCCCTAATATTCTGGCACAGAAAATAGTGATCACTCCAGTGCCCTCACTCACATTTGCTACAGGAGAGACGGATTTTCTGTATGACATTCAAGACATTTTTAAGGGCGGCCAATGGAAAATATTTAAAATGCAATAAACATTTTGTATTTCAACACTATTTTATTACACAAAGATTTAAACTGCTGTCCACCCCCACCCCCAAATTGCTACCTTTTTACATTTATTACACAGTGACTGTAATCATAGTTTTTCCTCAAAGTAAAAAAAACACAAAAAACACAAATGTTTTGCAGAATCTAGCTGCCATTTTGTCTTTATCTGCCTAAAAAAACACAGAAGCAGCATTCCTGTAAGGTGTGCTCACCTGAATATACATGTTTTTCTTTTTAAAAATTAAAACAAAACAGTCCATGACAGTGAGGTGAAGATCTGTTGCAACATGTACTCCGATTATAAAATAACATCTAATTTTGGTGCTTTTTCCTTTAAAAAGATCATGTCAACATTGCATTTTCAATTCACAATGCAAAATGTACATCTTGCAACTATGAATAGTAAGACATTTGAAATACAATTGTATAGGCTGTGGTTATGGTAATGCAAAAGCTCTGAAGTTCTATATGGCAAATACATACTCACAGAATAGTTAGGAAAAAACAGTGTTACTGAGGTGTGAATTGTAAAATGGACGAAATACACCCATCACCTCATCTGACATATTTTCAGCATACCCTTCTGAACAAAAAGTAGGCAGACATGAAACTACGCCAGAAAGCAGTGCACAGCATGACGTGTGTTCAAATAATTACATGAAATAAGTTTAATTTTCCCCATTTTATTTCTTCAGTTCATCTTCCAACTCTTTAACATTATAGGGCAGTACGTAGGGAACTCCTGAATAAAGAGTATATATAAATGTAACCCCTTACAAATGTTTGTATGCAAACGTGAAAATGGCACTACTGACTAGAAAAGGGCCGGCACAATGCTGGAGCCAGAGCATTACAGAAGACAATTACGTCCGAGCCTCATGCAGTAGAACGGATTTTGTCAGTTGCTAGCTGGTTGGAGGAAAAAAGGGAGGAAAAACAAATTTCACATTTATATTGAAGGTTCTCTGTAATTTCACATGACAGTGCCAGCACTACTAGGTCTTGTGTATATATTAATATTTACACTAATTTTATTCCCCTTTCTGGCAACAGACATGGGGTAGTGATGTTGACTTCGTTTTCTTCTGCATTCACCCACCTCCTGCCGTGTAGAGCATGTAATGGTTTGGAAAGGCCGACCTTCTGGAGTGTCGTTCAAGGGAGAAATCAGTTCAGGAAAAGCATTAAATGTAGTCCTTACTACATAAGTACTTATTCATATTGTCAAACTTTGAGTGAGGGAAGATGAATCAAAAGATCTTGACAATTTCCAAATGGCGTCATCACAATATCGGTCCCTCATGACTAAAGAGATATGCTGTATGTGTATATGCTGTGTATGAGCTTGGACCTGCCTCAAATGACCACAATAGGCATTGATTCCCTGAAGGCATTTCCAATGCACAGCACACACGGCCTTCCCATGCCATCTAGCAACATACATTTCACTGAATCACACTGTTCATGAAGGTACTGTACTTCCTGCATGCCAGTACATATTGCCAGTACATATTTTGGGCAATGGGATTTTAAGAACTGAGAAAATTTACATCATAAATGTTGAAATAAAAAAATAAAAAAAACTGCAGAAAAAACATTTTGCTAATTTTAAACCTTGCATAAGCTCCAAAAAGAAAGATGTATTTTTACACTGGCAGCAAAGCAAATGTCCTTTAAATGTGAACTAAATTTTCAATTTTATAATATATTGTTTTAAGTCTATAATTATATCACTTCACCATAAAAGTTTTTAAAAGCATTTCATAACAATACATTGTATTATTTATTTAAATCAGTTAGAAAAGAGATGAGAAAATAAAAAACTAATCTGAGGGAAAATGGACCTAAAACAACTGAAAACCATTTTGGTAACATCTTTTTAAAAAATGCTCAGAATGATCAGCTTTCTCAAAAGATTTAGCAAATCTCTCCTAGATATCCTTTCCCAAGACATCTCATCTTTAGCAAGAAGACGGCATACCTTAATAAATCTCCCTCTTATATGAACATAAACAAATGAAATAATGTTCGGCTTGGCCCGGGTAGGTTACACTGTCAGTCTTTGTCGATAAAGTGCACTCTCCATCCTGGATAATGGCTGCATTGTGAAAAATAAGGGGTCAGAAGAAGCCTGAAAGTCTAAGTCTCCAACCACATAGTACTAGTATATCCGACTGAGCAGGCATTAATAGACGTAGCCTTCGCTGTATGGATGGGGGTTGCAGTAGCTTCCTTCTTGTATGTACGGCATGTTCTCGTCAAAGTGTGACAGTGGGACTGTGTCCTCCTCGTTGATTTGCCGCTCAATTTCGGTCTTCAGCACGGGTCGCTGATTGTCAGGAAACGCCATTGAGAAAAGGGCCTCGGGATCGCAGACAAACTTGTACACGTATCTCTCTCCCGCCACCTTGAGGAACAGAATACAGATTCACATTTAGTATGATCATATTTCAAGAGTATTGTGATTTTTTTTTAAAAATGTAAGTTTCCATTTTATGACCCATCTCACCTTTTGCATGATGCCTTTTTCATAGTAATAACGCAACGATCGGCTGAGTTTATCGTAGTTCATAGCTGGGCGATTTTTCTGAATTCCCCAACGACGGGCAACCTTAAAGACATGCATAAACAAAAAATACTGAATATACTGTATATTCCCTTTAATGTCTTCAAACTGTGTTGTCGCTTTTGTTCAGACAAAAATGTATAATTACACACAGACTACTACATTATTCCTCTATTATAACGGAGTTATAGCTAAGTATAGCTAATTTCAGCTCACCTTGCTGAAATACACTAGTTGAGCTGAAATGGTGGTGATTGCAGCATTAGGTATTAAAACAAAAAAATAAATCCAGATATTTCAAATGAACACTTCTTTAACTGCTCCATTCATAAATGGCAATACTGTATTTCAATCACACAATTGATCTCACAATTATGAGAAGTAAATATTTCACAATAACAACAATTAAAAACCATAAATGTTACATGCTAGGCGTTGAAAAATTGCTAACTAGAAGTCGTCATGGATACTGCTCAGGGCCCAGCAGATGCCACAGCACCTGTCTCTCGGACCACCCACCAGTCTCCCATTTTATATCTCACTTCCCTTGGTCTCTGTAGACTTTGTACTGACAATTTTGTGTCTTATTATTTGGTTCACCGCTTATTCAAATTTTACACCTGCCAAAGCCAAAGAGAGAATTTATGGCTGCTGACTGCACGAGCCGAGCTTGTTTGGTCACCTGACGGCATGAATGGCCCCCCTGTTTGCTGCAGCTGGCCAATGGCTGGAGGCCAAATCTACCCCCACCTATACAACCTCAGCACAGAGGACATTGAGCTGCTCTGTCCATGAAGTCATAGCACAGAATAGGCCCTGACTCTTCAAGGGGTCAGAAATCAACACACGTTTGTCATTTTCAGGCTCTAAACATATCTAAATATTAAATGGACTGGCTGTCCAGATGGCCGATTTCAAGACAATGGCCAAGTTTTGATCCGACAGCTATGTGCTTTGTCCTTTTAAACAAGGAAATTATGAAACCTTTTTTTGATAATGTACATTTAAAAAAATATTATTTGGCAGTCAGCGAAATTAAATAAAAAAGGATCAAAGTGCTAGTTTCAATTTGCTAGCCTACATCAAAGCAGGCCCACATTGCAAGCTGGGTTGAATCCAGGTCTTACTTTGACGGCACTGGAGTGATTTGTTGAGGTTTGTTCCATTTAACTTGATTAAATCCAGATTGTTTGATCAGATTATTAGAACAAAGTCCAACACATTAACTGTTCTTATAGGTGTGCTAAGTTATTTCCAGTGTGTGATTGATCGGGTACAGTTTTATCTTTATGAAAAATAAACAGAATGAGATTCACCTCTTCTGGCTCAATGAGCTTGAACTCCATGCCACGCCCAGTCCAGGCAATGAAGTTAGAATTTGAGGGGTCATCCAGAAGCGCCACAAGGAACTGCCAAAGTTGAAGGGAGCCTCGGCGCTGGTACGTTGGGCCATCGCGGTATAGGCCAGACTCCTGTTTAATCTCACCTGGGGAGTGAGGGGGGGGGGGTTAGTACTGAAAATGATCACGTAAAATACCAACCATTCAATTTGCTTCATTCAAAATATACAGTATACATGGATTCAATCAACATTTGAAGTGGAAAAAAATGTGTGTTGAAAAAAAAAGGTACGCTTGCTTTTAATTGAGTCAAATTTAAGTAGGAATTTCGATTGACTCAGGGCTAAACATAGAAATGTTTTCGACCTTTTTTTAAACATATTTTTCCATTAAGTTCTGTGAACACCAATCTTGTCATGTGTACAAAACAGGCAAAGAAAAAATTGCTTGAATTTAACCACGAGTAAGGAACAAATAGCCACCAATATAGCTGAACCATTGAAGCCATTTTTAGCCTTTACTTCGAAAAATGACGAACAGGAAGTCGTACCTTCAAGCTTTTCAGGGACCACGCATGTGTCATCATAAAAATGCCTCGTAACTTTATCGAACATGCAACCTACAAAACACAGAAAGGGGAAGGGGATGGGAAATGAACACGAAACCCTTTCTCACACAGAATAGAAAAGTAATAGTACAGTGTTCATGAGTTATTCGTAGACCCTACAAAATGGGATTGAGTCACATATTATTAAGATTAAATTAAATTATTAACATATTATTAACATCATTACCTTCAGTTCTGTTGGCATGTGCCAGAAAACCCTCTTGTCTCATGTAGACAGAATGACAGCTAGGCACTTCTGCGGGAAACACAAAATAAAGAGTGCAAAAAACCACAAGAAGACAATGTGACAGCCTATAGTAAGTGGAAGACAATGTGACAGCCTATAGTAAGTGGAAGACAATGTGACAGCCTATAGTAAGTGGAAGACAATGTGACAGCCTATAGTAAGTGGAAGACAATGTGACAGCCGATAGTAAGTGGAAGACAATGTGACAGCCTATAGTAAGTGGAAGACAATGTGACAGCCTATAGTAAGTGGAAGACAATGTGACAGCCTATAGTAAGTGGAAGAGAGTAAATACTCTAAAAGTAGTATGCAGCTGTGAATTATAAAAGCACAGGTGCAAAGGTATTTATCTGAAGAAGAAAAAAACTACTATTTTATACATAGATCAGGGAGAGATGAGTGATTTCTGAGTCAATATAATGAGTATTATGAAGTGAAATCTAGAAGGGGATTTTTGCTGTATGCATAAAATGTGTAAGAGAAGGCTTAATAGAAGACGACCAAGGCTGATTCAGTATTTCAATGCTTAATGTCACATCAAACGCCTTCACTGGGCTTCTTTCTCGGGGAGAATACCCCTTGGTGCCTTTTACAGCATGTATCTTGAAGCATCACATGGAATCTCAGTCGGTGTTTGGCTCACTCATATCCCAGTGGAGCTCAGTACCATTAATAGGTACAAAGCTGTTTTGAATCGCATAGAAATTCACTATTGCCAAATTGAATTTCAGTTAACGCCGTTAACTTTGGCCGTATTCAATAAGTCATTACCTCGCAGGGACAGTGCCCAAAATTAACTTTTTTTTTTGTTTACTTAGTAGCACTGATGCTCCAAAACTCAACAAGTTAGGAGCACTAGCAGAAATTTAAAAGAACCTACTAAAATTTAAGGCGCACTAGCAATGTTTTATTGAACAATGGGCAGTAGTGCATGTCTGCTGAAAATCAGTTACAACAGTGATATTGTCAGCACAAGGGATCCTCTTCCAGGTACACTTGGATTGAAGTCATCATACAGTTTGGTTAGTAACTCCTGAATGACTCCTTCCAGGCCCGTTTATTAGAAAACGTATTTTCACAACAATTATAGGTTTCACAAACCAGCCCAGGGTTATGAAAGTGTTTAGATGGAGTCCTCTTTCAGATACAGGACAAAGGTAATAATGTATTTTGGTGAAATAGCAACATTTGGTTAGGCAGTTTATTAGAATTATTTTTTGAAATAAATTAAATGTTTCACAAATCAGTCCTCTCCTTCCAGATGACTGAGATCACTGTCGTTATATTACCATAGAACCTGCTGTGTATTTAATAACTAGCTTACTCAATTAGAATTAATCCAGCACAGCTACTGTATCTGTATGTAGCCTGCGTTCTAATCTGCAAGAAACTAGAATTCTCCATAATTCCATTTCCAAGTCACAGGATGTGAGCAACAGCTGGTTTGAGCGCTAATTCTTCCAAGTGCCAGTTTTCATGGACTGGTGCAAAAAAAAATTTTAAGTTCGAAATGACTGAATTTGAATAGAGAACTTGAATATGGAACTGCAAGCTATCTTCATCGCAGTGTTGCAAACTGGGTTTCACTCGTGATCTCCACTCCACATGTTTTGAGTAGATTTCACCCGCCTCGTACCTTAACCAGGAGAATTATTTTAGCCACTCTTTGCAAAAGGTGTAAAGCTTCCATTTATTAGCTGGTGGTTGGACATCTCAATAAACGTTGCTGGTCGAGGGGGTTGTGTCTTCCGAATCGCTAATATTGATGTTCACTTCATTTTATAGCAAAGAATTATGTGATTGTTCTTTTCATGTTATTATCCTTGAGGGAAAGGAACTGGTTCAGTTAACTAACGTAAGGTTTAGGAGTCAACTAGGGCCCCGTTTCCCAAAAAGATCTTAGTTAAAGATCATTTTAGGCCATTTTGTTTTTATATTACTTTGTCATTGTTTGTTTGTTTTCATCATTTGTTTTTTGTCTTACTCCCTCTACTTTGATCTTTTTTTACATAATGTCAGTAAATTTGAATAATTTTACTCATAAAATGAACTCTAAGATGCTTCTGGGAAACGGGGCCTAGGTCGCTTGGCAGCTGTCATGTGCATGAACCGCCGTGACCGAGCAAAACTAGCAAAACTAAAACAAGAACAGAGATAAGTTAAAATGACGTTTGGTTGATTAGAATGGTTACAGGAAAAAATAAGCTTGGTAGTCTGTCTGATTGTGATGGCTTGCTCGCATTATTTAAAAAGAAGGATTTTTGTTTATAGTTGCACCAGTGCTCCCAATTTAAATTCCAGGTCGCGCAGTTTATATTTAGGTCGCATATGGTCGTACTTTTGGGCCCTGAGGGACAACGTAAGCATAAAGATAATAAAGATATGTGGTAACAACAAGTTAATGCTAGCATATGTCAACAGTTGCTTTTGCATTATTTCTAAGGATTAATATTATAATTTGGTTCAGTGGGCTTTTGTTAAATGAGCAATGGAAAGTTAACACTGCTTTAACTACCTGTACCTTGAAATCACCTATAATCCGACAAATGTTTGATGTCTTTACTCAGATGTTGAGTCTGAACATATTCTTTCCCTAAACATTTAAAATATGCCACAGACTAAGACATCAAATTGAAATAAAAGGCTAATTATCCTCCCGGAGTTTCTGGGACGCAACCAAGTTTTTCAGACAACTTTGTTTTTTGTTTGCATTTCTCCATTTTGGGTTGATTTCTGTGGTGCCTCGTCATTGAAGGCATAAGTCAGATTATAATCAAACTGTAGAAACATTTACAAAGTGCCTGCTCAATAAAATGACTACCCCCAGTTCATTTGGGGCCATAAACATTGCTCTGAGATTCATCAAAGTAATGGGCTGGTGGAGGAAATTACTGCTAATTAAATTGCCAACTACCCTCGTCTCCTTCCCACAGGGCAGTGGCCCACAGACAGGCCTATGAGCCCTAATAAATCCCAATAGAGGGTCAATCTGAGCTGTAAACCATGTTGAAAACGCTACAGCCCACCAACCCAGCCATTTTAAACACACCTGCTATACATTCGCATCCATGCGTACCTCATACTACGGTCAGAGTTTTACTATACTATGTACTGTATGTTAGCATTTAATTATGTCTAAACTTGAATGTAGTCTACACTTATGAAGATGAATTACACAATGAAAAACATGATATCCCCCACTAAGGAACTATTAAATCTGCCTGGGGAGGACATGATGCAATATTGTTTCCGGGGTTACCGTTTCTGACCGCGGCTCTTTTTACGCTCTGTGATTGTCTTCCGACAATACTGTGTAGCCTTGAATGATTAAAAGGTACAATAAATTAATCTCCATAGATCCTTTGCAATTTCTGCAAGGTTTAAACTAATTATACTCAGAATTTAGAATTCTGAAATTGGCTTTACTAAATACTAGAATGTGAATCTAAATATAAGCTGATTATACATATACGTGTATATATATATATATATATAGTGTAGAAAATGTAGGGGGCCTACGTGCTGATGTATGCAGATGGCAGGCCATCTCAGAACAGAGCAAGAGGAAGGAGAGGTTCTTAAGCAGAGAGAGGAGGAGGAGGAGGAGGAGCGCTGACTGTTTTTTATCAGAATAATCTGTACAGGAAGCAGCTGCGGGAAAGCTGCGTTCCTGTCCGACAGGGCTCTCCAGCGTCTGTGTTTTATGAATGAACACAGCAGGCAGCCACGGTTTCATTCACGTTGGCCAAAGGGGCTAACGGCCCCAGGACCCGGGGCCGGGGAGGGTGGCGGGAGGGGGGGTTAACATGGTGAACCCAGGCTCACTTTCCATTCCAGGATCACAGGAAATGACACACGTCCGTCTGACCCCCGCACAGCCACGCAAACCAGATCAGAAGCCCAATAAAGATTTAATCCTATAAACATTTCCATTCCTCAAACTATCTTCTGCCAAAAATAGAGGAAGCGACGTATCTGCCTCCACACTTAAAGGGGTAATAAACAGTAAATCAAATATTTTGAGTTATAAAGCCGAGTATCTTGCCTCCATTTCATAAATCACATATATCCTATTGCTTAAAAAAACTAAAATGTAATTAAGCCGTGGCACCGCATTTTTTGTCAAGTAAGAGGCATTCGCTGAAATCCAAACTGAAATGTTTTGTTTGAGCCACGCCCCATTCGTGACGGTTAAAAAAAATTTCTACGCAATCAGGTCAACGCCCCCTCTCTCCCTCTTATTGATTGATGGGTATTGAAACTGTGCAAATTAACGTTAGCCCTTTAATTTCAAACGGGTTTCCGTTTGAAAAGTTTTCATGACGCCTTACCAAATGGATCTATCGTCCCTCCCCCCAACTGTAACTCCTCCCTCCTCCATCCTCCATCCTCCCCCCTCCCGTCTGTGTTCTCTCACTCGAGCCCAATTCATGTCTTTTGAAATTGTGAAAAGGGCGGAGACAGAACAAAAGCCGGTGTTTATTACCCCTTTAAAAGATTTTTGGATTATAACAGTGCAATTTGCAGACAGCCGCCTTCATTCTGATTCTGCTATGTTTTGCAGTCCTGGATGGATAGTCTAAACATTTCTTATAGCATATTCCTATGTTATGTTGGTGCAAACAGACAAAGAAAAGGCTTACCAGAGTCATAGGTGAAATCTCTTGGCTCCTGTTTGATCATCATGGACGGGGCGTACGCTTGAGGAATGGGGGCCCCCACCATGGCAGGATGCTCAAACAGGGGGTCAGCAAACTCCTGCTTGAACCCTTGGGGAGGGAAGGGGATGTTTGGTTCTGACATCTGTCTATGGTAAATGGGGCGACCGTCCCGGGACATGGAGGAAGGTGTAGGAAAGGAGTGGCAGGGCTCGGACAGCTGGCGTCGAAATCTATACGAGGGAGAAATTACCGGAAAACAAAAAAACAAACAAACATGTGGTCAGTAACCGCAACATCCAGAAAGTGACGTGATCCAGCTATATATCACCCATCAAAATGCATCCTGTATATTAAACCTCTGCATGGGTAAAATTTAAAGTTGTAATTGTTGCAGCAAACCATCTTGCACAGGCATCCAATACAAACAATACATAACCCGGGTGTTTTTAGTTGTACAGTACTTTCCCAGATCTGCACATTTTTTCGGCCCGTCCACTGCGGTACTAGGTTACCTGTGGTCCATTGTGAAGGAGCTGTCCGGGATAGGCTGGGTGGCGGCAGGGTGGGGGTATGTCCTGTCTGGTTTTGGCGTTGGGGCTGAATTGGGGGAGGCATGGTGGAGTGGGGACACGGGGGTGCTGCCGGGAGTGGCTGGACTAGAGGGCTTCATGGTCGTATGGGGCTTCTGCTCGTAGGCACTAGAACACATGGGAGAGAAGAGCCATGGTCAGCACTAACATGACCGCCATGATCACTGGGTCCCGCATCAGCACAGAACCCCCTGCTTTCAAAGTCATTTAAACCACCAGCTAAATAACTGGGTTTTTGGAAGGTATTATATAGGTAAGGATGTTCAGATGTTTTTTTGCAGCATCAGGGCGGATTCAGCGTCCAGGTTCAACAGCTACGAAACATCCTTTTATACAGCAAATCCAGGAATAAAAAAAACATAACCACTGGCAGCAACACACAAGTTAATGTTTGAACAATATCAAAGCTAGGAATGACATGGTTCGATTCGTACACTTCTGTACACATATTTGTAAAGTTTCAAAAATGTTTTATTAATTTGACACTCCTTACGGAAACACGTTAATCCGTATACAAGAAAGCCGTTCATTTATCAGCCCCACCTGTACGATGATAAAGTAATTCAGTGACAATGAAGCCTCTTCCATGGTCTGCCATGTCCTCTTTAATCCTCTGTACAGCATGATTAAGTAGGTGGGACTGAATTATGTGGGCTCTGACATTTTCCCTACGCAACTTTAAACAAATTGTCATTATTACCATCAATGTGGCTGTTTCACTCAAGTGTCATTTGCCTTATAAAAACAGATCTACTGCTTGCGTAATTACAGAAGCATATGGGAAAGTAAATGCCATGCACACTTTGCAAATCAAATCAATGGAAGCCTGAATGTAGCTAGGCAACCATGCGTTTGCCGTGCGTTTGTTTTGCACTTTTGAAAGAGCAATTCATCGGATTTAATGTGAGGTAATTTAGGTATAGTCAACCCCATTATTTTTTTCATTTCAGGTGCATGTTGCTCGAGTCGCATTCAGACTGTTCAGAGAAGCAGGCAGCTTTTGTCCGTCACTTTCAAAGGGAAAGGACTGATATTTTACACCGTTTTAACTACAGCAATCAAGGTTAACAATATTCTTTCCTTTTGAATAGTACTGAAATGATCAATTTCGAACGACACGTTGGATTAGAACCGAATAAAAAAAGAAGCTTGGGAAATGAAGAGAAAAAGACGTACGATACGAGAGGCGGGGCTTCAATTAACCTCTTTAACCAGCCGTATCCCCTAGATTATCAGCGAGTCCATCTTTGTGTGACGTAGCGTCGCTAACAAAGACCTGCCAAATAACATATTGCAGATTCTAATGACAGCATTGAACATTCAAATAAGAAAATGGTCTATGAGACTTTACACGTCATGCCTGCAGGGGCAACCTCAGGCATGGGCTCCAGATTCAGGTTTTCTTCATCTAAAAAAAAATCTCCTCTGCAGGACTATTGTGCTTAGTTCTGCATGTCATTCACCATATTTCTGCAAAATAATCTATAAGATCCTGCATTATACAAACTGATGTACGCACAAAGCTACATTGGGGCTAAAGGAAACAAAAGAGTGTCCTTATCCTATCCGAAAAACCAATGCTTATATCGTATATAGTTCGCAATATTGGCTTAAACAGAATAATTAAATAATTTTAAAATAGCACTGGTAATCCACGGTGTACCGTGTGAGATCTGAGCCCACAACCTCCTGACATTTCCAGTGATCCGAGTACCAGCCCGCACTCCCCGCCTCTTTCTCACCAGATGTTGTACAGGCACTTTTCCCCATAGCTGAGTTTGAAGGGCTGGCCCTGGCTGCAGGCAGAGCTCAGCTCTGAACAGGGGCTATGTGGCTCCTTCTTAATCTTCAGCTGCAGTCCATGGAAAGCCACTGCATGGGTGTGGAGGGGGCCGAGGGCAGGGAGGACAGAGGGGGGGGTGTTGAGGGTAGGTAGGGACAGAGAGAATAGCAAAATTAATACTCATTCATCACTGGCTGATAAAGTCACAACATAATGGCATTACACAGAAACAGGCTACTCCTGAAGCGCATGGCTGTAGAGCGACGCCCACATCACTGGGCATAAAGTGACCACAGTGCTCAATCATTCAGAGAGACTTACTTAAAATCTCATCCGTAATGCCATTACATAACGGGATCCATTATACTGCGACGGCCTCAAACCTTTGGTAAACTGCCTTAAGTTCATATCTCCTTTCAGTCATTTGCCAATACGGTCCCGACGGTCGCAACCCCATTGATCTCAGTTTTTTCTCTTTGCCTCTCCACAGTCCCGGCGCGTACGTAAAATGGCTGCCAAGTACCAAATTATTCCTGATTAAAGTCCCATCATCGGCAGTCATGATCAACGCTAATTGAATCACAGACTGATCGAGACTCCGTGCCCACTGTACGCGTGATACAAGAACAAACATCTCACAGATGGACTGAAAGCTTAAGGCACTTTTTTATAAACGTGCTTTTCTGAAGAAGACCCACATCTGAGCTGTAATGCAGTGTCCCTGGTCACTGGTTTGCCAATAGCCTGGAATGCATTTGTCGTTTTTCTTTTCTTTTGGTTTACTTTCTTACAGGCACAACCAACCCATGATATCCTCTTTTGTAAAACAAGCACTGTGCCTAAAATAACTTAAATGGCACTTACTTAAAGGGAGCTTTCTTTGCCCTGTGCCTGTTCTATCATACAGTCACGTGTGAACAGCCAATGTGATTACTCCACTCCTACCTTTCGAGTAGAGAAGGTAACCTTGTGGTTCAAATTTTCCTTCAAAAAAAGGGACAATTTTAATGAAAATGTATTGTCCACCTCAAATATATAAAATGTGCAAGTATGAATTAGGGCCCTGATGACATGGCTATGGGCTAAAAGACTGGATCTCCAGAACCAAAAGCCTTTACAAACACTCGAAATCTTGGAAACAATAAAAGCCTGCTGAATGCTAGCAAAAAAGTAAACCATACAAAACAATCTTTGCATTTAGCAAAAAAAAATAAAAGTACAAGGCTATACAAATGGCCACAAATGAATATTTCTATGCATCAATTTGAAAAGACGGCTTAATCAAAAATAACAAGCATCCATCTAGTCGTTTTCTCTGGAATGTTCCATTTCAGGTGCAGACAGGGGTGTACTTCAGGGCAACAAGAAAGAGGGGAGCCGGATGTTTTTTCTCAGTCCTGTCCACATGCTGACAGATGCCTCGTATGGCAGTATGTGCTATGAAATCAATCTAACAACACGAAATCCGACGCTCCTGTCTCAGGGGACGTGCACATGGTCGCTTGTTTCAAAACAGAGGAATTGTTTAGGGCCCTCCGTGGGGCGTGACCTTTACGGGTCATCGATGAAAGGTCAAAGCGGCATTTCCTGAGGGGAGACCTTTGACTGGGTCGAACACCATCATGTAGACAGAACAGCCTCCTTATCAGGCTAATTAGGTGATCCCTATAGACGTACCTGAAGCAGAGTCCTAAATTGTGTGTGTGTGTGTGTGTGTGTGTGTGTGTGTGTGTGTGTGACATATATATATATATATACACACACACAACATTTTCAGCTTCAACATATTGAGCACTTTGATCAATCTTTATTAATTTCTTTTTTTAAATAAAAGCCTATTTTAGTACTTTTCTCCAGTCACTCTAATAATGATAATAATAATAAAATAATTAAATTCTTTACTTTTCATATATACATTTATAAACACTTTAAAAGCAAATATCTGACTTTAATATGTCTAAAGTTGGGAATTGTATGTCTACTGTATATACCACCCACTGTAAAACTGAATATGAAGTGAACAGATGTTCTATTGTGCAATAGCAGTCCAGTCACCAGATACGTATCCACTTTGTCTTCAGTTATAATTTGTACTGAGAATTTTTATTCCTCATTGGCAAATAGGACAATTGAAGCCATTATCAAAACACGGGCACTTTAAAAAGTCCTGGATATGTCAATATAGATTTTATGTAGGGGCTGAAGGTACACAAATCAATGGAGAATGCATTGCTCTTCACTGGAAGCAAACTGTTCTTTGCCGTTCACATTTTCATCTGCATGACCGCATGCCGGTTTACCCATCCTGGCCAGATTGCAGCGATTACTCTTTGCATTGATTTTTCTTAATGGACATTTTAAAAAACACACGCATTTATGACGTTTTACTGCCACTGTCTTGTCCCTCATTACATCTTATGCAAACACAATGACGTTTGTGTCAGTCCATATGGTAATAAAGGCGAAAGTATCACAGTAATACATTTGACATGCAATATAGCTTTTTTTTGCTCTGAAACAACCGATGAATACAGAGAAATTGTATTGCAAGGCATGGTATCCTTGCAGCAGCTTTTTAAAAAAACAACCCCGACACAGTTTCCAAATACAGTCACAGTCCTATGCTACTTCACTGAAAGGCACCATCTTAAACTTGAAAACAAATCATACACACATAAACATTGCAAGGATGCTCGATACACCTCCCCCCTGAACAGATGGGCTGTGATATACACAGTGGGGAAAACATCTGGGGAAACTGTGGAAAAAAAAATAATGTGACTAAGCATTTCCATTGAAAACAACACGCTTCAAAAGGAATTTCATTTCTCTCCAGCTTTTTTTCTTGCCGTTGTCTTCACATTAAATAAATCGCAATTTTCCCCCTCATATAAGGTTTTTAAATGTTCGGTTGTTTGTGCTGTCGCCATTTTATTCTTAAGTAAAAAAAACAACTGTGATTGAATACATTTATGTAAAATTTACACTTGAATTTATTTAATCCTACATGTTGACCAAAGCCAACACAAAGATCTGTTCACTACTGATCAGCTGCATAGAGCCATTTGAATTTAACCACCTCTCATGCGTGACGGAAAGTACACATCATTCATAGATGCAGAAAAGGCCCCCAGGGGGGAGGGGGAACAGTTCTACACTGGGGGTTTACAAATGGTGTATTTTGGCATTTATGTTCCACCTTTGGCAGGCATTCTTAGACTTCATTCATAAAAATAATCCTGCTCTTTTTGGCAACGGCACAAAGAGGAAGTCCACATCACAGTATGGCCGTGGTGGGATTTTTAAATGGTGACATCATTGCGTATCAAACGAAAGATCAACAATGAAATTGCGCGTACGCGGTTGCGGTTGCGATGTTTCCATATGAAGGTTCTACATGACGGTGGCGTGGAGTCTCACCTTTGCTTTTACACCTCCTTTAGTAATGCTAATGAGGTCTCGGTAGACACATTTCCTGCCCTCTGTTTAAAGGCAAATTACACAGGATATTCTGGAAAATATCTGCAGAGGGTACATCTCTCCAGTACATTGTTTGCACAAAGTAACTCTCCGCACATCCTTTGTGTGGGGTTCACCGGAACAAGGAGCAGACAGCTCACAGGATCGGAGCAGGATCATATTTCATTTGCCGTTTAAAAAAAAGAAGAAAAAAAAAAAGAAAATAAACTCACCCCCTGAATATGCTAGCGATGCCAAATCTAAAATTTCAGGGACACGTCAGTGAAAGCTGTCATTTTGGCAAATATGTACATAAAATGTAGCAATAAAGGCCAACACTGGTCTCAAATATAAAAGCATATTTTAAAAAATAATAATACGGTCCAGCAACTCTCCCACCCTTAACGTCAAGGCCTCCCTGGGACTAACGGTTCAGACACATGGGGGATGGGAAATGCCCCCTCCGGCTCCCTAAACTTGGGTGAAACCCATATGGGACCGCCGCAGGCTGGGAAGCCTGAACAGGAGCCCAACCACAGAGCCCTCGCCCTTCCACCATCTGTTTCTGCCTCCACAACCTGCTCCATCATGCCAGGAGTATGTAGTCAGCAGACTCTTACTACGATAGAGAGGGACGGTGGGGGGCCGCACGGCTGTGATAAACACACTATTTCAGAAACGGGGGTCAATCAGCATCGACCGTTTAGGTCGTCCGTGGAAGCCTAACTGACGCCAGTACAAACGGATGTTTGTCGGAACACCGGCACGTTCTCCTCGAGCGGTCCCTTACGTTCTTAAAGAAATGTAAAAAAACTGAAATTTGGGATCAAAGGGAGGACCACAGACAAAGGGCCAGGTGGACACTGGCACAGGATCACTGAGCAGTAAGCATACCCCCTCACGTAAGGCTCTACAGCGTGGGCTGTGTTTGACTAACCTAAAAAGACATGCAAACAGTGGGCTCCAGTGTGACACATACCCCACAAGCACATTCACTTTTTGGCATCGCTGCGATCATCGTACCGGGCCAAGTTCCCCCCCCCCCCCCCCCCCTGGAAATCCATTTCAGGAAGACACTATGTAATGCTTGCAATACTGCTACACAAGCAGCCACTAGAAATGGGATGCTTACCGAGTAAAAACAAAGCATCGGAAACACTTAATCCGATATGTGCATGAAGACCAACGAATCATATTCTCAAAAAAATGTTTCCAATTTACCCTGGTTAACTCTTCAGAAGGTTTTAAGTGGCTTCCTCCAAGTAAAAGACTTTGTCTAAACAAGAGTTTGTTTAAACATATACAAATATGAGCATACACCTAGTTTTTTTTTTTTTAAAGTAGTATATAACGTTAATCACAAACAGCACATACCATTGCTATTATAATACACAATGCATCCAACCTAACTACTGCCCCTTGTTTAAATTCCACAATGTGAGAGGTGGGACTACAGATACTGAGCTCTACTTTTTTCTTGAAGGTTCTGTCACTCTACTATAACACTTGAAACAATCCAATTTCATGCATCGTATGCAATACAAGAGGCAAGTACAAATGCAACACTGCTGCAATGAGCATTCGGTACTATGATATAGCACCAGTCACAAACAGGAAACCTCCCGTAGCTAAGAAGCTGAAAAGACAGAAGAAATACAGGTGCTGAATATCTGATGGGTCTATAGACTCTGTGGTGGAACACTGCCCTTTTAAGTCACAATGACATCTAATCATCGCTGAGCTAACAGTGGGGGAGGACGTGTTCAAAGCCCTCTGGTTTAAACAAATTAAGAGTGAAACCAAAATCGGAGTACGGTGCCGCGTCTTCCTCATTTATTTCTGTTGATCTCAGCCTCTCCCCATCACAGCAACACTGTATCCCAGGAGGCCCCGTGGAAGAACACAGGTGAGACAACGGAAAGACAACGTGAAGAACAAACTCCCGGGAGGCGTACTCACAGTTTTCAGTCTGAAAGTCTGGAACAAACTGCTCATCATTGTCGGGAACTTGAGCTAGAGAGAGAACAAGGGGATGAGGGGGTATTGGGGAGAGAGGAAAGGTTATTAGACGCCATAGTCCATACCCAATAATGCATGTCACCCACTGGTGAACCACCAATAACCATCCACATTATTCATATGTCACAGGTTTTGCTCTCTGAGCATGGGCATAATCTTTAACATTTTTTTATAATTTTTTTTATTTTTTTAAAACCAGAATCTACTAGTTCCTTGATTGTCTATCCTCAAGCAGAGGGTATTGTATTTGGCTTGGTGCATCTATCCACGCCAAACATTTTCCCACTGGAGATTGCAGTCTGTTTTTGCGCTTGTTTTTCCAAAATGATTCAAGCAACATATTTTAACTGCTCGGCATTAGACTATCACACTTTAAAATGACGCCTTTTTTGAAAACGTAGGTATGTTTTTCTCTTTAAAAGGTTGTGTCCTTAGGACGCGTCTTACTTTTAATGATGCTGCTTTGGAAGAATGAACACGAAGAGAACACTTGTTACGGTATTTAACAGGCATATGTTCCCTTGTCTGCCCCAACGTCATCATTCACATATTCCCCTAAAGGGTTAATGCCAAGATGATGAAGCCTCCATCAGATGTGTGTGTGTGTGTGTGTGTGTGTGTGTGTGTGTGTGTGTGTGTGTGTGTGCGTGTGTGTATATATATATATATATATATATACATATATATATTTATTTATATATAAATACATATTTACACTTTGAACCAGTTGTCATGTCCCTCAAGCCAAATTTGAGGAGTTGCTGAAAGCAGTTAAGATTTAACTGTGCTAAGTCATTAACACGTTTATTTATAAGCACAAGGCATGTGGAACCTCATTTTCAGACTTTTTATTGGGAATGTTATAGGGAACTGTTGACATGTTGAGACATGCGGATATGTCTGTATTCCCATTATACAATACAAAAAAGAGAGCATGACGTGTAAAAGCAAACATGTCTAAAATAACCACAGGCATAGTTAGTACTTGAGCACTCACAATGCAGTGACAAAAATGAATGTATTTTTAAGCCGATTTTCATAAAGATTTATCTTTAAAATATTTTTAAAAATCAGATTCAGTCACTTAATATTTAATAATTAAAAAAACTTTCCTTTTTATACCATTACCTGCACCCTCCAATTACCAGGTCTTTTCAGTAATCACACTGAATTTTGTTATTTGAAACCTGTTAGACTGCCCAGAATGCAACAAGAGATCTGACACAAAATGGACATCCACCCATAGCAAGAACAAAAACACTTATTAGATTTTAAAACCGTAATCCAACACATAGACAACGCCCCCCCCCACCCCCCCCGCCCACCCCCACGCACGCACGCACGCACGCACGCACACTACAGAAAATTTAAATATGGGTCTGGATTTGAATGATAAAAGACTACATTTAGGACGATTAAGTTAAAATAGATTTTACTCAATTGATCTCCCATCATTACAGAGTACAAAACCGACCATTTTACAAGGCAAACAAGCTGTAATATCCTGCTTAACAACAGATGGTAACCCTTATAGCATGATGAGGCTCTAACACAGTGTGTTAGAGCAGTCAGCTCTACACCATCAATGCCATTACTGAAGAACTTAGCCGGCAGAGTGGGTAATGTCTAACTTACTTTTCAAAGACATCGTTCCTTGCTATGCTAATTTAACACCAGGTCACATTTTATAGTGCATAGCTCCAAGAGCATCACCCATACACTGAGAGTGGAATAACCAATAACCAGCTAATGCCAAACTGCCACAGTATTGAACTTTGCTTTAAATGCAGAACATTTCTTTAAAAAATGAGGTCTATCTGAAACACATCCCGGTGTGGGGGTGGGGGGCTGTTAGGTGGGGTTGGACCACCCCATGTAACCACTATGGTACTCTGTCCATAGCCCTTAGCAACAAACAAGTGTGTTTTCAATTCTCTCTATATATTTTTAAAAAATATCTTTTTAATTTTAATTTTTTTAATTTTTTTACACACGCAGTAATGGTTTAAGCTTCTTAAATATGCTATTTTTCATCTTGTATGACTTTTCCTAATTTGGTAGTATTAAATGTAAACAAACAATAAACATAATGCCATTTTCAACAGTCCTGTGCCAACTTTGTATACAAAGATATTGTGTGGGGTCATTTTCACCTCAGGTTCTGTAGCTTTTTAAAACAATAAAATATATAACATTTTTTACTTTTTATCGCAGATATTTTGTAGGTGATTTTAAACTTCACAAACTTTAACTTACCTCCGGCTCTAAAGTTTTATCAGATTCATATTTAGGAGTAAAAGGCTTACAAATTGGGAGATATTAAGAAGGCGACACACAATTTTCGATTGCACTAAAATTGTTGGGGTCAATTTGAAAGGTTTTGACATAAAAGGTGTCATAAAATATCGACAAAATTGGGAGGGTTAAATGTGGTACTGAAAAGGAATGCAACCACAGCAGTATCCTTCTAGCTTTAATCATAAGCCTGTCATCTAAGGGACATGCTTTTAGACTGAGAGAGAGAGAGAGAGAGAGAGACCTGCAGACCGACTGTGTAGCAGGATGTGAGTCACTCCACTCTCCTTGAATGGGACAGCTGATCCGCGGAACAATTCCTGAGGACAGCAGGAGAACTGGAGCTCTGCCGCCATTCACAAAAAAAAGAAAGAAAAAAAGAAAGAAAAAAAGAAAGAAAGAAAGAAAGGAGCGATGGCCAAACAGAGGGCTGTCTAAAGTGGCACACCCTTTGTGCAAGATAAGAAAAATAAACTGTAGTCTTCTATCGCTTGCTCTCTCCATTCCCTGCAAATCTGATCAAATTAGGTTTAATAACGAAAGAGGAAAGAAAAATTTTCTGCCACAATATGGGCTTATATAAACCAAAAAAAACACTCATAACTGGCAACACACTACTGCACTGGATGTTTGAAAATCTGCTAACATCTGCCTTCAAATTTTACAACATTTCCAGAATGCTACCATACTCTTTTTTTCTACTTTAAGTCTAAAATTCAGATATTCTGTAACAGAATGTAACAATTCACAATTCAAAATGCTTACACCACCTACTGAATATGAGTATTTAATTTAGCATATGGGTATTTCATAATATCTCTTTAAAAGGCCACTAAATCCAACAAAATTCCAAAAAAACCACCTCTCGAAAAAGGGTAGAATAAATAAATAAATATATGTATGTAAAATAAAAATAATCTCCTCATTTCTAGAACATCTTCCTATAAAGTTTTAGTGACCCATCAACTTCTTCATCCATGATGTCGGAAATTTAGTCTGTCTAATATAATCCCTTCTCTTATTTCCAATTACCTGAACTAATAAATCTTTGAAATAGGTAGGTGTTCATTTTTATCTTAATGGACAGGAAGTAATTTATTAAGTTCAGAGTCTTGAAACACACTTCTCATTGATAGAGGACAGGTAGAATTGTAATCCTTACAGTAATATCTACTCCAGTGGACATAGTCATTTTTTTCTGACTGAAACACTAAAATATTAAAATTATGTCTTATTCTTTTAGAAGCCCTGCGGTATATACTTTATAATCTTACCAGCTCAATGTACTGGGGAAGAATTTCTACATCTATTTTAAAACATAAATTTCATCTCAAAATCTTAATTTATATTGCTAGCATTTTTAAATGTATTAAAGAATGGATGAAGCTGGTCTCAGGTCATAAAATATTGAGTTTCTTTATCACCCATGTAAGAGTAGTAAAAGATTTTTCATCCACTTCAGAATACTAAGACAAGCTTCCACCAAAACAGTAATGTTGACAAACACGATATAAACAACATTAAAAGTAACATTACACACTAAGTTACCATATCTTAAATAGGAATGGATTACATTAAAGACATAATCTGATCAAGAAATAACAGTCGTGTAGTTTGTCATTTTCAATGGCAAATGTGGCATGAGCGAAACAAAATTGAAGACCACATGCTTCTTGGTTGAATTTCATGACACATATTTCAAAACCAAGTATCGTCTCCATCAGTAAAAGGATTTCCACCCAGCTGGGATAATCTAATATGAAGGGGACTCAGAGAACCGTTTCTGGTATATTCATGAAGGTCTTATGTGCCATTAACCCATCATGAAAACACAGGTACAAGTAGAGGCGTACAGTATGTTAGGAGCATGACTGTAGACTCACGAGGGATCATGTTTAGTTTACTGAACAAATAAATTAACTAATATGTTAAACAAATCTTGGTGAATATGTGGTCCGGAGATGTAAAAGCTAGGTTTCAGTTTGAATTTCACAATGTACTTTGCATTCATTTTCATATCCAATACGGCTTTTGCTTACTTAGGCTGTTTGCTTAGTATACAAATTCGACGCCATTTTTTAGAACAATCGCCAGTGCACCGCAAAGTCAGAAAAGATATGTGCATTGCGCTGTTACAGAACAGAAAACACAAACGAAGAGACAGTCTTATCTAAATTAAGAAATCTAAATCAAGATATATAAAATATGGGCACACAGCATGATACAATGACTTTTCAAAGAAGAGGGCTTTAAATAACTGCATATGAACTACCATGCCATTATTTTATATTAAATACCTATTAATTGTGTAAGGAATAACAGTAAATTACAGAATACAATATCATAGCAAACTTTCACAGAACATTCTAATCTTACTTACTTTCAGATATAATAATATTATATATTATATAAAATACTCATAGACACACACACACACACAAGCACTCTCTCTCTCTCTCCTTCTTGCTCTAAAGCAACACATTGACCAAAAAGCAACACATTGACAAGATGCTACAAGCCTAAGGCTCGACAATGATACATGTACTTAACTTCCACAAGTCCATCTTAAATGAAAGAGTTTCAGTGGAGACATACTATTTGCCATTTCTAAAGAGTGGGAAAACAAGCTCCTCTTCTACGTTATCAGGTTATTTAGCAAACCCTAAGGTATTTGTGCATGGAAAACTTATTGACCTGTAAAAAAGTCCACCAAGGGAACTCTCTTTCTACCCGAGTCCCTACATGCTGACTAAATTATCAGCCCAATGTAAAGTTTAAATGCTAAATTTAAATTCAGGATACATTTGCATAACTGAACATTACTTCACCAGTATTTTCATCTACAAGAAAATATTCATGGCATACCTAAATGGTCAGCAAGTAAGATAACAGAATGCAATAAATATACACACGGTACCAGCATGCATAAAGATTGTTACACCTACTTTTTCAGAAAAAAATTAAAGGATTAGTTGACTTAAATAGCAAGAACACTATACAATGGCATGTATCTAAAAAAGCTAGCATCATTCCCATAACCCTGCTATGGTTGCAGGGCAAATGTAACAACTAATTCAGAATAAACATTATTTTCAACAAGCAGTAGTAGTAAAAAATATACTGATAATTGAAATTTACAAAGGCTCCCATGCTGACAAACTGGCTGAAGACATACAAAGAGAAGATAATACTCATCACCAACCTAAGCTTCTGTGCTGTAAATAGGATGGGAAAAAGACACTTGCACTTAAATCCTGAAGCATCACGTCTGAATTAGACCACAAAAACGACTTCTTGCCATTAGAAAAATACAAAATAATATGAATAGCTACAGTAATATAAAAAATAAAATAAAGATTTAAATGCCAGGTCACAGGTAGACTCTTTTGCGCACCTCTGAATACATAAATCCACTTTTTAAAGAAAATGAAAGAAGAAGCACGAGAGCTGGGACTGCAGCCGTTGAAGGTGAGCTCTGGAGAGAAGCGAGGAGGAGGGAGGACGGCAGAGAGCTGGTGGAGGCTCACTGCGCTAGCTCTTGCCAAAAGCCGAGGAGACAGTGAGCAGGGAGAGATTTCTCCTGGTAATTTGTGATGACACTCTGGGTAAAGCCTTCTCAGCCTCCCTTAAGATCGGCGCTCATCACAGCCTCTAATGTATGCATGACACAAGAGGTGCCTCTTACATTGCTGCATTAATTGGACTACACATTGGGAAGGTAACTTCAGACACATTTTTTCCCTCATTTACGCATGTCTTGTTCTCCCCACCCTCTTCACAAAGCGACCTGAGCCTTTACAAAATGCTCTACAAGCGCTTACCTTCAGCCAGCCAGGCCTCCTGCAGTTGACTGAGATCCTGGAACAGTTCTACAATAAAGACAGGATTGGGAGGGAGGGAGGGAGAAACACATAAAGGGTTTTGTTGTGGAAAAAGCTCTTCCGATGCACGAGTTCTGTAGTGCTAACACTCGTCTATTTAAAAAGAAGTCTCAACGTACCGACCATGCCCACTGGTATATCATCACACAATTCAAATTGGATTTGCAACCAAGAAGATCCTGTTTTGAAACCAATGTGTGTTCTAATTGAGATTTCTAAGCAACTTGTTCATAAGGGTGCAGGTGGCCACAAATTGCATTTTGCTAAATGTTAAGAAGCCGTGAAATGAACTTCGCCCCCCTCCCCCAAACTCACCTTCAGTATCCACAGCCAGGTCAGAGTTAATGAATTTTCTCTTTCTGTCACTTCCAGGTCTCTCATTACATTTCTGCCCTTGTGGGTTCTAAAAGAGAAAAAAGAACACAAATCAATTGCTGTCAATAGAATGATTTTCTGACATGGACCACATTTACAGACAGAAATCAAGTGACAGGGGGGGAAAAAAACCTAGTTCAATCACAAGTCTAAGCTTGGCTCAGGTGCTTCATCTTAAAATCTGCCAGGAACAGTCAGAACCACTTTTACTAGGCAGAGATTGTGTTATTTATTGCTAAGTTCTTAGACAACAACAAAAACAGAAAGCAGTCTGGGTTAGCGTTCATAAAAAATAATAATAATAACAAAATGTTTTAATAGTTCATTTAGTTGGTGGCTGTATTATAACAATGTGCAAAGGTAACTTTTCTCACTCACATTTGAAATCATGTAAGGCACTTGTTGGTCGTAAAATCCCTCCATTCTGCGACTCTAATGTTCTAGTATATTTGATGAGCAATTAGCAAGAGCACTCCGTTGAATCAGGCGTCCAATCACCCTTAAAAACAAGATGGTTTTAGCGATAAATAAGTAAGAAACCCATGAATGAATCGTTTGAACTTGCCGGGCTAATCAGACTGGAGCAATTCCATTCATAAAAAAACAACTCGAGACAACCGTCCTAACATTGCGATGTGAAATCGTTATCTGTTCGCAACAGGCGTTTGCCTATACATGTGACACATTCGTATAACTAACAACAATTACTGACTCTTTTGCAGCTAGCCACTGCATACTACATGCTACAGTAGCAATGATGGCGATCAACATGTTCTGCTCTCACGTAAGCTAGCTTGCTATCGGGACTCTTGGCTCATCAAAAATGTATATTTCATGGTCAAAGCTTACGAATTGTGTAGTATAAACTCGAGAATCTAAAGGGGGCACTCACCTAAGTAACATGCACCGCATTCACCTTAGATTTCCCGTAGAATTACAGTAAGTTAAAGAATTGTGAATTTGAGCTGTGCAATTCACCCCGGAGCTCACAGCTCGGTGCTCGCGCTCAGTTCAATGGTTTTGCCTCCGCTGCTCCTCCGGGGGCCTCCAATCCAAACGGACTGCGCTCCGCTTCCTATTGGCTGCCAGTCTCTTTGACTGGATCAGATTTCTTACTGTCAATCACCCGTGTTTTTTTTGTTTTGTTTGTTTTTTTTGGTTGGATTAAACATCGAGGTTCCCAAATGGCTTTTGAAATAAACGGTGTTGCCCACAAGTAGTCCACATTCTATAATATCTCTAGAATCTGTGCCCTGTTATAAAATTCCATTAGTTATATTCTATTTAAAAATGTATAAGTTGCATTAAACTAACGTTCACTTCTGGAAATCAGCACAAAGGTCACTTTAATTTACTTTAAATCATTTTAATCCATTGAATCATGCTATTTTGAGACTGTGCTTGAATGTTTTTAATTAATACCGATTGTGGGGTTGTTGAATACGGCTATGTCTGTGCTTTATTATGCATGTAGCCTATCAATTCTGCTTTATCAAAGCAAAAAAGGCTTATATTAAATCAAACTACGTATGCCTACCAGTTTACAGATTCCTAAGTAAACAAGAAAAAATGATAAGCCCTAGTGCCGGCCAGGTGTCTGTAACGAGATGTATCCCATATGACCACTGAATTCTAGCCACTGGCCTGTTAGATAGCTACACGATAACTGATGCACATGTTAACTTTGTTTAGAATGCAGCTTACCTAGATAGATGATGATGATAGGAGTTTTATGAGAGAACAACTGTAATGAACAATGATGAACAATTATCAGTCATAAAGTATTGGCATGGATATGTTCAAATGTATTTACACTGAAGGCTGCCCTGACTGGTAAGCAAGTTTCTAAAAAAAAAAAAAAAACCTGCACTAGGTACAAATGGATAATTGTATGCCAACACAGTGCTTGACACTAAAATATACGATTTTGGTGTGAAGTAATTTTCATAAGTGAAGTACTATAACTAGATGCAAACCCACAGACCAATAATGCATCATTTTGTGGAAGAAAAAAAAGTAGGCTATTCACAAATGGAACATGTTCACACAAGAACATATTGTGTACACAGCTTACTGTATTCCCAAATAATGTTGTAATTTTCATTTTCCCTAAGACTTTCCATTTTCATTTCAGTACGATGTCAACAATGTATAATGTCAGCAATATGTGAGGACTACCAGAAAAGGTATGAGACATTGATGACGATGAATCGTGAAACTTTAAGTGATTCAGTGGCACTCAATGAAAGCCCCAAGGGGCCTGAACGACACAGGTCAAGTGAAGGTGTGCCCATGATACAGCCTGAAAGAGTACGCACTAAATAAAGTACAATACAAAATGCATTTCTTTCATTTTTGGGTCAAGATTCAGATCAGTTTTTCTTCAGTGATTTAAAAAAATCTATACCCAAATAAAGTATGAGCCAAACTATGCTGCAAAAAAAGTAGGTACTTGCATTAGTCCTGTGTGTGATCTGAAATCTTTCCCAAAAGGGTCTATATTGAATGTGCATGAAGGACATGTATTTGTAAAGGTCATAACCTGGTCAAGTTATCTTTCACTTTCATGAGAAGCATAAAAAATGACGTAACACGGTTTGGCAGCAGTAGCTTCTCACTTGGGTATATCTACTGTATAAAAAGCTTAACTCCTGTTGTAAGCTCTTTCACATGCAAGTGTGTGTCCTTCACTTGTCAACAACAACCAGTCATATTCTGTCCCATGAGACTGCACAAGAAGTGACAGCAAGGTGGAGCGTTGTGGAGGGTCAAAGTTTCAGACATGACACAAAGAAAAATCATGTTGCATTTCAATTAAATAAAGTCTTTTATTTTTTCTGTTCTTAAATGATTCAGTTAAAATTGGTACGTTTCCAAGCAGCCATTGCATTACAATAATGTACTATACACAACGGTGTATTGCATTATACAGAAAGCCAATCCAGTTTGGAAAAATAAAATACAGACCCACTGTACATTTAGAGCAATTATAAAACACAATTCATGGTTAAAAAACAATGGGTGACTTGTGGGAAGAAGAGAGGACAAAGGCAATCAGTCCTTGCTTTAGAATCTTCACTAAATGCTTACAAATTACTTTAAAAAGTTTACTAAAAACATATATGGCTCCACCATGCATGGATACACTTTGTAAAATAATACAGCAATAACACCAAAAATCCTTCAAAATACGTTTTTAAATTGAAGTACCAAAGTATCAAAAATGGCACATATTGGCAAATGTTATTCAACTCGCAAATCCAGTATGGATTTATCCACAAAAAATATATTGATAATTTTGTCTTTGGTGAACATGATATTCCTCATAAATCCGACTGGTTTTTGTTTCCAAGTGGTCTTCTGCATCCAATAAACACAGTAGATGGGAATATATATAAATATATATATATACACACAGTGCCCTCCACTATTATTGGCACCCCTGGTAAAGATGAGTAAAAAGGGTTATACACATATTCTGTTTGGCGAATTAGCTTAATCTCACACTGAAAAAATTGGAAAAATCCAACCTTTAATTTAAGTAAATTTATTATGAGAAAAAAAAATCCCTCATCAAGAAATAATTATTTTTAACAAAACCACGTGTGCCACAATTATTGGCACCTGTGCATTTATATATAGAATAAAGTAATAATTTTTGATATTTGGTCGCATATCCTTTGCATGCCATGACTTCCTGATGTCTGTGACCCAACAACATCAAAAGACTCTTGATATCTTATTTTCTTGAAAGGTTTCTTCTCCTGAATTATTTTTCCATAGAGTTCAATAGGAAAATCTGTCAGGATAAACAACCCTTAAAGTGATCCATCCATATCTACTGCATATCTGGCAGCAGAGTAATAGTTTGAGGCTAGTTTGATACCTCAGACCCTTGATGACTTACAGCCATTTTCCCAACCATATATTCCATACTGTTCCAGCATAATTTACAGCTAAATCTAGTCGCACACTCCAATTCCCATAAAGATCCATTCAAATGCAGAGACATTATAGTATTTGTATTCATTAAAGTGCAGATTGTCAGCTTTAATTTGAGGGTATTTTAATCCATATTGGATGAAGCGTTTATAAATTATAGAACCTTTTGTACATAGTCCCCCCCATTTTCGGGCATCAAAAAATATTGGACAGTTTAACATAATGTAGAATAAAGTAATATTTTTTTATATATGGTTGCATATCCTTTGCAAGCCATGACTTCCTGATGTCTGTGACCCAACAATATCAGAAAACTTGTGATATTTTATTTTCTGGTACTCCTACAGGTGATACTATAACCTCTCTGCATTTGAATGGATCTCTATGGGAACTGGGGGGTGGGACTAGATTTAGCTGTAAATTACACTGAAACAGTATGGAACACATGGTTGACTAAATGGCTCTAAGTCATCAAGGGTCTGACGTATCAAACAATGCTTAAACCATCACTTTGCTGCCAGATAAGCAGTAGATATGGATGGATAACTTGAAGGGTTTCTTCTCCTGACTTATTTTGTTCATAAAGTTCAATAGGAAAATTTGTCAGGAGAAACAACCCTTAAAGTGATCCATCTATATCTACTGCATATCTGGCAGCAGTTATGGTTTGAGGCTAGTTTGATACCTCAGACCCTTGATGACTTACAGCCATTTCGCCAACCATGCATTCCATACTGTTCCAGTATAATTTACAGCTAAATCTAGTCGCACACTCCAATTCCCATAGAAATCCATTCAAATGCAGAGATGTTATAGTATCACCTGTAAGAGTACCAGAAAATAAGATAACAAGAGTCTTTTGATGTTGTTGGGTCACAGACATTAGGAAGTAATGGCATGCAAAAGATATGCGACCAACTATAAAAAATTATTACTTTATTCTATAGTAATATATGTGGCACACATGGTTTTGTTAAAAATAATTATTTCTTGAAGAATTTTTTTTTCTCATAATAAATTAACTTCAATTAAAGGTTGGATTTTTCAAATTTTTTCAGTGTGACATTAAGCTAGCTTACCAAACTGTGAATTTTTTATAATCCTTTTTACTCATCTTTACCAGCGGTGCCAATAATAGTGGAGGGCACTGTATATACATTGAGCACCATAATTCATTGAACAGTGACACATTTTTTGTTATTTTGAGTTTGAGGTTGACGTGCAGACTGTCAGCTTTAATTTGAGGGTATTTTCATCCATATTGGATGAACCATTTATAAATTATAGAACCTATTGTACATAGTACCCCCAATAATAGTGGAGGGCACTGTGTAAATATAAGGTACTGTATATATATATAACTGTAAACATTGTTTTATTAATTCATTCATTCATTCAATTATTTAACCTTTGCTGAAAACAAGATTCTAATGAAGACCACAATTAATCTAAATATGTTCGCAAATAGTTGAATGTTTATGGAAAACCAATGAAAAACCTGCATTATCTTGTAATATGAACAATACATTTAATCTTCACTGGAAAAAAAGATCAGCGCTCCCATCATAAGAACTATTTTATATAAAGATAAGATATACTGCAATTTATTTTCTACACTCAAAATAATTTATGCATATCATTTGAAGAAATAAAAAATAGACATGCTCTTAAGCCATAAAGAAAAAATACATTTTTAAACAAAAGTCTGTCAACAACAACCTAAGAACTTCATCAAAACAGGTACTGACAACACTATATGCGAGGGCCAATTTGAAACCGATTTCACATCCTAACCTTGGAAATACCACTATGTTAATAGCTTCCACTTATTTTAAGCAATAATTAGAGCTTTGTTTTGAATTCAGCATTCTCAAGATGTGCATGCAAATTCATATTTAAAAAGTGATATAGACAATATAATCAATTCTGAAGCCTCACAACTGTTGCACACTATAACTGCGATTACGGTTATGGAATATCATAAAGTATATGACCCTGAGGAGCACATTCACTCTATGAAGGTGATTTGTCCTTAACATTGAGTGGAAAGAAATACTATTTAACAATAAAGCCAGTCTTCCAATTATTTACTCAAAGTAAAGGACAAAGTGGCACAATGGTTAGAATGAATGCACCCCTCTTTTTCCACCACATTACATTGTACTTACATGCATGGACTAGCATACAATACTCGTAATCAAGCTGTCATGAGTACTAAACATTTTACTTACCCCATGTTTTGTGGTAATTGTTGCTAATGTTTGGTATTTGTTCAATGTATCAGGTTTGTGATTTAAGCAAGAATGGTAAATTATGTTGTCTGATAGTGACAGATTCTGAAGGAACCCATTTGCATGGAGAGCACTGAGCCAAGACAAGGAGTAATGGGGGAGGGGGATTTGGGGTTCAGGGAGCAACATTCCCTCCAAGTCCTGGGAAACCTCAGAGTCCTAACCTATGAAATCAGTTCACCAATTCTAGTTCAAGCATGTGAACTCCAAATTGTGATTTCGACTTCAAGGATGCCTGTGAGTATATACGGCCATTTTGGCCAGTGTACACTGGAGTGAATGTAGAGTGAATGGAAAAAAAATGGCTAAAAAAATATTATTAATTAATGAACTTTATTGAAGGATAAACCCCTTGAGATGTCGCATCTCGTTTTCGAGGGGGTCCCAAGAACATACAGTAGTTACATCAAGGAAAAAAAACAACAACAACATATCAACAGAAATACAAAACACAAACACAAAAGACAACAGTCATACAATCCCAGATCCCGGCTCCCCCACATCCCACAGTTCATGTAAAAATATAATAAAAGAAAATCTTAAATCAAAAACAAGAACAAGTTGTTTTGAGATGAGCAAATAATAATGTCTTAAAAGTATGCAGGGAAGAAGTGGAGCGAAGCGAGTTGGGCAAGAGGTTCCAGTCCGATGGGGCTTTAAATTTAAAGGCCCGGCGACCAACTTCTTTGGAAATTCTGGGAACAGTGAAAGAAGGGTACTGTGCATGTCTGAATGAATAAGAATATCTGCAAGGAACTAAGTATTGCTTTAGGTAAATGGGATAATTGAAAAAAATACATTTAAAAATAAATTGCAGCCAATGGTAATGCATTCTGGATTGTAATGGGAGCCAATTTAGGGATTCAAACATAATGCAGTGATGAGTGCGATATGGACACTTGAGGATGAACCTACACAGTTTATTGTAAACTACATTAAGCGGACGTAAATTTGAGTCTGATGTATTCTGGTAAACTATATCTACATAATCTAGAGTGGGAAGTACTAACTGAGTAATAATTATTTTCCTAACCTGAAAAGTGAAACAGTTTATTGAGCGGTAGAGTGAGCTCAGGCTGTAATTTATTTTTTTTATAACAGAGTCAATATGAGGTTTGAAGGAAAGTTCCGGGTCAAGCCAAATACCAAGGTATTTGAAAACCTCCACTTTCTCTAGTGGTGTACCATCACAGAAATAAATACTTAAATTATTACAAGAGCGTAATTTGATCTTTGTCCCAAATAACATCAGTGAAGACTTCTTTTTGTTTAAAACAAGTTTGTTGTTAAAAAACCAGTTTTGAACAGCATTAAAGTCAGATTGCAGTGACAATTGAATTTGTGAAATATCGGAGTTGGATGTGTAAATGACAGTGTCATCAGCGTATAGATGGACATGACAGTCAGAGCAGATTTGTGGAAGAGCATTGATAAAAATAGAGAAGAGGAGAGGCCCCAATGAAGAACCCTGGGGTACACCCTTTTCCATAATTGCATAACTAGACTGTTTACCATGAAATACAACACAATGACGCCTGTTATGAAGATATGCATTAAACCATAATAGGGCTTGCTGAGAAAAACCAATAGAATGAAGTTTATCTAGGAGTAGATAGTGGTCGACCAAGTCAAAAGCCTTGGTGAGATCTATAAAAATTGAACCAGTGAACTGACTGTTATCAAAGGATGATGACACATCATTTGTGAATTTAAGGAGAGCAGTGGTAGTAGAGAAGTTTGGCCTAAAACCAGATTGGAATTGGGATAGAATGTTAGAGTCATTAATATACTGAGATAATTGATTAAAGATTAATTTCTCAAAGATTTTAACCACCGAACTAATGATTGAAATAGGCCTATAGTTGTTAAGGTCTAAAGGATCACCACCTTTATGAAGTGGGGTTATTTTAGCATATTTCCAGATGAGGGGAAGAGTGCAAGTAGAAAGAGAAAGATTAAATAGGTCAGCAAGGGGAAACATTAATATGTGAGAGGCAAGTTTGATGAACTTGGCCTCCAGTCCATCAGGACCAGGGTTACTACTCTCCTTCAATTCACCGATAACCTGAAGAACCTCGGAGGCTGAGATTTTTCTGAATGAAAAGGAGCCTCTACTACAGTGTATGTTAACAGATGAGTTGACATATAAACAGGTGGTGCCAGAGGAATCAGAAAAGGAAGAGCTACTAATAGAGGAGAAATGGTTATTAAAAGCATCAGAAATAACTAGAGTATCCGTGACAATTTTGTTATTGATTCTCATCGAGTTTCAACAAAACACTGTACCATTGAAGGTTAAAAAACATTATGCTGGATCTGCTGTGTTCTGTATATGCTGTAGGCAATCATGCAAATTAGCATAATTTAATGCATGCAGATCAGTCAATCACTGCCATCCCTGAAGCTCTTGGTCTTCTGCCACTTATAGCACTTTTTTATATAACACTAGCTCAAAGTAATAGTTTTTCACGACTTGAATATGTATATTCAAGGCATTACATAGTTTTGATAAGCTAGTTATGAAAGCACAACCTCCATTTTAATTTTCAAATACACAGAATAAAAAAGAAGAAAAGCTCAATCTAACAGAAATTTCAAAAAATGACTTCAGTTCTCCAGACACTAGAAAGCCTCCCTATTAACAATATTATGAGAGATACTTTTTTATCATTCATAAAATTGTATGGTTGGATTTGTTTGTGTTACACATTACACACAAACCCATTACATTTTGTAAGGTTACCCAACATTACATCATTCATTAAATGATGAGACACATGTGCAGCATGTCTTGCCTGTTTTGTCAGTGTCTTTGACTTCTGCTGGTCAAATTTTCATACAGATGTCAAATTGGCATAGATTTTAGAAAGAAAAATGGATAATGACTTTACATGCTATAAAGTCACATTAAAAGCCTATATAAATTTGTGCTCTAGCATAGTAATCAGACATAAGCTGTACTAAAAGGCAACATGATTTATGCTAAAAAATGCTGAAGGATATCAGATTATGCATTAGCAAGAATTAATGCTTTAGCATGCAATATAAGATTCAATGTGTAGAAAGAGAAAGCACTGTACCAAAGAGCAGAAAACTCCACAGGCCAACACTTGCATTTATAGTACAGTACCTGCCATCACTTTTGAATACTCTGGTAAAGCAAGACTGAAACCTGTCGAAAATGCAGTCAAAAATACGTCCTTGGTTGCGGAAATTTTAATTCCAAACCAAAGCATATGCAGAAGAAAAACAGAAACGGAGGTCCAGGGCAGCTTAACCAAGGCAGGCTCTTTTGCACTCAACACCCACGGCTGGCTGCTGACCAACAACTCTTAACATTCCTGTTTCCTCACCTCTCCCTCTCTTTTGGAAAGTTTCAGCCCATAAACAAAACTTCTTGTCTGTCCTTCACACTTAAAAGAATGCAAACATCGACTTTTCATCATAAACAAATACTAAATGACTAAAATACACATAAACAATCTGAATATGTTTGCACATGATTCCTCCACGGTTTTGTTGGCAGTGTGCTCTGATGTTCTCCCATGTGCTAAGAGAGGACAGTGACTGTGTGTGTGTCTGCATGCATGTGTGTGTGTGTGTGTGTGTGTGTGTGTTTATGTGCATGAACATGCATACACGTGTTTGTTTAAACTTTGTGATCACACTCAAAAAGGCTACTCCAGAGTAGCCCATACCCCTCTGCCTGTTTTGTTGGAGGGTAACACGGCCTGTACCCTTCTTCGCCTTACACCGAGAGAAATTGAATAGTAGGACACATTGAAATGTGCTGTGAAACACAGTGCCCTTACTCTTTGCGTTACGTTTAGGGAAATAAAACAGCAGGGCGCATCCAAGCGTGCTGTGAAACACAATGCCCTTACTCTTTACGTTACGTTTAGGGAAATAAAACAGCAGGATGCATCCAAACGTGCAGAAACACAGGGGTCCTATTCTCTGGACTCAGTTCTCGTTTTTCGAATGATGGAGGAAAAAAACCCGGTAACTTGTGGTGGACCCATCAGCATTGGTGCCTGGTTCTTGTGCGTTATTTCAATCTGAAAATGAGATAAGGGAGTGATGAGGGAGGGAGAGAGAGAGAGAGAGAGAGAGAGAGAGAGAGAGAGAGAGAGAGAGAGAGAGAGATAATGCTGTCATTCTTGTTTACAGGCCACAAGTTACTTTGACAAAATTATCCAGAATTTCCTTCTGTGCCACGCAGCTGCTCGGAACATCTTCAAATTGCTTAGAAATGCATGGTGTGTGGCCAGCAAACATGGTAACAACACATCATTGCTTAAGTCACAGATAGCCAGCCATCTAAAAAATACATCTCCTGAGAACAACTGCACGCAGTTTTATCAGCAAGCTTTCCTAAAGGAAGCCATGCCTTTCAAATGACCTTTTGCAGGAATTTGTTTTTTCAAATGTTCTCATCGCCCATGTTGACACTCCCAATATAAAGGATTTAATACAATACTAATGGTTGACTTTCAGTGGCTAGAAAATGTCATGAATTGCTAAATAAAACAAGATTGAAATAAACAACAGATTGTTTAAAATTAGGAAAATGCCTTACAAGGCTGCAGTTAATGGAAACCTATTAATAAGGTGACATTTAATGCAGACTTTGAGATGTATTTAAGTTAATAAATGAGACTTTTCTTTTTAAAGAAAAAGGACAAATGTTGCCTTAGGGACAACATGTGGTGTAATAGTTGGTAAAGCACTGTCTGCATAGTGGGTTTTCATTAGATTAGGCACTGTTGCATGTATGAATTAATGGATGAATGAATGAATGAATGAATTATCGTAAACATTTCATGATTCATCCCCCGTGTTGTTGCATGTTTGAGAAAAGCAACTAGTTACTTAAATGTCCGAAAATATGTATTGCTGTAGGCAGGTGTATCATAACTAAACTATTGAAATATATTCAAAGTAGTAGTGGAGGAGTACAAAATGAACCCCTACTTGAGGAATTCAGACATTTCCTGTCACATTTCTAAGTGAACGCAATCCTGGGGAAGTATCAGATATAGAGGATCCACTATCAGTTAAGCCTGGGGTTTATGAGAATACTCCCTCTGTAGAATAGAATAGAATATAATCTCCCTCTGTACTCGTAGCAAACTATATATGGCACACTAGCATAGTATCTGGTACTTCAAAACTTCAAAAAGAGAAAAATGACATGACAGACAGACAGACAGACAGACTAATAAGCAACGGTTTTGTGAGAATTGGACATGGCTAATCTTGTATTAGGCCATGACTTTTCGCCATTCATGTTCATGAATCAAGGATATCAAAAATCCGTTTTTTTTCCCTCAGCAACTTTGCCGTGGGATCATAGTTACCGTGACAACTGAATTTCCATGTGTGGAATCAGAAAAAGCATCCTGATTGCACTGACGACTTCTTGTTAGTGGAGGGTTTATATATTGGAGATGGCAGCTTTGGGATTTGACCTGGCAACCTTGTGTTCCGAAAAAAATCAGATTTTTATCCATTAGGCCACTCCCCAGTTTACTATGTTGGAAGGTGGAGGGGTTGTAAGAGGTGGAGTGTCATGACAGTGCAAGCTATGTTGAAAGCCGCAGAAAGAATAGTATATCTGTAATAGTCCCTTCCATTAGTCAATTTAAACATGGCTTACAGACATCAGCTTGAGAGTCCAGACATAAGTTTTTAGTTTGATGAATATTATTCAAACTATATTGAAAGTTTCACATTGTCAATTAATCTGGCTAATTGCAGCTGGAGATTTTGGTCTAATCTATGTTTTAAATAAATCATTATACTTCTTTGTGTATTTGCTAATGAATGTATAAGGATTTCAAAAATCATGTTGGTTTTTATCTGGAACCTATGGTTTAGGACAGGGGTCTTCAGTCTTATCCAGAAAGGGCCTGTGTGGGTGCAGGCTTTTGTTCCAACCAAGCAGTTACACACCTGTTTCTACTAATCAACCACTAGTTGACTAGAGTCTTTGCTTAGGACCTTGATTAGTAAAACCCGGTGTGTTACTGCTTGGTTGAAACAAAAGCCTGCACCCACACTGGCCCTTACTGGATGAGGTTGAGGACCCCTGGTTTAGGAGGACAGTGCTGTGGAATCACAGTCAGTTTTTGCTATCAACAGAGTGGGTCAACTTCAGTCGACATATTCTGAAATCTTTTGTAGAATTTTTGAATGTTTTATAGCCCTTCTATCCATTTATTTTTATTTTATTTTGAGTTTGGAAAGCGATTATAGCACCACCTTTTGACCAATCATGGTCTTATGAACATATTTAGTGTTGAGTCATGCCTGTTGCTTGTATGATGAGTTTCAGCACACTTGCATGAGCTACAGGAATTGTGGTGCTATACTTGTGGTGCCCCTTATTGACCATTTCAAATGAGATTTCGGTATATAAACCACTTATGTTAATATATCTACCACCCTTTACAATGACCAAACTAACTGCCAAGGAAATCTGGCAAATTATGTTGTTTGTCAAGTTAATTTGTTAATAGCAGCTGCATGGTTCATGGGATTAGGTTGTTTTATAATATGTTTGTGTATCTCAGTCTTCTGAAGCTGTATACCAACTTTGATGTAAATAGTAAAAAAGCCTGAACTGTTTTGCATATAAAACAAAATGTCTGTTAATCAAGATGTCAGACAAAACAATAGGTTTCCAGTACATATGCTCCTCATCCAAATTATGACACAAATTGTAATTATCGCATATTAAATTACATTTAGCATTTTTACATATTATTCATTTATACAGCTGGATATGTACTGAAGCAAAGCCGGTTAAGTACCTTGCTCAAAGCTACAACGAGTGTCCTCCCTGGGAATAAAACCTGCAACCTTTAGGCAACAAGCCCAGTTCCCTAACCGTTATAAAACACTGCTGCCCAAAGTGAAATATGTGGATGTTGATTACAATGGCCCTCATTCGCAAAACTTTAAATTTAAATTCTCCATACAAAAACAACAACAAGACATACTCTCTCCCCATGGCACGGTTAGCGAAATAATCCAAAAGCAGCAACTAGGCCATTGCTAAGTGCTGGGTTAGCAAGTCTCCATCCACCCATACCCCGAGTCCCCACAATACAGCACTGCAATTCAAATGAAAATTCAAATGCAGGTTGTTCACTGTGTGCAGATGAAATTAAATTAGTGCTTCAGAAATTCAAGGTAAAAATACCAAATATTTTAAATGCTTACAACTAAAATACATGTAAATTCAAACTGATTTGCATTGCACCCAAGTCATTAAAATAGCATTATGCTTGGCATCCTATTCTGGTCCTATTTTTTTTTAAAATTTGGACTTCAATGTTATATACAGTTAAGTGACTCTAACCAACCTAAAACATATGTTAATATCTGATCTAATTTATATGTCATGTCAAATTCATGTTTTTATGTTGAATATTTAATAGCCTAATTTCTCTGTTCCTCATGAGGACAGATGACCATTTTTATTCCATGCTTATATGAGCCAGATTTGGCACCTAGCTCAGCTTCACCATGGGAGTAGACCTTCTTCACTGGGTTTGGGGAACACCAGACGTGATGACTGGTTGTAGTTGGGACACAACACCATATTTGGGGAAATATATACCTATACCCCTTTCCTCGTATGTGGGTGGGGCCTCAACCATCAATCAGTTGTGACATCACTGCATTATGTAGATGACTTTATCTACAGTTCTTTCATGGTAAGAAGATTATTATTAAAATCTGGACTTAAATAATTAATATCAATGCTCCTGAAATTCCTCTGAGGTGATTCATTTTGTCAGTGGAGATACAGGTAATTTCACGGGTAATAAAATGTATGCCTTTAAAAAAATGATACTTCTAACTTAAAATACAACTTCCCCTTTCCAATCTCACAATATGTCTGATGTAGTTCTCAGCAGGAAGAGTATAACTTTCTACAAAATTCTGACAGGTATTTCCTCTGACAGAAAATGAGATCAGCATATCGTGTATCAGCAGTACAATCACAGGAGACCCATGCCCTCTCAATCAAAATGACATTTTTGTGTCCAATACTGTGTGCTGCTTACAGTGCTATTGAATTCAATTCACCACCTTATTTATAAACTATAACTTCTCTTCAGTTGACACACATCTTTCACAAACAGTACATGCATGAGAACTTCTACAAGTCTGAATGAGCACAATTATGTTAATAATGTATTGCAAGACTGACAGATAGCATTGAGAAATTAGCACAACCACTGCTGCTAATAATTAGTCTGATAAATTCTATTTGAATTGTGATGCTTTCGTAAGTGTTTAACAGACAAATTATTTCAGCTTTATCTTCGGGTTCTTAAGCCACCATGGAAATCATAAAATCACAGTTACATACTGTCATTGCCTAGTCATGCGTTTTCAAGTTTTTTTCATAAAGGTACAAGTACACTTTTAAATTAATAGAGCTGACATGGTTTTGGAACTCAAACAATCACTGAATAAATCATATGCAAATTCTGTCACTCTTATAAAGTCATGCTCTCAGAGAATGTACATTTCAACACACCTCTGAGTCTCAATTAATACGTGTTTTTTTGTCATCACAAATGAAGTGTAATTTGTAAAAAATGTAATTAAATTTAACAGAAAGCAAGTTGTTTTGCAGGTGCAAAAGCTAATTTAGCACAAAATATAGCACAAAAAAGTAAACTTTGAATTACAGTGAGCAGAATAATTAATTGGACATTAATTGCTGTACTCTAGCAATTTGAGTTTGAAAGAATACAATGAGGTTTAAGTGCAGTCAGCTTTCATTTGAGGGTATTTTCATCCATATCAGATGAACTGTTTAGAAATTATAGAGCCTTTTGTACATAGTCCCTCCAATTTTCAGGAATCAAAAATAACAGTTTAACATAATGTAGAATACTATAACCTGTACTATACTATAACCTATACTATACTATGACCTCTTTGCATTTGAATGGATCTCTATGGGAATTGGGGGGGGTGGGACTAGATTTGGCTGTAAATTACACTCGAGCTGTATGGAACACATGTTTGGCTAAATGAGTCATCAAGGGTCTGATGTATCAAACAAGCCTTTAACCATCACTTTGCTGCCAGATATGCAGCAAATATGGCTTGGATAACTTGAAGGGTTTCTTCTCCTGACTTATTTTTCCATAGAGCTCAATAGGAAAAATTGTCAGAAGAAACAACCCTTAAAGTGATCCATCCATATCGACTGCATATCTGGCAGCAGAGGGATGGTTTGAGGCTTGTTTTATACCTCAGACCCTTGATGACTTACAGCCATTTCGCCAACCATGTATTCCATACTGTTCCAGCATAATTTACAGCTAAATCTAGTCCCACTCCCCAATTCCCGTAGAGATCCATTAAAATGCTGAGAGGTTATAGTATCGCTTGTAGGAGTAGCAGAAACTACTTTATTCTACATTATGTTAAACTGTCCAATATTTTTTGATGCCCGAAAATGGGGGGGACTATGTACAAAAGGTTCTATAATTTCTAAACGGTTCATCCGATATGGATGACAATACCCTCAAATTAAAGCTGACAGTCTGCACGTCAACCTGTCATGTCATTGTATCCTTTCAAACTCAAAGTGCTAAAGTACAGAACCAAAATAACAAAGAGTGTGTCACTGTCCAATTAATTATGGTGCTCACCTGTAGGTCCTGGTACTTTTTTTTATCAGTAATCAAATTAAGTTAATCACATTCAGACTGGGAAAGAATGAGCATGCTTTATATTAACAGGTGTGATTTGTGCTATACATAACATGATATACTTGCAATAAAGCACCTGTCATTTGGAAATGAAGGACACTGAATCTCGATTATATAATCTCAACTATAATTAATTTAAACAATTAGTCAGAAAAGGTAGGAGTATTTCATTTGCTGTATTTCAAAATTACATTTTCATAGAAAACCTACTAAATAAAACATGAGAAACTATGCCTTTTACCTTATAGCCTAGATCTTATTACTATTTTCAGACATTATTTGCCAAAATTGGCTGGAATTCTAGCTGTTGACCATTCAAAATTAAATAGCCTATAAAGCTACTTATCACTCTATTGAACTTCTACACACGATTGGCCTCTCTCGTGTATCTTAAAATACGGTGGAACAAATGTGTCTTCTGGACTTACAATGCAAGGAGTCTGCATCCATGGTTCTCCATCTATTTGCATGGGAAGGGATTTCCTGGTCCTAACAGGAAATGAAATTTACAATTATAACAAATAAAGAGAAAATATACAATTAATGTAACGCAAAAGCAGGCTGTACAGTGATGCTTTATTTCAGATGCTGTGCATATGAACAGCTTACATTGATCATGTTAGGACTTTCGTTCTTTTTAAAATTTAACTTTCTGAATAATAGTCAGGTAATATACGCACATATAACCTCTGGAGGCATTTTAGCTTTAGACTACAAACCCTCAAATGCCCCTATACCAGCCATTGCAAAGATGGTTTGTTGTAAGAAACTTCTATAAGCATCTAATATATCCTTCATTGCACATAAAAACTGCCTGGGCCAACCAAAAAAAAAAAGAAAAAGAAAACGCATAATAGTTTCTTCAACATAACTAGAAGTTTAGTAAAACAAAAAAATACTTGAAAGAAATTTGGAAAGAATCCATCCAGTGGACATTTATTTATAAGCTAGTGTCACACACTGACATTAGAGTGAGAAAAAATAGTGGAAGAAAACATTTATAAACTGTAACTTCTCTTCAGTTGACACACATCTTTCACAAACAGCACATGCATGAGAACTTCTACAAGTCTGAATGAGCACAATTATGCTAATAATGTTCCACTGAGAAACCAGTATGATGATGAAATGTACAACATAATTCAGATTCTGGTGAAGATACCCTTAAATAAATATAAGATAGAAAATATGCACGTTTTTACTTGGGCTTGTACGATCTATGGTAAATGGTAAATGGACTGCACTTATATAGCGCCTTTATCCAAAGCGCTTTACAATGGCCTCTCACTCACCCGTTCACACACCAATGGCAGCAGCCACCATGCAAGGCGCTAGCCTGCTCATTGGGAGCAATTTGGGGTTCAGTGTCTTGCCCAAGGACACTTCGACATGTGGACAGGAGGAGCCGGGGATCGAACCGCCAACCCTGCGATCAGCGGACGACCCGCTCTACCTCCTGAGCCACAGCCACTATCAAAGCGTGTGGTGTGAATGCTGTGTGAAATTTATCTCTCACTCATTTTTTTCTGTTTTCTTTCTGTCATTTCTGTTGTCTAACACTCTGGCTGGCTCTATGACAATGTGTGTGAAAGCCACTTATTACAGGAGCAGTTGTGGCTTATCGACTGGGTAAGGTCACCTGATGATGACAGAGGAACACTGTGCCAGCCGTCTCCCAGCGCTCTTCAAACCCGTGTAGATCTGTCCCATCTCCATGGCTCCCTCCAGGCCAACCACCTCCAGAAGCAGGTCGGACGGGTCTGAAATCATAGGACATCCACTGCCTTTACTTCAGCTCTACATTACGGCTCCACAGACCAGAACACCAAAGTGTCTAGCCTCCACAGTCATAAGACACCTGGTAATCCATTTGTCTGAAAAGACTACCAAAAAAATATCTAGTTCAAAATGTCACTGTGTTTTACAATAATAATAATGTGTCTAAATAATATTTTTAAAAAACAATATGTTAATTGTAGAAACAGTGCTTTAGCACGACTATTGTATAACTAATGTTCTACTACTGGTATTGATTCAGCAAAAATAATTAGCAACCACCACAAAAGCAACGCATTGTAAGAAGTGCAAGTAAAACAGTACAAAGTGTGAGTACACTGAAGAGTGTTCTGTTACAAGCTCACAGCCGACGACTTCACTTTTAAGAGCAAAATCTTCCCTGTTGTGAAAAAGAAGAAAAAAAACCACGTATTAATTAGACTGCAGCACTGATGCTAAGCAATCTTATGTTCTTATATAATTATTAATTTATTTTTATTTTGAAGTTATGAGCATTGATTTTTCCTCTGCTGGAAGTCCTGTGTCGCGCTGGGACCATCTGTTCCACAGGGTTTCAGAGGGCCTGTTTTTTCATCCAGCCCTTCCTTATGCTCCCAACACTGCACTCATCTCCACAGAATAAAACCTTCTCACAGGACTGGCAATATCAAGACACGGAATCAGACACAGCTCAATTCGGGCCCTTCCCAGGTTCATTTGTGTACCGACTCGATTGTTACCCCGGGGCTTCTCAGGTTCTGAAATGTCGTCCTGGGTTAGCGGCCCGTCGTCACCATGGCTCCTCCCTCGCCCCCGGGCTCCCGTGAGGTGGAAGGAGGCTGAGTGGTGTGGGAATGTGTACATAGCTTCCTGACTCCTCACCCTGTAAACGCAGCTGTCTGCCGCGTCTCCTCGCATTTGCGTCGAAAGCTCTCGCTGAGGACTGCGATGGGGCAGTGTCACCTCTGCCGCGGGCGATAGAGGGGTTCCCTGAATCACCAGGGGAACGCTCACGGTGACGCCGCTAGAGGGACGAGCTGACCAGGACAGCGAAGGCCACGGAGGGGCGCAGCTCTGGGAATGAGCTTCCTCAACCCTCTGGGAAGAAAGGGAGCAGTGGGGTGGCTTATCCTGTAAGACACTGGATTCCGGTGTTGGATGTGCATCATGGTGTGGTACTGAGTCCTTACCATGGCATTGGCAGCCAAGGCAGGCAGCCCAGCAGGGAGGCGTGGAATAGCCCGCGCTCTCCCAAATTAACGGAAGACCCTGTAGCGACGGGACAGGCCCACGAATGCTCTTGGGCACTCAAAATGAGAAAGAAGGCAGCGTTAAAAAGCCGGTTCCCAAAAAGAAATAAATAAATAAAAAGTCAGAAAGAGCGGGCAGGTGGCACAGCGGGTAGCGCAGCTCCAGGATCTCGGGTTTGCACCTGGTACTGCCAGGGTCTGTGCTCAGGGACTTCTGGTCTTTCAGTTCCCTCCCATACCATTAAATACCCATTTTCTTTAAATACTCAGCATATTTCATCTTGTAACGCATCAATAGAAGTGGGCGTTTCTAGTAAAACTGCTAAATATATACACTGCATGTGTCATACAAAAGGGAAATGAGTCCCCTGATAATTATAGGTGAGTATTTGAAAGCACAAATGTGTTGATTAATTAATATTTGTTGAATAGCAGTTATTTCTGCTATTAGTGTGTTCTTTTCCAGTGGTTTTCCCTCGGCATTCCAAGCTTCATCCTAATAAGACTAAACTGTAAACTGCATTTAGTAACACAGCTGCTGCACTGCCAACCATCTTTTTTAAGAGTCTTGTAAGTATACAGTAGTTCACATCGAGACAATCCTGGGAGACTAGACATTGTGAGAACCTTCAGAAGATCCGTGTAATTGGCTGCTGTGTAATGGGGGACTGGACCAATCAAAGGAGAAAAGACAACGTCACTGTGAGTGATGCGAGCGTTACAGCAGAGAGCTTACTGTAGGAGCGCACTGATAATCTCAAAATGGCAATTGAAGAATATACATTTATATTGTCGCAGGAAGCCAATGCAAAACCTAGGCCCGGGCATTTAGCTCACGAGCGTGTTCTGAATGTGGCTTTCCCCCCTTTTTTATTTGGCCGACCGATGGTCGCATTCGCATGAAGAAAAGAGGCTCCTGACACAAATGCCCATATAAGGTCTTCTTTCTGCATGGGAATGAACAGAATGAGAAGATCAAGAACTGTGCAGCTGTGGCATTCACAGAGGATAAACAGCGCAGTATTTTACAAACAATAAACATGGGACTTGTACAATCAAACCAAAACTGCTCAAACCCTCCACTTTGCCATATATACTGTACATTCATTGCTCTGAATAATGGTTTTAAGAAACCTTTTTTTATTGTTAACACAGAAATGTGTTGAGCATCTTGTGAAATGAATGAAAAGTAGCAAAAAAACATTAAAATTCCTGAGCAGTGCTAGTAAGCTGAAGTCTAGCAGTTATTTAACAGTCAAGAGATACCAGCTCTAAAGTGTAATCCGTTTATGGACAAGAAAAAAAAGAAGTTGCTGGCCCTGATCCTGTGTTTCGTAGCCTGCTGACGATAATTGTGTTTTCTTGTTTCAGTTTAACTTGACCCGGTGGAGTGGCTGTGAGTGTTGGTCATGCAGCTCAGCTCGCACAGACCAGCAGAGGGAGACCAGGTAATACCCGCATAGTTTTAAGAAAGCCCGTCACGGGACATCAGTTCACACCCCCAACACCCACATACCCCCTCCTGTCCCTAGCTCTCGGCACCGATGCTGAATAATTCACCCTAGCCATTCCTTTCCACCCGAGGGGCTTGTCTCCTGGCGTCACCGGCGGGTGACTTAACAGCTCTGGAAAGGTCAGAGTTTTCAGGGTTTGATCAGTGTTCTGCTCTCAGCCCGAGGCTAATGCACTCACTGTTAGCGGACCCTGTAATACCCCCACCCTCCGATATGGCGGTCCCTAACCTTGAGTGCCCCTCTTGCAAGGACAAGGCCTGCTAAGTGCTTTCTTGGGTGCAGCAAGAAGAATTTTTACACAAATCAATTGATTTTCTTCAGAGAGAGATTAATGGATTTGAATTACTACTGCCACGTTGTTTTAATTGATCACCCAGTTCTACTTTTACTTTATTGTTTTTAACGTGGGAGAATCCCGACCCCCCCCGGCAAAACTGCTTGGTTAATCCAGTCGGCGAGAAGAACAGATCCTGAAATGGATGATGCCGGAGGATATTAGAAAGAACATGCATGATACAAATGGGTGCATTCATCAGTGCTTGACTTGTATTGACTGAAATGAAAGAGCTGGGAACTTCTGAACTGTACACAATGTAGCAGCACAGAGCCAGACAATAGATTCCATACAGTAGTTTTAACGGAAGTGGATGGATTAAGCATTTAAAAATGGATTACTTTGTGCCCATTGGGTGACTGCGGCTTCCAAGAGAGCGGCACCCATTCTGTGAGTGCCCTACAAAAAGTCCTCCGTAATATTTTACATCTAATAAACTTTTAAGAGAAACAAACCTATGGGAAAACAGCAGGTTTGATGCTCAAAACGTTTAGAGAGGATAAGTATCTGATCATGGCTGTATCTTTGAAGAAAGTAAAATATCATGGTTCTCCGGCCCATTCTGCAAATGCCTGTGTTATCTCTTCAGGTTCCTCACAGATCCAGCAGGCCTAAGGCTTGAATGAAATATCTGTGATGCTGAAAGCTCTCCAGATTTAGCTTTCATTGTCTTCCTATTTCCCTATTGAAAATAATAGCAGCATTGAAAATAATAGTAGCTGATTCTGCACCTTGCACGAACAAGGTACATATGCAGAAAATAAATAAATAAATACCAAAAAAAATCCTCCTTATAATATTACAGGATATAAATTGTATTCTGCATCTGCATGTTTTTGGAAAACAAATAGAAATAGATCAAGTGAACCATTTTGTGCAAACCCAAATTCACAAAAAGTTGGGACAGTATGTAAAATGCACATAAAAGCAAAAAGCAGTGATTTTGTGAAATTCTCTTTTACATATATTTCATTGAAAAAAGTACAGAGAAGAGATATTTTAAAGTGATATATGGATGGATCACTTTAAGAGTTGTTTCTCCTGACACATTTTCCTATTGAACTCTATGGAAAAATAAGTCAGGAGAAATAACCCTTCAAGTGATCCATCCATATCTACTGCATATCTGGCAGCAGAGTGATGGTTAGAGGCTCGTTGGATACCTCAGACCCATGATTACTTACAGCCATTTAGCCAACTATGGGTTCCATACTATTCCCGTGTAATTTACAGATTAATAGTCCCACCCCCCAATTCCCATAGAGATCCATTCAAAAGCAGAGATTATTGCATGTAAGAGTACCTGAAAATAAGACATCAAGATTCTTTTGATATCCTTTTATACCCAGTCATGATAGCATCACCTGTTTACCTGTGGAATGTTCCAAACAGGTGTTTTTTAACTTCCCAGTCTTTTTTTTGTCCCTGTCTCAACTTTTTTGGAATGTGTTGCAGGCATCAAATTCAGAATTAGCGTATATTTACAAAGAAATCTATAAAGTTGATAAGGTAAAACATTAAATATCTTTTCTCTGTACTTTTTTCAATTAAATATATGTAAAAGAGAATTTACAAATCATTGCTTTTATGTGCATTTTACATACTGTCCCAACTTTTTTGAAATTGGGGTTTGTAAATGGTCTCTTTAAAAAAACATCTGTGAGGTTGAATCATTAATACTTATTGACAGATTACTTGAGAACTAAATATATTCAGGGGTATTCACTGTAGCAGGAGAGATCTGACTGGATCACTTCAGCCCGTCACTGTTAAACATGCCTGTGTACAAGTGCCTACAAAAGACATTACCACAGAAATGATGATGCGAAACAGTGACATTAAGCTTTTTCTACTTCAACCTGAACAAAACCTCAAAGCAGTGATTCGACTTGTCATTGGTGAAATATTCATAGGAGAGGGGAGAAACTTTCCCAAAGTTCTTCTCTGATTCATCAGATATGAACGAGGAGATGTGCGTCCACGCTGGATTACACATTGTTGGTCAGCACAGTCATTTCTCAGACTGGTTTGAGTTTATGATGTGACATGGCAGATGCATACGGTTCTTTCTAGAACTAAGAAACATGAGCCCGGTGCTCAAAACTCTTCATCGCTTGCCTGTGAAATTCAGAATTGAATATAAAATTTTACTTTTAACGTTTAAAGCTTTAAATGGTTTGGCTCCAGGAGTGACTTACTAATTCATTACTGTCCTCCAAGATTATTTCCTTCACAAGGTGCTGGCTATTTGAAAATCCCTAGTGTATGTAATATTACAGTGGGTGGCAGAGCCTTCTCTTACAGAGTTCCTGTCTTATGGAACAATCTCCCTATGCATGTTAGGGCTTCAGACACACTTTCTGTCTTTAAGTGTAGGCTCAAAATGTACCTTTTTAGTCAATCCCATAGTTAAAGATGTCTGGGGGGTAAATCAGGACCATAGACCTGTTTGTGAGCTGGGCTGACTGTGCCGTTGCCCTGCTACGGCATGTGAACGCTCAGGTTTGCCGTTCTGTGCCGTGTTGGGGTACTGTCAGTCAAAGATCACTTCATGGTTGTGTGCTCCCCTCTCTTCACGTCTTTTAGATATGCTGCTATAGTATAATGCCCTGGGGCTTTCCATATTACACTCCGGCCGCCCCATTTGTAATAGTTACTCTTCTAATTTTATAAGTGCCTAACCCTCTCCTGCTTCTTTTCCCTGAGGCTTCTGCCCTTCCCTCGCCCTGAGCTGCGGCCCGCTCCAGCCCTGTCTCTCGCCCTGAGCTGTGGCCTGCTCCAGCCCTGTCTCTCGCCCTGAGCTGTGGCCTGCTCCAGCCCTGCCTCTCGCCCTGAGCTGTGGCCTGCTCCAGCCCTGCCTCTCGCCCTGAGCTGTGGCCTGCTCCAGCCCCGTCTCTCACTCTGAGCTGTGGCCTGCTCCAGCCCTGTCTCTCGCCCTGAGCTGTGGCCTGCTCCAGCCCTGCCTCTCGCCCTGAGCTGTGGCCTGCTCCAGCCCTGCCTCTCGCCCTGAGCTGTGGCCTGCTCCAGCCCTGCCTCTCGCCCTGAGCTGTGGCCTGCTCCAGCCCTGGCCCTCACGCCGAGTCTGCAGACTGCTCCAGCCCTGTCCTGGTTTATGCCCACGTTTGACACAACCGGAGTTCCAGATGTACCGCCCCACCCTTCTGATTTGCATATTATACTTATTTTCATTGGACTTTTTTCTACCAGCTAGTGTACTAGACTCAGACTAAAATTTTCAACCCACTTGATTATATTACTGTGTTAGATCCCTCATTACATTCTGTTACCATCTATTCTACCTTTAGTTTAAATCGGGCCGACCAGTGAAAGATGAGCTGCCCCTCTCTAGCCAGGTTTTGTACGAGATTTCTTCCCATTGGGGAGTTTCTTCTCGCCACCGTTTTCTTTCCCACTCTCAAGCTTTTACCTCGTTTGCTGTTCGGGAGTTCAGGCCTGGTTTTTGCCCAATTCTCCTTCTGTTTCTATGTACAGCGTCTTTGCAACAGTTCTCTGTAAAAAGCACTATACAAAATAAATGTAATTGAATTGAATTGAATGTATGGACCATACTCAGGTACCATATGCATTCAGCCAACTTTTCACATTTGTGATACAAATACCAAGCAGTGTTAAACTGGCATGCCCATAACCTAGTCATTGTTTACAATTATACCAAAGTTTAAACACCATTTACACACTGATACTCCACTATGAATACCCTAGACATAGCTGTGCAATACAGCTTTTCAAACAGTAGCTACTTAGAACAATATTACACTATGCATTCATAATGGCAGGCTCACATACACACACAGGTGTGAAGAGTTTTGAAACACTTTTAAAAAAAAATCTTTTTTCAGATCCTCAATCAAACCCACAAAGCTTCTCAACACTGTGGCTGCTTAATATCCTGTTGCCAGTGAATTGCCATTATTTTGCTTAGAATACCCAGCTATCTATGCCATGGTCACACACCTGTTCTTCATCAGTGGGTGTATGTTCAGCCTAATGGTAGGCTCTGTATATTTTCAAAGTGTCAAATTCTAATTGTGGCCAATAAATATATGCTGAATTACAGTTGCCTACTTTTATGCTGCTGTCGGTTCATCCGACACAGAGAACATGCTAATGGTGCTGTGTTAATAAAGCCCACAGAAAAACAGAAATTCTAGCTAACAAAAAGGAGGGCAGTAAATGTTTTTGTGCCGTTTTCACAATAGTGAAATAGTGAATAGTCAGTATCTTCTCTCTGTTGGGTTCTAAAGAAACCTACTAAAGTGAATATGTAAAAATCAACGATAATTTTAAATAGTCAACGGTTAATTAAAATGCATGTCAAAAGATCAATGCCCCTCACGGAATAAGCGATGGCCATCAATCCCATGCGCATTGTGTGCCGTTGCACTCGTAGTGAAGAGCAGTCAGAGACGCTGCAGTGATTTGCTTATACAAGGGAGAGGCACGGAGAAAGAGCGTAATAATGAGAGCGTAATAATAATAAAGAGTAATGAGACCCGGCTCCCTCTGAACTCGCCAAGAAATACAGGTGCATCTGTGCTGCCAGCACAGCAGGGGAGACCAGAACAGCAGACTCCTGTTCAAGCCAGGGGAAGTGGAAATGCCTGTGTTTCTTACTAAAAGCACACAACGCTAGACTGTGGGAGGAAAAAACAAAAACATAGAGGTGATGACTTGGGGAGGGCTTAGTAATTTGAGCTTTCAATTTGTATTCCGTTTAAAAGGTTTATTGCTGATTGCTTATTATTAATTACCCGCTCGTTTTTTTTTGTTTTGTTTTTTAAATAGCAGCAGTTGACATTTGTTAATCATTTGCTGTGTGGTCCCTGTGCTATACTGGAGTGTAAAACCAGGCATTCATTTTCCCGTTACCTTGAACAGCGAACATAAGCTCTTTGGGGTCCACCAGTGTCGTCCGCTTCTCAGCGGTCTTCTTCCCTGCCCGCCAGTGGCTCCGCCTCTTCCTGGTCTCCCCCCATAAGTTGGAGCCTCCGTGCATGCTGGGTATGTTTAAAACAGCAATGCCCTCAAGGGAGATGTTGCTGAAGTCCAGGTTGATTCCGTCACACTTTAGGACAGGGGAGGACAGTGGACAGAAGAGAAGCATTGTTAGGAAGACAAAAGAAAACCCACCTTAAATCTTTAATCACATTCACATAAAAACTTGAAAACATTTACTTGGATACACAGGGCTCCACTACTTTCTGCATTCAGTCTTGGAAGCTATCACTCTCCACAATGTCAGAAGGTCAGATTCCTTTGCAAACTAATTTAGCAGGGGTCACTTTTTGAACATATTTGGAACCGTCAGGCAACTAGCTGGAAAACTGATCCCTATTCTGAGCTGCTGTACTGTTACTGTTACCACATCAGCTTGATACAGTGTTGTCACTTCACCTGCATTGCCTTATTAGTTGTGCGTATTAGTTTTGTTACCTGTGTACATTTAATTTATGCATGCTTTACATATTTCAATATTTTGGCCAGACTGTGCCCTTCTTTGTGAACCCAATATGTTTCAACACAAATGATTTTGTGGTGTGAGGAGCAAGATATAGTTTATCTCTGCTGGAGGAGGCATGGTTTTCTCACCCACTGCTTTACACAGTGCACACGTGAGTAGATAGGGCAGGAATGCCAACATTAACATGGAAGTCTGATTTTTCTTTTTAGCCAAACTGCATGCACATTAATTAAAATGAACAATATGAATCTATTCTAACTGTGAAGATTGATGCAATAAAGTCGCTAGACTGTGCATGTGTGTGTGCGTGTGTGTGTGTGTGTATGTGTGTGCATAATACCAGTTTTAGGACACTTATGACACTGTCGGAACAGTTATTCAAGACCGCGCATGTATTGGACATGTAACATTGGAGGGGGGGTTATGGGTAAAAATGGCTACAATTGCTACACGGTTAAAAACCCTCAAACTAAAGCTGAAAGTCTGCACTTTAACCTCATGGTCAGTTGGTCACTGCTTCATTTCAGATCCAATGTGCTAGAGTACAGAGCCAAAACAACAAAAAATGTGTCACTGTCCAAACACTTTTGGAGTGCACTGCATGTCACCAACAGGCCTAAAAAGAAAAAGAGTCGTTTGCATCATGATTAAAAACTTCCTATAAATTAAGCCATCGGGTTCTTACGACTATAATCAAAGGTGCTCTAGGTACCCTAAGTCCCTCCCCTTTTTGGCATCAGAGAGGAGGGCACTGTTTGCGTAATGAGATGCTACATATTCCTCAGCCTGCTTGCATAAACACAATGCCTTCTCAAAACTGATGGGCAGCTGCCACCATAAAACAAGAAGGGGATGAAATAGCTGATTCCCCTTTGGGAATTCCCAACAGACAGCATTAACTCCTTATAATGTACAGTCTAAATGAAAGCCATTTGATCTTTGACAAGCTGGAAATGTCAACCAGGAGGGGGTCCTCTACCAGGCATGACCCACAGCTGTTGAGATCCGCCTCGTCCGCGTCCGTCACATCTTTATTCAGATTTTAAAGAGCGCCACTGTTTGAGCAAGAGCCATGGCTCCAACCTGCTACCTTTGGTGCCTCCCCCTCCTCCCCATGACTAATTAACGAAGGCCTCGGGTCCCCGAGTTGCTCAAGCAAGGGCACGACAGAGACCGATCGGACCAGAGCCACTTTCATTATCACTCAATATCACAAGCAGCAGGTAGTTCAGAGATAATTACCTGGGCGCTCATCCGAGAGACACGGAGGTGGCATTTCCCCCTCTCAATGCCCCTCCGTCTCTGCAGCGTGAGATTTACAGATGTACGTGTGGATTAGAACTACCCGTCAATGATACGAAAAGGAAAAAAGCGTTGTGTCCATAGCAATTCTGTTACCTGAACACTCGTTCACATCCACACTGTCTAGGGGCAGGACTTATGCCTTGTAGCAACCTTTTTACTAAATGTTTTTTTAAATATGAGTATCAATTAAACAGAAATAAATGATGTTCATTAAAAAGGTGATGTTCCCAATTGGTTAATTACATGGAATAACATCTTTGCTAAAAAAGTTTGAATTACCTCTACTTCCAAAAAGTCATGAAGCTTCTTGCACGTTGCAGAGAAGGTCTCCGAGGTGCCAAATTCAAAGTACCAGAGCTTATTCTTTGTTCTGGAAAACAGGAAAACAGGAATGAAAGGGAGAAAATACAAACCTTTTGTTGTTTTTCACGACATCAACACAGTAAATCAAAACCCTTCACAAGGAATAACAAGCTTAGCAATAATAAGAAAAAAAATACCACGTAGTGATTACATGATAGAAACACTGTTTATTATATTATAGCTCATAACTAACAGTCATGTAGACTCACACTGTCACACCATTACCCGATCACAATGGAAAGCTCAAAGCAAGCCAAAGCAGATGTCTGCAGGTGGCAGATTAAGAGAGGTTAACCACAGCACACAGTGTGAGCGCCCGCCAATATGGCACAGCAGGGCGCATGAGATTAGCCAATCACACTGCCCTTCAATTAACAGAGGGGTGGGGTCAGAGACCCCTGGCTTCCTTAAACACATGCTTTCTTTGAGACATGCAGCATGATGAACTACCCTTTTAAAAAATTAACATCTGTCTGCATTACTGCAGTTTTAACCTATTTTAATGGGGATCACGCATTTACAAAGAGCAGAGGATACTTCAATATCAATAAACCGCTAAATGTTTTATAAAGCAAAAAAAGCAAAAAAAAACAATAACAAAAGAAAGAAAGCAGAGAACACCATTCCAGGCGTTACTTGATGCAGCACAATTACTTCCTTCTCTGTATATTGTATAATGAACCTTTGGAAACTGTTTTCAATCCAAAAAGCAAAACAATTAAAGATCTATCCGCTCTCCAATAAATAATTTTAAAGTAATTACATTTTTCAAAAATCCCTCATTGCGTGTTTTTAGAAGTGTATTGGAAAACGAACTTATTCTGCATGTTCTCTGATATTGCATATGCTTTGTGTTTGCTTGTTCAGTAAAGATTGCTAGTAATAGTAATAGATTTCATGTATTGGTGGATTGTCCTGAATTCTGTATTAACATTGCAAATCACAAATTATTCTATCAGCTTAAAGAAAGAGCTTTTTAACTTCAAGGGAGGGCTGTTTGTTGCAAAACTCATTACGAATTGAGAAACACAGCACTTTCATTTAAATGAAAGTGCAATTTTTGCCCAGTACAAAACACATGTTACCTTCATGATATTAATGCTTAATAAACACAAAACCATTAACAACCGAAAAGCAACATACAAACGTGACACACTAACATTGTTGGTCCAGAGCAGGCAATCACGCTTTCATCATTGAATTTCACCAAATTTTTGATGCAATCATACATATATAAATAACTCAGAACTGGTTATTCAATATGGTCTATAAAATTGGAGAAAAAATACATAAATGGTCTGGAAAAATACCCATTTATTGACAATTGTTTTTGTAGAAAACAAGGCTACATTAGCCAGAACATACAGAGAACTCTTTATAAAGACGGACGCTTAAATGGCCTGCAAGGTAAATCAATAGTTCCAAATGGCCTGGTAGCCACAGTTTAACCAGCGAAGATGACAAATCTTGACTTACTGCACTGTTGAGAATTAGTGATCCTTGAAGGATTCATAAATAGCATTTGCAGCATGTCTCTTTCAGGGGTAAACAAAGTGTAAATAGAAAATACCTGTTAACATTGTATACAGCCAAGAAGTCCCAACCTCTGTTATTCTAGTTGTAGTTCAAAAGATGGCTTCAGTAAAATTCAGTAAGATGGCTTCTCCAATTCTTTTTACATTTTAAGTTAGAAATTATTGTAAAATTGTTGATTTATTGTGACTGTATTATTTCACTGCTTTACCTGAGTAAAACCGTACATTAAATTTTCATGTTAAGTGAAATCAATCTTTTTGAAAATCAACTGTGGACTCGTCAAAAAATATTTTTAAATATGATTTTATATACATCTTCTTACTCCTACCCTCAGGTCTATGAATAAAATCTGGAACTAAAGCACTTCCTCGGAGTCTATGCAGCTACAAAGCCTGCGCAAGACCTGCGTCAATTCACTGATGCTTGTATTATGTGGATAGACTGCAAGCCAGCTTGGAACATCAGCTCAACCATCCAGATAAATTTAAGGTCAATGAATCTCGGCAGCTTTGTCCTCAGGTGATAGAGAGGTACTGAGTACATTATTCATGTCTGGGACTTCCAGCTAGGAAAGAAGGTAGATGCAACATTAACTGTTAAAAACAAGCACACACTGCATGAAATTATTGAAGGGGTGAAGACGGCACTCTCAATGCACAGCAGCCTACTTTCAGCCATTACAACATTTAGTAAAAGCCAGATTGCCTGATTAGTAGAAGCCACACTGTTTCATGCAAAACCTGGAGTTTTTTTATTCATCCCTGGACTCATTTTTAAAGGCAACCCCACCCTTTTGACAAAGGTATGATGTTTAGTTGCCCGTCATGGTGCTTACTGTGGTTCTGTAGCTGTAGACTTTATAACAGATGGCTAAGCCCCGTGTGAAACGCAAATACAGAAAACACAATGTTTCTCAAAAAAAAAAACTTCAAAAAGATGCTGACGTGCAGAACCGAAATACAAAGAGACTAAACGGAGTAAGAAGAAATTGCCTTTTTGTGCTGGAATCAACCCTTACAACCAGGATGTATTAGTATAAGCAGAGCAACAATCACTAAATTATTGATTTCCTCATTAGGCTTTTTGTCAGCACCATTTAGCTATTTTAAAAATGAGCTTTCATTAGCCACTTCCAGGAGAAATGCAGCGGTTTGATTTATCATGTGCAACATGGTCAATAGATACAGAAGCAGAGCAGAGAGAGGGAGAACATGAGGCCCGTTTAGGACGTCTGCCCGATGCAACGGGAAGCTTCTTTCAGACATGAACCACAAACTCTGCACTCGGGTTCATAGGCAAACACAATATGGCCTTTTAATGTCCTTACCACATCTTTCATTCACTCAGCATGCACCTCTGTCCAAGGTTACCCTACAGGCTAATAACAACAGCAGTGCTCCACTTAGATTGCATATCAACCTTCAAATTGAGATGGATAAGAGCAGCATAATTCAGTGTTTTTGATAACATTTCTCTTTTTTGGAACGAGAAAACCAGGTGAGATGAATTTGCCATTTAAATAATCAATGAAATGTTAAAAACAAAAACCCTGTGGGTCTCCAAGATCACAACTGGGGACCTCTGCGTTATAACATTTTGTGTGCCCCAGTGCACAAGAAATTATGAGCTTGGTCCAGATAACTCATTTCAAAAACACAAGTTTTTCACCTAATAATCTCAGTGCTCAATCCTAATATTAATATTGAAGAGCTAAACACTGCAGAAAGAATGATTTGATCTGTCACCGATCATTACACTCCAGCTTAAGGAACTCGCTGCAGTAGATGCAGTACACTACCTTGCACTACACTGCTCTTCATGCTGCTGAATACAAGCACCGATAGAGTCGTGGTTCTCTCGTCGATTCCTACCACTTAACCTAACAAGAGCGGTCCTGCGACAAATCATGGCCCGCTCACATTTCTCATTAGGTAATTAGGAGCGTCTCGTCTATTTATTCTGCCCGCCATCAGTTACCTTCAGGCTGGGACTCCCGATGGGCTCCAGGCCCCATCAATGGGGTTGACAGGCAGCGTGTATCAACCAGCTCACTGCTCTCCAGACACACTAGGACTGCTGTAGCATGCAGGCCGACTTGACGCACCAGATCTTTTGGCTTTAAAGCACTTAATTAATCCGACTTAAAGACTGAATTTATGTTCTGGCAATTTATTGGTTTTGTCTGCAATTATTAATGAAGGTTACATGCTCACAAGCCTCTTCAATATTTGCACTATATAACAAAGTGCACACACATATTTGAGCGTATTAACGCTAGAAAGGGTTTAGCCACAAAGGGAAGCATCATTCTGAAACCTTTGGTGTTATTGTAGCAGTAGCAGATCTGGCTTGACATTTATGAGAGACCATGAGGGATTCCATTTTACATGCACTTTCAATGTCAGTAGCAGAAAGCTTCTTATGGCACCGGCCATTTTCTGAGAAGGAGATATATGGAGCCGCTCGTTCTTCATCCGTCAGCTGCTGACCGTTAAAGCACTGTCACGGCACCAAATAATAAAGTGTTGAGGGCCCGGCTTTGCTATCCCCAGGCAGCACTGTTTTTACACTTCTCCCGTAGCCTAGGAAGAAAAAAGGCGTTCTGGCATTGATTTTTCTTTTGACACTTAATCTAACCTGAGATGATCTATGAACTTATTTTCACACTAATTTTGTCTTGATAAGAGGTGATAAATATCACATTGACATAACTAGCTTTCTGGCGCTTTGTATAACATGACACCACCCCGAGGAGCAGAGACTAGCAGGATGCAGCATGGGCCAAGTTGCCTCTGAATCGCTCTTAAAGGGCCAGGTATGTTTTTATCTGCCTCCAACTGAATGCTTGGACATGCTCACACATCTGTAAAACCTGGATATTTTCTGGCCCAATTATATTGGATTTAATATTTCCTTCAGCAGTAAAGTGTGATTTCATGTCGTTTATAACGGCACTGACTGTTACTCTGTGAAGAAAAAAAACCCACAGAGAGTGCGCTCTATTTGTTCAATGGATCACTTATTCTATATCGTTTTAAATAACTTATTCCAAGCTTTTTTTTTAAATCATGAATTTGATTCAAGTAGCCTACTGTACATTCTATTATATTGTGCTGACTCCATAGACTGTGGAAGGGCAGATTTGAGTGGTAGTCTTTATCATTGTTGGTGTGGTGTCACAAAGTATTTGTGTGTATTTGTCACACTGTAACGAACACATGTTTTACAGCGACACCTAGTGGCAAGGTTAATGCACCAAATGTTTGTCATTACAGAACAAAATGGTGCAAACACATGCAATGCTGCAGCTTCATCCTTGAAGGTTCATTCTATCATCTACCTAATAACATTATATATAAAACAATATTTTTCATCTGCTTCATTCAAGCATTTATCGTTGGCAGGATTTGTCCCACGCGATCATTGTAATTTGTACACTGTCTCAATGGCCATACGGTATTTTCAGTGCTAAATATTACGCTCACAAGTTTACAATAAATAAGTTATGAGCTAGCACGTGCATGTTTTGAGTTCTATTTGGACCTGGCCACATGGGCTGTGTTCTGTGTTTCACTCAGAATGAAATGCAGAGACGGTAACGTGGCTGTGGAGCGCTGCTAATAAGCAACAGTAAAAAAGGCCACAGCATGCGCTTCTGTGCATGACAAGTTTCAGTTTACCCCTCCCGCCATGTAAATAATAATGATGGCGGTGAGGAGGTGTAATGTGGAGAGCACACTGACAGCTGGCGGCTCTACAGGGGCTGGAGCCTCTACAGGGGTTGGAGGCTCGACAGGGGCTGGAGGCTCTACAGGGGCTGGAGGCTTGACATGGGGCTGGAGGCTCTACAGGGGGTTGGAGGCTCTACAGGGGCTGGAGGCTGGACATGGGGTTGGAGGCTGGACATGGGGCTAGAGGCTCTACAGGGGCTGGAGGCTGGACAGGGGCTTGAGGCTCTACAGGGGCTGGAGGCTGGACATGGGGCTGGAGGCTCTACAGGGGCTGGAGGCTGGACATGGGGTTGGAGGCTGGACATGGGGCTAGAGGCTCTACAGGGGCTGGAGGCTCGACAGGGGCTTGAGGCTCTACAGGGGCTGGAGGCTGGACATGGGGTTGGAGGCTGGACATGGGGCTAGAGGCTCTACAGGGGCTGGAGGCTCGACAGGGGCTTGAGGCTCTACAGGGGCTGGAGGCTGGACATGGGGCTGGAGGCTCTACAGGGGCTGGAGGCTGGACATGGGGTTGGAGGCTGGACATGGGGCTAGAGGCTCTACAGGGGCTGGAGGCTGGACAGGGGCTTGAGGCTCTACAGGGGCTGGAGGCTGGACATGGGGCTGGAGGCTCTACAGGGGCTGGAGGCTGGACATGGGGTTGGAGGCTGGACATGGGGCTAGAGGCTCTACAGGGGCTGGAGGCTGGACATGGGGCTGGAGGCTCTACAGGGGCTGGAGGCTGGACATGGGGTTGGAGGCTGGACATGGGGCTAGAGGCTCTACAGGGGCTGGAGGCTCGACAGGGGCTTGAGGCTCTACAGGGGCTGGAGGCTGGACATGGGGCTGGAGGCTCTACAGGGGCTGGAGGCTGGACATGGGGTTGGAGGCTGGACATGGGGCTAGAGGCTCTACAGGGGCTGGAGGCTCGACAGGGGCTTGAGGCTCTACAGGGGCTGGAGGCTGGACATGGGGTTGGAGGCTGGACATGGGGCTAGAGGCTCTACAGGGGCTGGAGGCTCGACAGGGGCTTGAGGCTCTACAGGGGCTGGAGGCTGGACATGGGGCTGGAGGCTCTACAGGGGCTGGAGGCTGGACATGGGGTTGGAGGCTGGACATGGGGCTAGAGGCTCTACAGGGGCTGGAGGCTGGACAGGGGCTTGAGGCTCTACAGGGGCTGGAGGCTGGACATGGGGCTGGAGGCTCTACAGGGGCTGGAGGCTGGACATGGGGTTGGAGGCTGGACATGGGGCTAGAGGCTCTACAGGGGCTGGAGGCTCGACAGGGGCTTGAGGCTCTACAGGGGCTGGAGGCTGGACATGGGGCTGGAGGCTCTACAGGGGCTGGAGGCTGGACATGGGGTTGGAGGCTGGACATGGGGCTAGAGGCTCTACAGGGGCTGGAGGCTGGACAGGGGCTTGAGGCTCTACAGGGGCTGGAGGCTGGACATGGGGCTGGAGGCTCTACAGGGGCTGGAGGCTGGACATGGGGTTGGAGGCTGGACATGGGGCTAGAGGCTCTACAGGGGCTGGAGGCTGGACATGGGGCTGGAGGCTCTACAGGGGCTGGAGGCTGGACATGGGGTTGGAGGCTGGACATGGGGCTAGAGGCTCTACAGGGGCTGGAGGCTCGACAGGGGCTTGAGGCTCTACAGGGGCTGGAGGCTGGACATGGGGCTGGAGGCTCTACAGGGGCTGGAGGCTGGACATGGGGTTGGAGGCTGGACATGGGGCTAGAGGCTCTACAGGGGCTGGAGGCTTGACAGGGGCTTGAGGCTCTACAGGGGCTGGAGGCTGGACATGGGGTTGGAGGCTCGACAGGGGCTAGAGGCTCTACAGGGGCTGGGGGCTCGACAGGGGCTTGAGGCTCTACAGGGGCTGGAGGCTGGACATGGGGCTGGAGGCTCTACAGGGGCTGGAGGCTGGACATGGGGTTGGAGGCTGGACATGGGGCTAGAGGCTCTACAGGGGCTGGAGGCTCTACAGGGGCTGGAGGCTGGACATGGGGTTGGAGGCTCGACAGGGGCTAGAGGCTCTACAGGGGCTGGAGGCTCTACAGGGGCTGGAGGCTGGACATGGGGCTGGAGGCTCTATAGGGGCTGGAGGCTCAACATGGGGCTGAAGGCTCTACATGGGCTGGAGGCTCTACCGGGGCTGGAGGCTCGACATGGGGCCGGTTTTTCGGTGGTACTGGGCTTTGGAGACACTTGTGGTCTGGTGGACGCTATGGTAACTCCAGTGAGAGCAGAGGTAGGTCTAGGCTAAGTCTAGGCAATGCCAATGAGACAGAGCAACAGCAGGCTGACTGGGACATGTGCACCAGCAGGGGTGGTAATCAGTGAGGCATTCATATACCAGTCCTCTGTGTATAACGTAGATAACATCACTATGGAAAAGTGATTAGGGAACATCACTGGTTGGAATCATGAATGGTGTCATATCCTTAAACCAAGAATGATATATTTACCCGTTTTAATGCAGAAATAGCAAAGGTACACGAAAGACGTAGCACTCCTCAGCACACACAGCAGGCCAAGCCATGGGGGCGTCTCCGTATCCTTTATCCGACAGCTTCCAACGTGATTACGCACGCCTTACGCACGCTGCTCCGTGCATTTCTTCATAAGTTCAGTTACAGTACCCATCCTGATAATTACAGAGGTGCAGAAGGCCACGGCGCTGTTTAAGCCGGTATAGTGGGTGTAAATGGGGGCCCCCAGCCAGGGTACGGACAGGACCACAGGTGAGAGCTCAGTAAATTACACTCGTAAGTGGCCATTAATTATAGATGACAGCTCCGCTTAGACAAATCATTCCGTCTCAAATTAGGGGCGAGGAATTGGCCGGCTGGGTCCGGGGGCTCCTGCAGCACCGGCGGGTCAAACTGGGGCCGACTCACACGGCTCGCTTTGATGACGATCCTCATTATGCTAAACGACGCTCCGCATTTAGGCCTCCCTCCGACTTTGGAAAAGGTTAACTCAGGAATATCTTAAAGGACAGGCGGACTGAGTGAGATGGTTCTTGAGAGAGCCGGGTGATGTGAAAAACAGAACAATAAAAGCACGTTCTGCAGAGGTGCCTTGTCATATCGTTGTACTTGCGCCGTCAAAACGATTATTGCTAGGCATTAAGAAGGTCAAAAAACAAATAATACTATATCAAGAGATTTACCTTCAAGAGCTAAAATGGTTTGGCAAAATGTGAAACTTGCAATCCCACGCTTTTCAAAATGTTGTAGGAACTGTATCTTTTAACTTCACCATCCTTTTCACATTTTTGTTTTTTAACAAGAAATACAAAATTTATTTATTATATACTTATTTAAAAAAGTAAGAAATGCTCTACTTGTGTGTAGAAATACTGCCCTGGTAATAAAACAGCATTGTAAGCCTCGTGAAAGTGATTATACCCTAAGCTGTCCCCCATGAGAAAAAAGAAACAAACAAAATCATGATATGAATCAAACAGATTGAGTCTAGATTTTCTTCTTGAATATTGAATATACATTGTCTCAAATATTAAAACAATTACTGTCATTCATTGTCGGCATTATGTTGACAGGTGCACGGCAATGGCAAAATAAGCAAACTCTGCAGTGTGGGTTGACACAAAGGCAAGGAGTGGGTCTCTCTGAGCCAGAGATTAGCGTGTAATTACATGGGAGATCAGTGACAAGTTGAACAGTATATTTTAACGAGGCAGGAGTCGTCAGCGGCCTGATTGTCTGGTTTTAATCCTCGACCTCATTATCACCTCCTGGTCCGGCTACACCAGTAAATTAATCTATCTGCAAAGTGTCAAATCTTCTCACCTTCTCCCCCATAATCACCCAAGGTGCAAATAAAAAGAGCCGGGCCAGGCCTGTGGATTCATCAACAAGATCCTCTCTTTTCATAATTAAAAACGAATATGCCATTATTTTGTTGTTAATTAAAACTGATCAAATATTTATGTCTTGTTTAAGGTCAAGTCTATGATAAATATAATTAATGCTGGAGAAGAAACAAAGAGAGGGAAATGCAGCATGCTGCTTCTGCCTGGCTGCATACTAAAAGAAGCATTTTATTCTACGCCAGGGGAAGACAACTGAATTCCTGGAGAGCCTCAGTCCTGTAGGTTTTGTTTTGCACAGATTCAGTCAAACATTTTCTGATATTGTTTTCATAATATTACTATCCTGGGGTAAAAAAACCAAGGGCCTGATTTACTAAGACCTTCAGTGTGCGCAAAACCTTTAGCACACACAAATCTAATAACACAACCACTGATTGGTGCAAAACAAATACCATGACAAATCACTGGTCATGGTATTGGTTTTGCATGTGCTAAAAGGCTTTGCACATGCTAAAGGTCTTAGTAAATCAAGCCCCAAATGTATTCACTTGTTTGACCAGGTATGTCATTTGATAACTAGTTATCATTTACAATGATCATCTGACATGTAAGAGGTAGTTCAAAATGACATCATATCTGCTGAGACCCGGTTAGAGCAATTTATTTATGCTCTGAATGGAAGAGGTAAACATAAGACCATGAGAAAATTCATGAAAATACAGTCGTGAAAAAGGTATTCTTGGCTCATCATTTTACTCCACCATTAAACCATAAAAAGAGTAACAAAGGCAGTACACACAGCGAGGATGAAAACGCAAGGTCTTCACTAGAGAACAAGACAAAGATATTAGTAAGTAACTCTTTGTGTGGATAAATTTAGTCCCATGTGCGATTGCTAGATTGGTTGACAGAACTTTCCATGAAACACCTTATGACTGCCTTTTAACACTTCAAATGAAACAATCAGACCTTAGTCACACTGAATACAATACCTCAAGCATAAGTCAGCCTACATTCATTTAATCACATGATTGATCCACCTTTATAAATAACAGCTCAGATGAAACAATTCCATTTCTCCAGCAGCAGCACTGCGTAGCCCAATTGTAAACCACAGGGTACACCAAGGAATGACACCGATAACAGCACAAGGCCAAAACCATCAATGCTCACACCAACAACACCCCCGAGCACGAACTGAGGCAAAACACAATTTGTTCACGGTTTCAAATTATTCTGCATTTTCATCAGAGAAAATGTATGGATTCTAACAAAACCTAAATACCAGTCCAAACAGTCTACTGAAGTCACTGGTTACACCCCTAAACAGACTAAAATAGTCAAAGCTGAACTTCTGCCTTAGCTTGTCCACAGAATGGACAGGGCCCCCACGGACAAATCCCGCAAAAGCTACAATACCTTGAAAAACTATAATCATACATTATTCACATGGAAAGGATAGTGTGTAATAGAAAGATCCTAAACCCATTCCTTCCTGTAAATTATTCATCGAATTCAAATAACAGATGGTATAATTTTCTTAAAATACCTCAATCATTTTTCACAACGGTATAAAACAATATCTACAAAGTAGTTATGTACCTTATATGCATTCTATTTTCTAATTAGACCCATAACAAAAATAACCTGATACAGGTGCAGCTTGTTTAATTGTAAAGCCTGTCTAAAAATTACACAATTACATTAATTAATACAAATCCATTTCTAAGCCATAAATCATTTTGGATAAACATGTATGTGTTAATGGGCACATTCATAAAAGCACAAGCAAGAAAGATCGAGTGTTTCACAGTGCCTACAAATAGCACAAAATAGAAAACACACACACACATACACACACATACACACACACAAACACACACAAGCACACACACACGCATGTACGCGCACACACACACACACACAAATCTCCCTTAATTATTTTTCATCATCATTATATTTTCCAATATTTCACTTGACAAGAGAACTGACAGAGTATCTTAAAAAATGAATTTCATTACAATGGTGAAAAAATACATTTGGAATTAACTAGGCAAACTGCTGAACTATAAACCTGGTCATGTAAAATATGATTATGATTATGAATATGATTATTAGGAGCTTCTGTTAAAGGTCCTGGGCCATCATGCTGACAGATAAATGATGTCAAACTACCCAAGCAAATTCAATTACCCAAGCAATTACTCCCTATTGTTAAAAATGACTTATTGGGATGTTAATTATTGATGGAGACAAAGATGCCAAATTTGTTCATTGCAAGAAGGTGAACGCAATTTAAACTACTCACAGATGGACAGTGTGAATCATACAACTCTCCTGAAAACATCTAAACAGCTAAAATATCACCTACTGCACAGACCTCCTTTTGGAATGAACAGTGTGTAAAGACTGTGTCCTTACTAGGTTCCTTACCAGATTTTTTTACCAGGTCTCGCACAATTTGTGTGTGCTCTGAACACTAAAAATATTGTTAGGCTGGTGGGTTCTTGCAGGTAAACAGGCCTTGCTCTTGGATTTATTACAGCCAGAATTGTATTTAGAAAAAATATGTACATATTATTTAAATGCAAAAATATTGGTTAATTAATTAATTAATTTGTATTTTCATCAATATCGGGTGATATGTGTAGGAAATACAGCCCACATAGTCCCCCCATTTTATGAGAGCAAAAGTAATGGGGCAACAGGCTTCCCAGCTATTTCCTAGTCAGCCGCGTGTCTTTACATCATTAGTTCACGCACAAGACAGCTAGCAAAATAATCTATAGTTAATTCTAGGTGTGGAATTAGAATTTTGAGTTTGTTGCTGTTGTCTCTCTACATGAGGACAACATAATTGTCAATGCCAGTAAAGCAGGCCATCATAAAGCTGAAAAATGTCAATAGACAATCATAAACATAGCCAAAACATTGGGTGTGTCAAAATCAACTGTTTGATGCATTGTTAGGAAGCAAGAATGCACTGGTGAGCTCAGCAATAATAAATGAACTTGTAGACCATGGAAGACCACTGTAGTGGATGACAGAAGAATACCTTCATTTGTGAAGAAAAAGCCCTTTTCAACTGTTCGACAGATGAATGGCTCTCCAGGATGTAGGCATAGATGTGTGAAAGAATACCGTCAAGAGAAGACTAAAGAAGGTTCACCACAAGATGCAAACCACTGGTAAGTCACAAGAAGAACGGTCATGTTAGAGTTTGCTAAAAGGTACATTTAAAAAGCTGTAAAGTTCTGGAAGGTTTTATGGACAGATGCGATCATGCAGTATTAACCTGTACCAAAGTGGTGGAAAGAGGTAAGAGTGGAGAAAGAAAGAAACTGCTCATGATCCAAAGCACCCCCTTCATCTGTGAAACATGGTGGAGGTAGTGTAATGCCTTGGGCATGTATGGCTACCACTGGAACTGGCTCACTTGTCTTCATTGATGATGTGCCTGCTGACGGCAGCAACAAAATGAACTATGAAGTGTACAGAAAAATCTTATCTGCTCAGATCCAACCAAATGCCTCAAAACTCACTGGGTGGCGTTTCACCTTGCAGCAGCAACGACCCCAAACGTACTGCTAAAGCAACCAAATAGTTTTTCAGGGCCAAAATGGAATGCTCTTGACTGGCTAAGTCAATCACCAGTCCAGAATCCATTTTAACATGCATTTCACTTGCTGAATACAAGACTGAAGGCAGAGTGCCCCAGAAACAAATAGAAACTGAAGATGGCTGCAGTTCAAGCATGGCGGAGCATCACCATCACCAGAAAACAAACTAAGCGTCTGGTGAAGTCATGGGTGCAGACTTCAGGCAGTCATCGAATGCAAAGGATTATGACGACTTTATTACCATTATTTTAAACACTGCTTGTTATGGCCAATTACAGTTTTTTACGATTGCTTTGACTCATTTTGCACAGCAGAATTTCAATGTACAAAACTCAAAATGCAAAGTGTCAAACTGACTTTCAAAATTCGTACTCTAAGACACTACATCCTATGCTGACATACAAAGTGCAAAACTGTTAATACAAATGCAGATCACTAAATCAATTCAACATGTGTTTGTAGTCATGTCTCAGTACTTCCAACAACCTTGCCCAGGTGAGTAGCATTGCAACACAATTGATAATCTCTTCACCACTACATAAAATGCCACAGCGTGGAGCCAACATCTCAATGTGTGCTGTCATTTCCCGCAATGGAGTTGAGGCTCGTGACCCTCTGCTGGGGGCATACAACTCCATGTGCCTCATACATTTTCTGGAGGGACTGTACAATCGTCTCGTACAGCCAAATGCTCAGATGGTGTTCATCATTGTCTGGGACAATGTAAACTTCCATCGTGCATTGGCTGTGCGAGTCTGGTTTACAGCCCATCCAGAGTTCCGATCACAATTCCTTCCACCTTACTCCCCCTTTCTAAACCCCATAGAGGAGTTTTTCTCGGCCTGGAGGTGGAAGGTGTATGATCGGCGTCCGTATGAGCAGGCGACACTCCTTCAGGCCATGGATGAGGCGTGCGATGACATTACAGCCCAGCAGTGCCAGGGGTGGATAAGACACTCCCGAAGATTTTACCAATGCTGCCCTGCAAATGAAGACATCAGATGCGACGTAGATGAAATGCTGTAGCCAAATGCAGCAGAGAGGCAAGTAAAGTTTTTTGTTATTGTAACTGCTTTTGCTTTTACTGTTTTTGCTGTTACTGTTGTTTTTACTTCTACTGTAAAATACAGTTGAGTTTACTGCATTACTGTATGATTTGTTTTCAATGATTAAACTTCATACACAGTCACCTACTGTAATCTAATATTTAGTTAGTCTTCCATAAAAACACAAGCTATATATATATATACACTGCAGTCTATCACAAGGGATGCTCACTGTACATCATTTCAAGTACTTATGAGGAAATGACCCTTGCATAGTCTTTTTTGATGGCAATTATTTTGTGTTTGACAGCATTATTTGATAATGGCCGTTGTATTTGGAAATGCACCAATAATTAAACTTCAACGATGAACATATCCAATGTTCTGGTGCTATGATAAACATTTGTATGTAATGTTCTCTGATTTGACACAGGTATTTTTATTTTGCGTGCTATATTATATTTTGAACCCAAAATGAGCAGTATAGCATTCTGTGTTAAGAGTTTTGCACATTGAAACTTTGTTGTGCAAAATGAGTCAAAGCAATCGTAAAAAACTGTAAATACCTCCTATGTGTTGTATATTCTAATATATCTACAATACTTGATGCAGTTTAAAATCATTTCAAATTGGGCCCAGTATTGCACATATTGTACATTACCCATATTGTAGATTGACATTGTGACATATGTATTTGAATTCATTTTTTGTATCTTTCTGCACTCTTTGATCGAAATGTGCTCTGTCCTCATTTCTGAGTAAATATACAGTATATTGCTCTTCACACAACATGAGTATGATAGTCCATGAAGCTAACAAAAAATTCTGTGCAATAAAAATATTAGAAGTTTTATAAATATTGAGTTTACTCAAATTTAACGCCCTTGGCAGTCTGACTTGCCGCCTCTGTTTAGCTGAAGTGAACTGTACAAAGGCTAAAAAAGGTGTGGTGTGCACGAGACTGAAGCGGAGAGGAGAGCATTACGCCTCTGTGCATTAAGGGGTACAAGCAGTTGCCAGCTCTCACAGACGCAGCTGGGAGCCCAAACACAAAAGAGGGGAGATGAATTGTAGATTTTGTGAAAACTCACCGACTGTTGAACCTCTCCGGGTGTTTCTCCCTCATGATGTGGAATCTGTGTGCAATGGAGGCGTCCTTGAAAAAGGACATCAGTGGAGTTACAATATGATCAGAATGTAATTACACCTGTTAAAAAAAACATGTCACTGACTGATAACACAACCAAAATGTTGGGACAAAATGGAAATGGCTTCGTAGGATCTGTGTGTATTTGCAGGATAAACAAAGTCTCATTTCTGCCATTTGAAGGCTGTGCTTGTCCAGATCTAACGGTATTGACAAAAAGGCAGAACAGCACGGCTTCTCCGCGCAGCCTAATTAATTAAACACACATTGCAAGTAATCACGACCCCAGCAAACAGGATGCTGCTGGCTACCCTGGCAACAATGAGCCGCTTTCTATCCCTGACCCCCGGACCAGAGGAGCAGTCGTGTGAGTGTAAGTGTGTGTGAGTGTGTAAGTGTGTGTTTGAGTGTGTGAATGTAAGTGTGTGTGAGTGTGTAAGTATGTGTGAATGTAAGTGTGTGAGTGTGTAAGTGTGTTTGAGTGTGTAAGTGTAAGTGTGTGAGTGTAAGTATGTGTGAGTGTGTAAATGTGTGAATGTAAGTGTGTGTGAGTGTGTGTGTGTGTGTGTGGGTGTAAGTGTGTGTGAGTGTAAATGTCTGTGAGTGTGTGTGTGAGTGTGTGTGTGAGTGAATGTGTGTGAGTGTGTGAGTGTAAGTGTGTGTGAGTGTGTGTGTGTGTGTGAGTGAGTGTGTGTGAGTGTGTGTATGAGTGTAAATGTGTGTGAGTGTGTATGTGTGAGTGTGTGTGTGTGTGTGTGAGTGAATGTGTGTGAGTGTGTGAGTGTAAGTGTGTGTGAGTGTGTTGCCGTGGCAAGGGTGACAACAAGGCTCCTGCTGTATCTGGGTAGTATGGGCTAAGAAAATATACACTTCAAAAACTCAATTCAAGACAAGGAATATGACATTGACAGAAAACAGGCATTCTCTTAATCTCAAAGCAGTTCATCACTTGCCTGTAATCTCGAGTGAATCTGTCAACTTCTACATTATACTTATGAGACAACAAAACGATTCAAAGAAATACTGCCACACGGCCCCGAAAGAGCTGCAAAAACAAACAAAACAAGTTAAACAAACCTTTCATGGTCTACTCTTTTTGTCTACAACTCATCTGTTTTGACCAGATACCTCCTGAAATGAGCTATTGGTCCAGCAGCCACAGGGAAGACCCCCTGCTAGTCCACAGGACCAAATTTAGGAGAGGCCAAAAAAAATCAATTATTTCTCTCTTGATGTCTTTTTAGGAACGCTGTTAGATGAAGACTAAAAGAGGCTGTGTGACTCCCCAATGATCTTTTGTTCCTCAACACACATCTGAAATGGAAAATGATGGATACATCTAAAAAATTGTTATTTGATTTTTTACAAAACTGTACAATGAACAAGAAAAAAAAGAAAAAGAGCTGAGGTATTTCCCCACTGGTTTATTTCCTTATCTTTCTGCTAGTAAACCATACAACAAAAAACAAAGAATGGCAACAGATTACTACTATTAATGTATTAGGCATATTCATACTCTATATACTGCAGTGTTTTGTGTGTGTTTGCGCATGTGCATGCACACATTTGTGCATGTGTGTGTATGTGCGCGCCTGCATTTACAAATACGGACATTCCGTGATGCGCTGTACATAAGATCCGGAAAATTAGTCAGGTGTGTGTACACACATGCATGTGCGAGTGCCCATGCATACATATTTTCCAATATGAGTTTGACCTCTGTAACACAAGTAACAAAAATTCTTCAGAGCACTTGGTCATATTTCAGTTTGAAGTTGGACACTTCGTTCTAAACAACGGCCTCAGCCCCCCCAACTATCCATCCTAGGCACCGCTACAATAATTACCATTGCAGAACTTCAGCACCCAAATTAATAAAGGACATATGTAATGTCCCCTCATAGCTCAACGTTTAGTCCAATTATGAGTTTGGCAGGCAGATGATGTCCCTTCACAGTGAGAGTAATGACTTTGACATGAGTACAGGGTCATTAGGAATCAGACTACATTATCTTAGGGCGTCCCGTGTGATTAGCTCCCAGTCTCTTACTCCTCGCCTGATTGGGATCATTATGGACCCTCACGGGGGATTATTCAACTAGTTACATTAAATTGGATAAAACAGGATTAGTATTTAAATGGTGCATGATTAGCAAAAAAAATCTCCCTCCAACGCATGTTTTAGATGAGGAGGATCTTTGTCTCTTTTGAAGAACCAACAGTGTATGTCCGAGCTGGTCGGCATATACACCCATTCTCTATTTTAACATCATTCTCCATTTCATTGCATCCTTTCCTTAACTACATTTTGTAAAGTGGGCCATTACAAACTTTGTTTGTACATCTTTTCCTGTGACACAAGTTAGCACATCATAACAATATGTATTTAGATAACCAACCATAACCCATATATTCCCATGAGCATAAAAACCTGTTGACATTTAGTCTATACAAATCCGTCTGCAAGGCAGCAGTTGCCCATATTTCAACGTTGGTTGCCCATGATGTACGTCACTTGATGCACCACCCGGTTTGCTGAAGTTGGGGAAAGGGGGGGGGGGGGGGTGCTGGGGTATTGACACTACATCTAAATAGAAAGAACCCTGTCCATTCGCAAAGTGAGGGAATCATATGTTTTCAATTCGGTCACATATAGTACGTCCCGATACAGCTGAAGAAAAAGTTAATGTCTACAGGAGAGTTCCGTGCAATTACAGTGGATTTCATATAAACTCTGTTACTGGCATACAGGCGTCTCACTTTTGCTTCACATCCCAAAAACACAATTGCAAAGTGTACAGGATTTTCTCTCAGTATAAACTAGAAAATGATATTTTTTTCCCTTGATGACTGTACTGAACAGTTAAGAGTTAAAGAAAGGAAAATGCTTGTAGTAAACTAATTAAATACAATAACCTGCACATTTACAGTACCTATTAAATTATTTTCCCTTTTTTATTAGATTTGTATAATAAAATCAGAAAAGTATTCAAATATAAACAGTGTAATGTACACATGCTACATAAAGCTGACTGACTATGTCTCAAATCTTCATCAACAATTTTCATGCTTTGGTTGTTAACCAACCTTCTGATCTTCAGTATGCTGCTGTTATTATAGATGTAATTTTTAGACATCTGCATAATCTCTAAAGTAATTATTAGGTTGACTTGTTCTGTAATCTTTATTATATTAGGTTTTTGAGACGTATCATAAAATTTGATGTGAAATGTAACACAAAATATCACACATTATTCCACTGAGGCTGTGGAACCATCTCTAATCCTGAAATACACAACTTCATCTGTCCAATCTGCTATCCGGTGCAAAACACAGCACATTTACAGAAAGAGATAGAAATGGACTCTCACTTTAAATCCAGTCAAATGCTTAAGTCCTTCAGAAATTGTTTCCTGTGATTAAGAAGTTTCAAAGAAATCAGCAGTACTGTCATTTCATTCATATGACGCAAATGCAAACTTGAGAATTTGTAACAAGTAAATAAGCAAATAAACAAAAAAAACTGAAAGCCTGAAAATAATGCTCAAATATGAGATAAAAAGAAGGAATACTTTTTAACCATTATTTTATCATAAAAATAATGAACAGTATATGCATATGTAAAAGGAAGACATATTTGATGAAGTTAAAGTAGTGTGGTTTGTCATGTAAGAAACATTGAGGGATTTCATCAAACTAAAGGCAAGCAGCTCTTTCATTGAATTTTGTTTTACCTTTAGTCGGCCTGTGGCTTGGCAAAAAAAAGTAAGAGGATACTTCTTCTTTGCCTTGAAACTTTTAACAGAACAATTGTCCCCATGAAGTACGTGCTTGATAAATTATCACATTTATATCAGATCAAATCCAAATTGTATGTTGAAAAGGGGAAATTTGTTTGACACTTACTTATTGCTGAAAGTCATACACTTGCAAGAGCTAGTAGTTGACACAGATACATATTATCACTATAAAATGTATAATTAATGTTATATTACAAATTTGACTATGAGAAAAGTATCAAGTAGGGGTGTGCATAGACTACACTAGTTGTTACCTGTGTCCGTGCAACAAACAAAAATGATTTGTATCTGTATCTGTATCAGCAGAAAACCGGAAGTGGGCCTATTTTAAATAGAAGTTCTGTAAAGCCCATGTAGGCCTACTTTTCCATTGCAATTGCTGTTCTTTCAAAGCACCAAATCCATGATTTAACACTAAAAAAATGAATGATGAAGTATAATAACAGATCATTTATTTTAAAGCTGTATTTCACAAACAACATGAACCTATGTTCAAAATGATTATGCATTATATACATTACATTTTATAATAATCTGTGTAGTTGGCTCTAGCACTAGCAGACGGTGAGGGAGCAGGCAGCTCTGTCATATCTCTACCAACCTCAATTATTTCATATCCTGCCCACTGCTGATGGTCAGGGAAAAACCTATTGGGCTGATGCTTGCTAGCTGCCAGGACACTGTTGTATTGTGTCTCTCAACAAAATACATTTTCAACTTAGAAAAAATGGCAAGCTACTCATGTATATAAAGCAGTGTCGATAAAGTCATTAATTAAAGTCATTAATTAAAACGTGCAAAATCTAGGCCTGCCACCTGATACTTTGATGTGACGCATAAAATTTGAATGACCAGATTCTCTTCAGATGGTAAGATGAAAAAAACACAGGGCCAAGTTACATTAGAAAACATTTGGTAGCATTGCTTGTTGTATCCTGGCCTCTTTTTGATATCAATACTTTTAATGACAGGCCTAGATTTTGCTTGTTTTATTATAGATAGGGCTTTGTATGCGTGAGTAATTTTGCCATTTTTGTATGTTGAAAATGTTTTTTGTTGAGATATCATTTATTTTCGTACTGTGTTTGTTGAACCATAAGATAATTAAATCTAGAGAGAGACATGCAGTCACATAGAAAAACATATTCTATATTAATACATTCTACATTCATTTTTAAAAACTTTCCGTTTGCAAGGTGGCTACAGTAAAAGTTAAAGTTAAAGCCTAGTTGAAGTTGTTTGTATAAAATGTATGAACACTAGGAATGCCACAGTCGGTCACCCTTCGTGACTTTTCCGAAATGTATGTATATAAAGTTGTATGATGAAGCGCAAACTGACCGCAAAGTGTTAGCAATATTACAAGAGTAGTGAGGCTGAATGTGAAAATGAACATTGATGACACTGACAGTGATGATCAGTCATGGGTCTGTGGCAGTTATAGGCTACTGGAAAGAGTGACAATGAACCAGATAGAAAGAGGCAGCAAAAGAAGCCGTCTTTTGGCTATCGATACAACGGTTCTGTGTACAGCTGTTTCAGCTAGCGTTATGCCATCCACGTCAAGAGAGTACATTAGTTAGCCATCCAGCTAATCAGCTTACGCTAATCATTATAATTGATGCCATATACCAGTGCTGGCTTCAGTGGTTTAACAGTACTTAGTGGTGAATACTGTGTTTACATGAGAACAGAAGCAAATGTTCTTAAGGGCTGAGCGCCTGTGGTCATTGTGGTTATTGTGGTAGAAAACCCTGAAAAGTGCCAAACTTTCTGTGCTCTATAGGTAAGCTGTAACTTGGCAGATGGCATACCTGCCAGACCAATTTACAGTTTTTTTATCGGTGGAAAGTGCAATTCATTTTTTGTTTTATGTTCACTTTGGTATGTGAATCACAAAAAGCGCAATTTCCATGACTTATCAATTAATTAAATAAGAGAAAGTCTTCATAAAGAAAAAAATATCTGTAGATATACATCGCCTTATCTGTGCATTTACAAATAGAGTAGGCTATTTATGTTTGGGTACACACCTAGGCCTCTGATAAACCTGCTTAACAAATGGTTTCTAGCACAGTTAATAAAAAATCTTTAAGTGAGTCGTGAAATGTATTACAACGTGGGTTTTCTTGTTCGCAAGAAATTCTTCTCATTAGATATAAGTACGAAATACACACTTAACTAATTAAATAGTTTATGTCCAGTTTTAATTACTGGAAAGCATACGTGTTTCGGTTTAACACTTACTTTTTGGTGCAAATCACAAGCTAATTTCTGCAGTAACATGGATGTTCTCAATTTACCAACTAATGAAAATGGAGAAAAGATTCTTCTGCAATTCATTTGTCAACTTCAGAAAGTACACAATGTAGGCTATAATCTGTGGATTTCCAAATACGGTATTTGGGTGCACCCTTAGTATCAAGGCAATAAAATTTCCCAAAAGAATCCCGAAGGAACACTTCCCTTTTATTTATTATTTTAGCTCTGTAAGCTTAGGACACACAATATCTCATAGATTTGACTTTAAATAATATTGTAGAGGACAGTTTATATGACATATATTCTCTACAGAGCAAAATCCAATTTTGTTACTTGAGATTATGAAATAAATGAAAAACAATACCTCTGAATGCATACTACTCATGTTGTCATTATATATGCAAATTAATTATTAAAATGGGAATACCACATTGCCTTTTTTTTTTTTTTTAGCAAGGTATACCTTCCCCTCATCTCTGAGCCCTTGTGATGTAGCACAATTCCCAGAGAGCAAAATTAGTTGAAGAGAAAAAATTCTATATGTTTTGATCCGAGATATTTGACCTTCAGCTGTTGTACCATGTCTATTCATCCCATTTACTTTGGTGAAGAGTAAAATTCATAGTAATGAGCAATTCACACATGATTTAAAATTGCCGTCACAGCCCTAATCAGAGAAGTGGTTTTTATTCTCTCACGTCTACTCAATAAATGAATCTCTGACTATGTTTGTGAAGTGTTGAACTGGCAGTAATGTGTATCAGCCATAGGTTTAAATTGGCTTCACATCGCTGACCTGGTAAGTGGCCTCGCATCCTCGGAGGTCAAATACTGAAGGAGCTGCATCATCTGGCTAACATTTGTGAAGACATGCGTCGGCCCTCTCCGAGTAACGCTGTAATGTCACAGTGTGAGGGCGATGCCATCCTCAAGCGCGCAAATGTTAATTACCATATTTCCACTGACATTTGTCAGTAATGGCCAACATGCGAAAGGTGTAATCTGCATCATTAGATTTCAGATGCGCTGAGATCCGAGATGTGCTGCTGGTGGGTGCAGATGGATGGAAGACTGTGTCTGTGTTTGGCTCACCTGGCAGCCAATCAGCAGTGGAGAACATGCACATTAGTAAGCCTATAGACTTTTAGTATAGCGGCATTGATTCTTTTTAAGTGGCTTAAATTTAAATAAATAAAGACAGCTTCCACTACAAATAACTACTTGGCCTTTGTGTCCAAAAATGTATGATTCGATTAGGTGGATTTTGAACACTATTGGAGAACAGAGATTACTGCCCTGTAGTGACAGGACTAAAATAGTTTGAAAAGTTTAGTCTTCACCCCTGCTGTGACAGCTGTGAAAATCACTGGGCCACAGGCTTTTGTGATTACAATGCATACAGTACCAGCAGTTTGCTAGGAAAGAGACTCACCACTCCAATAGAAAAGTAATTGTTGATGATGCTGTAAGGTACAGGGTCTCCCTTCTCCTCCTTGTCACTGGGGGTCACGTCAATCTTCCAGCGGTCCAACATCACCTCTGTACTGTTCTCAATGTCCTTCAGAATCTTCAACAGGTTCTCCCCCTCATAACCTTACACACAGAGGATTAGATTACACTCTTTTAAAATACATGCAGCCTTATACTGAAACACTAAAGCCTTTGTTTAATGTAAGGTGTGCCACTATGCAATGGACTAGATGTACTCATGTTTAATTTTATATACTTCAGTCATCCTGTTCATTGGGTAGTTTCATAGTTTAGCAAATACAATACTGATCTGAATCAATGTACTGTTGTATTACAAATTTTAACAGTGTGTGTAAGAATCATCTCAGCATATTATCCAAAACTTAAATGTGTGTGCAAACTGCAATATACAGCTTTATTTTCATTTTAGCTTCAATAATGTGTCACTTAATCACAAAATTGACAATTATAAAATTAATATTTGTACAATACCTCCACCCCACCGCAGACACCTGGCCAGGTCATTTCCTGTACCAAGAGGAAGTACACAAACAGGGGGGTTCCTATCCAGATTGGCTTTATCTGTCAAAGAGTAGCAGTCATAAAACACTCCAAATCTTCATATGGACAACTTCATCTAATTTGGACCAGGGGCATACCCAAAATCAGAATTTTTGAAGCTCTGATATTACTCCAGACTGTTGCCATGACCACAGGTCCACATTGTTGCCATGACCACTGGTCTACACTGCTGCCCTGACCACTGCTCCACAATGCTACTCTAACCACTGCTCCATACTTTTGCCCTTACCACTGCTATACTCTTAAAGCTGAAGTTCAATTTATCAAAAGACCTTAGATTAAGCTTTCTGTTTACACCATTATTTTGGTTCGCAATGATAGAAATTGAAGCAATTTTCTTAAAGACTAAAGCAGAAACAATTTCTCCAAAAAGCAAATACACAAAGTAAACATTAGGAATATATCATTTTGTAAGAACGTAATAATGCTATTTTTCCGGTCTGATAAAACAGGTTTGAATTTAATAGAAACAATTCTCTCAATCAGAAAAAATGACATTTGATATTTTTTTACCAAAATAACAATATAAAATCAGATTTACCAAGGTAATACCGCAAGAGTAAATTAATAAATTAAATTAAAGAAAAAAAAGTAGAATACCTCTGAATAAATGTAATTGCTGAAACATTTAGAGTTGTTGCTATTTAATACACAACTGGCATGGTATTTATTTTATTTAAAAAAGTATATACAGATGAACCTCGATCACGGGGACTGGGGGGGGGAGCAGTTGTCCGTAAAGCCCGTTTGTCCGTTGCAAGAATGTGTACACTGCAAAATATCACTATAACAGAGATATGTAGCACACAACAACCAGGCAAACCTTTTAAAACGTTCGGACCTCTGAATAAATGTAATTGCTGAAACATTTAGAGTTGTGTCCGTTGGATCCGGAATCCATTGCATCGGTGTCCGTTGGATCGAGGTTCATCTGTATATATATATATATATTTATATATATATATATATATATATATATATATATATATATATATGTCACGTGGTGCTGTAATGGCGACATGTAGTCCAGCTGTCTCTTGTGTTCGTGTTTGTTCATTTGAATGTGTTTTGTCGTGTCAGCTTTTGTCTTTGTTTTTTTCATGCGCTGTGTGTCTGTAGTGGGACGTGGAAGCGGGCTGGAGATTTTTCAGGGCATCATATTTTGATAATATTGACGAATTGTCTAGTCGATATAATTTTGTTTGTGGTCGTCACCATGGAGACGCATTTGCAACACATGCTCGGGAATGTCTGTTGGATCACCGGAGTTGAAGATGTCGGGACTGATCCGGGAGTGCAGGCAATCTTCAAAAGGTAACCAGGGAAGGAAAACATAATGCGGGGGAGGAGTGAGGAGATGACTGGGAAGATTAACGCAGTTCGCTCTGTTTCGCTGGTGTACAGAGACCACGGAGGAGAGTCGCGGAGGCGAAGTTTGTGTGTTGGACTGCTTGGTGACACTGGACATCTTGGGACAGCGGGGGCTATTTTTAAATCATGGCTGTATTGCACTTTAATTCACTTGATTGATGTAATGATTCTGTTGGATGTCTTTGTTTGATATGTTTGTTTGTGTGTTGTGGGTCTGCCCCACTGTCTATGTATTTTTTGTTGTTGCTGGGGCTACTGAAGTTCCCTAGCGGGAAATAAAAGTTATTCTATTCTATTCTATTCTATAGCTTGGCTTTGGAATGTATAGCTGCCACTGGAACTGCCTCACTTGTCTTCATTAATGAGGTGACTGCTGATGGCAGCAGCAGGATGAATTAACTGAAGGAAAAACACCATACAAACAAACAAGAACTGAAGATGCCTTCAGTACGGGCCTGGCAGAGCATCACCAGGGAAGACACGTAGCGTCTGGTGATGATCGAATGCAGGCAGTTATTAAATGCTAACTAAGTACTAAATATGATGACTATATTCCTACACAGATCACCCAATATGGATGTAAATACCCTCAAATTACAGCTGATAGTCTGCACTTAACCTCCTATTCATCGTTTTATTTCAAGTCTAATGTGCTGGAGTGTAGCGTAGTAGGTGAATACATCTAATAGCAAAGACAGGAGACTCGTTTCCCTTTTTACATTTGTATAACCATTAGAATACTGCCACCTTTATAACATAGTACTGTCTTTGATAATGAAATTGCAAACACCATGTTAGAGAGTGCAAATGCATACGAGGTAACTGACATTTGAATTATCATTTTAACATCATTGCATAATCACATGAAACACATCCATGCAGTTTGGGGAAAACTTATCATTTGTATAAAGCTAATCATAAAGCATACAAATCTCTGTTTAAAAGAAATGTCAATACTAGTGTATGAAATGGAAAATTCTAGTTAAATTATTGCATTTTCATTCGAATCTTGAGACAAAATTTGCACATATTAAGTGGAAAATTTAAACCATTAAGCCATTTTACGTATTGCATTTTCATTTGAATTTTGTCTGCGATATTCGTCCATACAAATCTACTTCTTACCAATGAAGTCAAGAATCCAGCCAACAGTGCCATCTCCACCGCAGGTAAGCACCCTGAACTCTGGGACATCTCGAAAAAAATTCAGCCTGCAATAACAGAGAATCCGCTACAAAACACAATACCAGCTGGCAAGTGCACAAATACTTTGTCAGTCTGATTTCTCTGTAATTGCTTGATTTAATTACTTAAATAGCAAAAGATGACCAGTGTATATCAACTAGCAGATTTTTAAATAACCAAATACAAAAACAAAGCACACAACTGTACATCCAAGTTTCAAGATATTTTCCAAAAAAAAAATCTTAGGCATTCTGTCACAGCAGGTGAGATATTTGGTAGCTGGTAACCTTTACAACAACATACTTGAGGATTCAAAAGAACAAGTAAGCACAGACCATGTTCCACAAATGCAGTAAGAGATCAAAATAATGCACCGTCACAAACCACTTATATGTTGTCCTACTGGTTGTCTCTAAGATATAATGCTCTACTCTAATACTGCAGGTATTCGATTCAGTCAGGGCTGATTTCAATGAAGTGCATTGTATGGTCAAGTGGATACAGTATTCTCATTCATGGACACTTTACGGGAGCCAACAATATATTAAATTGATATTGAAATCATTCAAATTTGACATTAAATGTCTAACTGTAAACACTGAATCCAGTAATCTAACACTTATGTAAATTCACTACCATGAAAATGACCATCTTATCCACAAAGTTCAGTACACAAGCAGATTTGCATCATTACAAAAATGCACTGTAGCTATAAATTACACCTGTAGCTAATAGCTTCATACCTGACCTTGTAATAAATCAGCCAACCAAATTTTAATTGATATAACACTCTTTACAAAGAAATTGTCACAGATCCCGTTGCACAGTGCAAGATTGCGGTATGTGATAATGCAACCTGTGAGACAAAACCAAAAAAAAAAACACCACTATCAGGACTTTTACAAAAACAGAACAAAAACAAATTGAACAAACATGTTTTATTTAACAGCAGCAGCTATCGTGAGGTGTCCTCCTCTGAGCTTCCCACAAAGTGTGAACTGTCACACCTCAAGGCGTACCTCTGTAGCTGTTATTAGCTGGGTTCACATCTTTACCAGTGTGCTCCCTTAACTGTTCAGAAACAGGGATCCAAGTAATTAGAAGAAGAAGAAGAAGAAGAAGAAGAAGAAGAAGAAGAGGAAGAGGAAGAAGAAGAGGAGGAGGAGGAGGAGGAGGAGAAGGAGGAAGAGGAAGAGGAAGAAGAAGAAGAAGAAGAAGAAGAAGAAGAAGAAGAAGGCCAGGATGGCAAAGAATGTGATGATGGTGAAGGAGAATATGATGGAGAAAGTGGTGGAAAATAAGAAGTTGAACAATAGTGAAGAATGAGAAGAAGCAGGATGAGAAGAAAATGCACACATAGACACAGATATAAAAATAGAATGGTGTGAGCTACAATTCTACATGCTGACACGGTTGCACCACCTCGTCGCAGGGGCTGTTAAGTCCCTAACATGGCAACTGGCAGTAGAAATTCAGTCATTAAGATATTTAATTAAGGCTGTAAGTGATAACCATAGGTATGATAATTACCGTATAGCGTGTTAAAAGCAAAAGAAATAAAAACATACACTACTGAAATAACAGGACAGTGGTCCGTCATTTCAGTATATATGCCTTGTTTATGATTTAAACCTTGGAATGAACAACTGTACATTTCCTGTGCGGTTTAGAGATGGTTTATTTGTGGACAAAAATAGTGGACAAAAGCTACTGTTGATTCATGGTTACTGTTGATTCATGGTTACACTCACAGTTTGAGTCAATCCTTCATCTCTTGCAACTAACGCTACAGCTCCTTCTGTTCAGACTGTCCTGTTCATTTGCTCTGCATTGGTGCTGCAAAGGTCTCTAATCTTGCTAAATTACACTCAAATTACACTGACAATTATGCGTTCCTAGAACCAGTCTGTTCGAAGTCTAATCAGATCAAGGCAGGCAATGTTCATCCCAAATGCTTCCGTTCCTTTACAATAATAAACCAATAACTGAATGAGGAAGCCTTGGATCATGATATGGTGGAGAAATGAGTCGCTCAATTACACTCCGACTGGGATTTGTAACTACCTTAAACCGAGTTAAACGCAAAACAGACGACCTCAAACATGAAAGGCAACTTTGGAGATATTCAAATATGAAAAAACAAACACTTAATTTGCTCTAATCACGTTAGAGCGGCTGCTAATTGACAGGAGAGGGCGCGGCTGTTTCTGCCTTTGGTATTGCTATCTGTCAGGGTGGGCCGTATTACATACACTTTACAAATTATTAACAAGGTTATTCGGTGGTAATGTCATCTGGAATAAAAATCGTAATCATAATAACAATGAACACCACTGCTAGTTTTCTCACTCACCACAGAGCAGTCGATAAGGGGCCCTACATGAGCATTTCTGACAAAGGAATCGAATCTATCTAATTTACTGTTGAATCGATAGTAAAAACATGAATCCGATCGGTTAGGCTAAACTTTAGTACTGCAATGCATCTATAAGCTATAGCCTACCAACGTACACTTCAAATATTTTTATAGGCCTACTGTGTTTTTCTTTTATTTATTTATTTTTGTTTGGGAAACCCACCTGTTTTAATCAACCATTTGAATTCTATGTTTAAACATGCATTACAGTCAAATATTCTCAAATCCTCAACAAACGCGGGTTTGTGTATGCTATGTGAGGATGACGCCCACAATAAATAGGCTACGTGTCGTCTTTGCAGGGCATTAATGACCTGCTCATCTTCCAGATCACAGATAGCAGTGATCGGCAGCTCATACCTGCTTTGTCTGACAGAGCACGAGGCTGTAGTTTGTATGCGCGATCACACGTGAATCTGGACCAAATGCCTTTCGAACGCATTCAGCACACCCCTTCGTTCTAGCTTCTGTCCCCACACGTCCCTCTAACCATCCCGCTGAATTGTTGTACCAAGTGTTTGTGATGTCTGATGTCACCTTTTAATAATGTGTGCATAATCTCCTGATTTGCTGGGATATTCAATTTAAGACCCTTCCTTTGCATACAATTTCCAGTATCAGTGCTGAAAAACAGAGCAATATATTTTTATTATATATTTGCTTGCAAATACCAAACAAATAACGATGAACCAATCATATGATGTTGCCAGATGCATTGTCGCCAGGGCCGTGCACAGACTTTATGGAGGGCATATGATGAAAACCAGGCGAGGGGGCGAGGGGGGTAAATTGCAATAGCGGACTTGGGGGAGATTGGAGATTGCGATCACGGACTGGGGGCAGGCAGATATTGTGATCACAAAGGGCACCTGTGCTTTAAAAAAAGAAAGCTGCAGCCAAAATGACACACTCACTGTCTCAGGGCAGGGGTAGCCTATATGCTTCAGCATGTTGGTGTCTATCTGTGCGCGTGCCTGATTGTCAGACATTGTAGTTCTTAGCATTGAGATGGCACAAAACTTACCCTGGCATGGGTCCATTTTTTGCAAGGTTGTACACCTGGCGAGGGTTTAGCAAGTACTGGAATTTTCTACATATTCTAGACCAGGAATGAAAAAAAAGAAATTTCACTCATCTGGTTAAGCACATGGAACCCATCCTAGAATATAATGAACCGTAACAATCCCACTCCATCGATGACACTCATAACATCTCATAATCCTCATGATGTCACTGAGAACCAGCAGCTGCCAGAGCATGTCAGGTTTTAGACTTTTAGACTCAGGTTTGACAGCCCAAAGCAAGGGGTTTCACCCGAACTGCTTCAGTAAATATTCATCTGCATGAGTAAATAACATGTACAACATAAGTGGAGGCTCCAAGTATAAGGATGCCTACCAAACAAATGTAATGTAATATGCACCTCTATTGTTTCACAAACTTCATGCTAGACTAAAGTATTTAAAATTCAGTCCTCTCTAATGTATTAAGATTTAAGTGTTAGAAAATCACAACCTGTTGAGCTGTGTACAGTAACTGGAAAATGCATAAATTTTAATGAAATCTTAAAGCTGGTAAAAAACAGTAGGCTGTCCCCAAGTCCCCAAGTCCCCAAGTCCCCCAATGTCCGGTGCTACAGTAAAAGGGACGGTCACTCTCTGTACGCCGCCTCAGGGGACAACTCATTAGAAAGACTAATTCATTCTAATTTCTATTTCATTATAACAACTGGGTCAAGTCATATTTTGATCCCATAATTTAAACAGATGAGTAATAAAGCAATAAGGAGGGGAATTAATACGCTCGGTAATAACCCAATTAGTGCAGGAGGGTAGGAGGAGGCGGCCTGTGTCTGCAACCTCACCGGGGAGGAGTGACAGCAGGACAGTGTCACGGGGGGCGACAGCACAATGTGGAGCCCGGCAAAGACTGCTGGGTAATGCGCTCGCCAAAACCAGGGGTGCGGGACTCAGGCCCCAGAGCGCAGAAAGGTGGTTTTAATTAGCAAATGAAATCAGTTAGTTGTTCGAGAGACTCTTGCCAGCACCTGCTTTGCGCAGCTGGTTAAGGTACTCGTGCATTATGCACAGCAAACTTGTCAACAAACTTGTCAGACTGTCATCGCTTCTCAGAAACTTAAAAAGCTATTGACTGAATGGACTAAAATATTGGTTGTTAATGGATACAAAGTTGGTGGGTTTGGCAGGAGATCCAATATGCAATATTTCTCACAGCTCTACAAAGCATAACGGTAGCGGTAATCAGAATCTTACCTTTCAAAATCTTACCTTTCTCCTTGTTTTCCACCACTTTTTGGATTCACAAAAACCAGCAGTGGGTGAGTGCCCTCTATGGTTGTTATCTGAATGAAAAAAGAAATCAAAGCCTTCGCATCAAGCATTTTAAAGGAAATATTGTATCCCCATTAAGATTATTAGATCTCCTCTATTTAGAAAGGTTTAGATTTCAAAATGCTTTTAACTCCAAAAATAGAAGGATTGTGTTCACTTCTTCCTTACAGTTCACTTCACTTTAGAAAAGCATAAATACGGTAAATGTTTTGAGAGGTTGATTATGTAACTTAATTGAGGTAATTTGAGAAAAGATCATTGCCTAATAAGCGAGTCAATTTGTCTTCAATGACAGATTGCCAATTAAAGGTCTTCCAACATTTCTAGGTAATGCTCTTCTGCAGACAGCAGACCACAACAGATATAAGTATGCCTAATCCGAGACATTAGTGGCCTTCGTGTGCACTCTGTGGATGTCGCTGACGATGACAATGTTCTCCGTGACACAGACGAAGCGCTTAACTGCTGGCCCTGTTGTCCCAGAAGAGCCAGGTGGATTAATGCGCTGCTGTCCAGAGGTTAGGAGTGATCCATTACTTCCTCTAATTATAAATAATAATCCTGATTATTCCGCTGGTTAGCCATAGAGAACGGAGATGGATGTCCTTGGTTACGATTCATCATTTTCTCTGTGTCATGTGCAGACGTCCTGTCACCCAGACGGTGGGTTCCAACCGCGCTGAAGACGACCATTCGCCGCCATCGTTAACTTCGGTGTACTCGTTTGGCCAGATTGAGCACCACACATGGTCAATTTTTCTATACACAGGTAAGTCAATCTTATAAATATCCAGTTGGACATGTATTCAGACTAATCAGGGAGCATAAGAATTCAGTTGTATCAGAAAAAAATATTTAATTGTTTGTCCATAGATTGGGTTGAGTCACTGTTTGTCCATAGATTTGGTTGAGTCACTGTACCCACACTCTAGTCCATTCACTATTCCCAGTAGCAGAGAAAATTGCTAAATGTATAATACAGCACAGATTTGACTCCCAGTGTCCGGCAAGGTCCAGCCACTCACCTGTAGCCCTTGTCCATCCACTGTGACAGAGTTGGCTCTCTGCATTTTCCCTCTTCCTCCTGCCTGGCTGGCTCTGGAATCTTTTCTAATGGTGGACTGCCTTTCCTGAAGATCAGCGTTCACAAGGACATTCAAATAGAAGGGCACAAGTTAATACAATAGGGATGTTCATTATTGCCAGCCAAAGACGTTAGGTTTTCCTCCTGGGACACAGGGTACAAATTAATACATTGGGGGATACGGACCTACAGAAAAGGGTAGAGAGTAGTCAAGGCAGTATGTGGGGGAGCGTATCTAACAAAGTGAAATATATTGTGTTGGGCAGCAGTATCAGGAGGTACGTCACAATTGGGCAAATTATGGTCAAGGTCAGTAGACTATGAGGTTTCTAAAAGGGTAGTTCATCAACGCATGCGAGCACATCGTGATTGGGGGCAGGATGTGACGTCCAATCTATGGTGGCTAATTCGCAAGCGCAAGGCCAGGTTGTCTTCAGGAGGCAGTAGCAATGGAGTAACTCACCAAAATCACAGCTCATATTGCGGCTAGGGTAGCTATCAGTGGTCATATTGTGGTTAGGAAAGGTATCTATGGTAAGTACCTTGCTTGCATAATGAAATAAATAGCAGGCAAGAACAGTGTCAGGGGGAAAACTCACCAACACAACAGGGCAGATTGTGTTCGGGGGCAGTATGTGGTCTCGCAGCAACCCGCAGTCACACTCAGGTTTCACATGGGAAGCACATTTGTTGTGAAGCTGAAACAGTGATTGAATATTTAATTTATTTACGCAACATTCCAACTTGATTGTTTTTTTCCCTTTTACAATCTACAACCGTATTACACCCACAATTTCTATTTTCCACACAAAGTCTACTAGATTTAATGCAAGAGCACAACATATAAAGTATGCAGGATATGTCTATTAGTTACTTGTAACCAGTGAAATCTTGTTTCTTTTGTCTTCATCTGTGTTTACAGGGAGAGAGGTGTTTTTGCTTCCACCATTGTGGTGTTGGAGCTGAACTGAGATCATTTAAACAGAGGCTGATCCACACACTCGTCATGCTAATTCCCACCTCTCGCAGCGTGGAAACTACTTCAGTAATGAATGCATACCGGGCCCTGGAACATTAAACACACATATCTGAATAAGCGCTCGAGATGTTCTGATAATTAGCAGCGTGGCTTCGTAGCAACTAGCAACGCGTTAGTTTGTCAGAGGGGGAAACGAGCTTAATCTCCTTATTACTTTGTAAGCTCTCATCAAAATAAGAACATTGTCAATGGTGAATGGGTGTATGTATATGTACTTTTCAAACATTTAACCAGTACTCATACATATACATACAGTAATAAACAAAAGCTTCAGCTCTCTGCAAATATACCAAATACTAAGGGCCTGATTTACTAAGACCTTTTAGCACACACAAAACCAATAACATGGCCAAAGATTGGTCATGGTATTTTTTTTGCACCAATTATTGCTTGCGTTATTAGTTTTGCGTGTGCTAAAAGGTTTTGCACAAGCTAAAAGTCTTAGTAAATCAAGCCCTGAATATACTGAACTCTTGGACTAACTTTTTAACTGTGATGATCAATATTTTGCTTTGTATGATTACTGGAACAACATTTACATTTAAATGGACCCCACCAAAATGCTCGTAAACAATCACTTCTCAGTATGTTCCTCATCAATATCATTTGCAATATTGTTTTTATTTTTTTTTGTCAGGCACCTGTAGCCTGTAGACGTATTTTGCAAAGCACAATATATTGCATAAAACACAACTAAAACAGTGCACGTTCTTAACTGGTGAAAAACAGTGCACAGTGGAGACCCCCCCCAGCAGACTCACAGTGATGTGGCACCACACACAGTGAAGTCCTGTTAGGCCCTGGTAGCACTTGATGGTTTTGTGACACTTATCACACTTAGTCGGACAGTTCCCCTCCACCCAGAAATGATGCATCACCTGTTAACGACCAAAAAAAAAAGAAAAACAAAAGTAAGAAAGAAAGAGAATTAAAAAGTGGAATAAAATAATCAATGCGCAAAAGTAAAAACCAAGAGGGAGAAAAAGAGAGAAGGAACAAAAGAAAAAGAGAATCAAGGAGAGACCTCTTTGAAATATTGTTGATGTGCTTGGCATCTGATTATTAAAGCAAGCAAGTCTTGTAATTAGTTCTGCTTAATACAAGCGTTTGCAGCTAATTCCATTAACGGCGAAGGAGCCCTTGGCGTAAGCTCCGTGCAACGGCACTGATCCAAGCGTGCGGGCTGATAAACACTTCAATCGGACGTACCTCCGTGTTTTTCTTTGACTTGACATATGTTTTGATGCATGACGGAGGAGCGCGTGCCACACAGCGCTCATGGACCGTGTACTTGCAGACTGGAGAGGGAGGGTGGACACACATATTAATACAATGCTTTGTCTCAAGCAGAATGAAAATGCATGAACACACAACAAAATGCATCATTAAGGGTGTTTGTCCATTTAGCCAGAGATTGGAGGGGCATTACATGGGAGTCTGTTTCTCGGCAAACTAATTAATACCAAAAACCTATAAAACTGAATAAAAAAAATAAACAGATGACTATCAAAAGTGAGAAAACAGCTATTCACCCTGATAGACAGCAATATAATAAGTAATGTAACATTAATACACCTTGATAGGTAGGCTGATGGCTGTAATAATTGTGTGTAAAACTAAAGGTAGCATTGAATCTAACCACTATGGGCTCCACTTGAAATTTTGATTGAGAAGTAATGCAAGACTAGGATAACTCAATCATTCTGGCAGTACTAGACCTCATAACAATGTTAACAGTAACACCTACTGCACAGTAAAATGTTCAGTGATAAATTAACTCTTACACTGACATGTGGTCACTACTGGACTCATATAAACAGTGTTGAATCAACGGTGGACATTTTACCGTGCATTAAGTAAGCAAACATTACATATTTTTTACTTTTCACAAATGGCCAGGAATTTAGCATTTTCTGAAATTAGCTGAACTATTGATTACTGATCTATAGAATGTAAAATATGACTCCAATTATTACTCAAAGGTAAGTACTGCCGTGGTTAGACTCGGTTGTGTCTCGGTTGGAAATGATCTGTTTAAAGACCTTGGCACCTACATGAACAGCACAGGCCCTGCTTGCCCAGTCCAATCAGCATGTTGAGACACAGGTTACAGTAGGCCGGTTTGTTGAAGTGCTTCAACCTCCACACATGCTGTCCGTCATCCTTCACATTCTGAGGGTAGATCAGGGGAAACAGATGGGACATCAGCCTGGCCATTTGAAGCTGCCTAACTAATGTTACTTCTGTTTGTGCAGAATTATCCACATTTCCCAACTGCAGACATTAGGCAGTTTAAGTCTGTTTATATACTTTACGTGAAATAGGTCCCATTGCACAAATGTGGAAATTGATACAACCAGAAAGCCTGTATGTAAAAGTGAAAGTCATCTATAAAATGAAAATTAAGATCGAAATGTTGCAGTTGGACAGAACTGGAGAATGTGGCAGCAAACACAAACATAGGCAAAGGGCTCCACCTAGTGGGAATTAGGTAGCCCGCTTTAAAAGAGAAGGGTCTGGCTGCAGGGTGGAGCCGATGCCTGAGGGTGAGGTTCTCGCTGTGGGCCTCATGCCACAGGCTAGCATGTGCACAGCTTGTATAAATCTTGACACAATGTTCAGTCTGGATCAACATCCCTTAATCTAACCCCAACCTTAATTATAACCAGAAACTCACTTGCTTTGCCAATAAATCAATGGATTTAATTTTTATATGGTGCTCTCCACACCAAGGTGCTCTCAGAGTGCCGAACAGTTAAAAACAATTAGCAAAATACAAATAAGGCATAGTTCAGTCAGTCCCAAAAAGAGCATAATCTATAAGAAATGTTTTCTAATTTTAGGTTTAAAACAGTTCTACAACCGAGGGCATAGCAAGTGAAGGACCTCAGTCCGACTGACCTACTGAGGTGATATCTCTGTACCACCAATAGTCCCTCACCTTCCGAGTGCAAAGATTGAATTGCCACATAATATGCTATCAATTCTGCAATGTAGGTGGGTCCTATTCCATGCATTGCCAAATTCGCATGATCATGACCACTTGACATAGTGATATTTATGAAAACTAAGAGCAAAAATAGCCTGTTGCTTCAAGCAACTATGGCAATTGAAGGAGAAGTTCACCTAAAATTGAATTAAGCTATATGTTTCTACATGTGCAGAGTGCTATCCATCCATCCAGACAGGTTCACCAACACTAACACTTTACCCAGCTACCAGATATACTACTCTTGGAATGTAAAATAATCTTACAGCTTGCCCTCCTCATACAATAATACAGTGAAGCTGTTTGCCTAGAGCTATGGCATTGATAAGCCAATTTAGATTTGTTTTTATGTTAATGCTCCAGAATCAGCTGTGGCCTCCTCTGACCCTAGCACTCAAAAGATGCTTTTGATGGTGAGTGAGTGAGGTAGACACTGGTTGGCTATTTTTACTTATTAGTGAACTGCTGTACCATTGGCAATTACTTACATATTAGTCACTCTCAGCTCTTTCGTTTCTATAATGAATGGCAAAATGTAGATTTATTTATAAGTCTACTTAAGTCACTGTCCTTGCTGTCTACAGAGCCAGGCCCCTCTACCCAACAACAAATATCAGAAACCAAGGCTACTACAGATAGTGAAGCGGCTCATAGTAGTACCAGTCATGAAACTGCTGCAGACAGTACAGAACATAGAGGAACAGAAAAAGAAAGAAAAAAAAAAAGATAATACATAGTCTAAGAAAAAAAGTTCAAATCGATTTTTGGCGATGAAAAGTCGGGGGGCGGGGGCCCACACCAATATTCTTTCAGGGGCCCCAGAATTCCCAGCAACGGCCCTGTTTATTCGCATTGAATGTGTGGTATTCGTCACATAATTAACATTCATTCAGTTATCTTCAATTTATATTCATCTAAATCAGCTAATTTGATTAGCAAACATTAGATAGCATAGCCTACCACCAGCTGAGGTTGGTGCCAAGCTTGACGCACTGCATCACCACAGACGAACATAGGGTAACACTATTGCCATGAACTATATTGACGGTCAATCAATTGCATATGTTATTTTGACAAGACCAGTTTTATTATAAATATTTCTAGCGCCGCTAGGAAGGTAGCAAGCTGTCCCCATAGTCTTAAATGAGCAAACCACCACCGTCTTTTTAGCTAACGGCTAATTAACTTGACTGTGACAGAGCAGTCTGTCACGGTTTTCTGCAGCATTTTAAAGCCCATTATGAAAACTGTTCCAGATAAAGTCGGTGTTGTAGGTTAGTGAGTTCACACGCTAGCTAAAGCATAGTAGCCTACATTACATCATAGCTGGCATTAACTTTCATGTGCATCCTGTAACCTAATCACAAACATTTACAAACGCTAACACTTTGGATCTATTCCCTGCATTTTCTCAATTTTTGGAACAGAAAAAAAATCTATCCAGGCGTAGAATTGTCCGGTTAGGGTTTGTTAGTAACGTTAGCTAAGCAATCTCGGTAGCCTAACTAGCCAACTTATATGGCCAGCCAGCAAGGATGACTTTAAGGAAGTCGAATAACTGTTAAATTAAAAGGGCTTGCCATAAGCTATCGTTAGCTTGCTAGCTAGCTAACCTAACATTGCTAAGCGGGGGTACGGCGATTGCGTCCGGAGGGGGTGGAATAGCTAAATGAATATCTAAATTGATAAGGTTATACAGGTATGGAGCAATGAATTTCAGATACTTAACCCAGAGTTCGGCTGATTGCTCCCAGATGCTGGGCCTGTAATGTAGTTGCAACATCCTTTGCTGTCTCGCATCTCAAAAATACAGCATGTCTCCCTGTCCCAAGCATAGACTGTATAAAGGTCCCAAGACGCCAGGGCGCGTTTTAGACCAATGACTGTTGTCTCCCCATTCTGGTCCCGCCCTTCCGAGTGAGGGCAGTGATAACCATATAGAACCTTTAGTTAGAAATCTTTAGCAGTGACCCCAGGACTCAACCTGTCCCTCTGATTGGTCCTGAACAAATGTTAATACCCTGTCCAAACGACACAATATTTAAGAAAGTCAGCACATGCACAGGTATTAGATGAAGGAAAGGCACCTATTGCAATTAAAAAATTTTGTCGGAAAAATGTATTGACTTGAGTATTTTTACCACATTGCTGCCATTGACTTACATGGTGAAAGACCTATACTGGAGCCAACCGCACTGGCGCTAGTGAGCAACGGCACAATGGCGGCTCCCAGCCCAACCAGGAAGTGAGCTTCAAAACAAAAGCCCAGTCTTGGCCCCTTGGTATACACAAGGTACCAATAGGTCCCTCTTGTGGTTGGCATAGTGTACTGCATTACAAAATACCATAAAACCATGAATACCTAATATGTATTGCATGTCGTTAGTTAATTCTAAATAGATGTCATGGTGTACATATTTTGTTTACAATATTAGAAGAAGAGCCATTGGAGCAGGTTGCTTTAATAGTCACCCAAACAATAAACCACTCATCCCCAACAATGGTCATGTAACTGGCTGATCAGGTGGGTGTGGTGCACTCCATCGATAAAAATTATGTTAACTGATCAAAGCTAATATTTATCAAGCATGAAGAAATTATACAATTCCAGCTTCATGGCAACAGTGTTTTAGTTTTGAGGGAATCCTTAATCCTAATTTGGTGGCTCTAACAATGCTGATGCATAGGTCTTACTCATACAATATGTTTAATCTCTTGGATAAATCAAAGAATAACATGATGGATAACATTTTAGGCTAACCGCTCTGTGATTTAATCACCTTTTGAAAGCTTCAGAGGAAAATAACAGTTTATACGCTGTATAAAAACGTGTATGTTTGTATTAGATATGGTTTCTTAAAAAAATTTCCAAATGCTCACCGTCTCCAATCCCAGCAAAACCAGGAGCGGAATGGTCGTCATGCCACCCTGGATCCATTCATCAAGAGACACTGTGCCATCATGGTCATAATCAATTTCCTGCATCATTTCCTGTAGAATCTATAACATCCAATCACAAGAGAAAATACATGATGTCACAAAATACAATGATAAGCCAGGCGTCACAATACAGTATTAGAAATCCATCCCACCCCTTGACCTTTTCTATATATTTTGCTAATTATTATTACTATTGTTATTTTCTTTTTTCTGTTTTAAGTTTTACCGGCTTCAGTTCTGTAACATCCCATTCAAGGTATTCTGCAACATGCATCATTTGAGAAATTATTTGTTCCAGTTCCTGAAAGAAATAAACAAGATCATCACAACATGTCAGCTTCCCTTCAGTTATTCCTGATAAACCGGTGAATGGACACGTATCGCGGTATGTATAAGTTATAGTATAACAATAATACACTTATGAGACAGAGTAAATATCCGTCAGTTTATGTTTTAACATCTGTCTTCTCTAATATCAATACACATGCATGATATGGAGAAAGAAAAAAATGAAAACAGCATGAATACAAAGGATCTATGTTTGATGATTTAATTACATCTCGTTCACTGTAGGAGCTCAATTAGTTTCAACTGCAGAGTCGTGACTGTGGCATTCAGCCCTAACTAGCAAACATTAGATACAGTATCTCTCTTCTTTAACCATTTCTATAACCCTTTGTGCTTGAAAAAGGGGACAGTGGGGAGTTTCCATAATTAAATTTACATCAAGCAAAGAATTGTTGTCATGTTGCATTGCCATGCCTAAGATGTCCTATATATGTAGATATATATTAAAATGAATCACACTAACATGCTGAAATGAAAAAGATTTACCCAGCTGTCCAGGCGTCCGTTCCCATCAGTATCATACAGACGAAACATAACTAAAAAAATTAAAAAGCATTCAATCAATACATACCTCAAAAATATCAAGTAAATATTACAAATATATTTTGTTAATTTTGTCTGACAATGTATAATTTATGAAACTACACAGTATGCATTATCCCAGACCTCTAAGAATCTGCTAAATTATATCGAGGACAGACTACAGCAATACAAACAATATTATGATTACTGATCTGAAAAAATTGTATGAATGCATCTTCATATTCACCCACCAGTTCTCATATACTGCCAAGGTATTTATTTTGTAACATAACTTTGGAAATATTCGCTCATGATATTTCACAAATTCAATGTATTCTAAAAAGAGACTGACCTCTCCCTATACAATAGTGTTCAGTTTTCATCACTTTTCATGAGGGTGTGGAGGTTAAATACAAAACTGAATCTTTCAAATATCCCAGACACATTTTTCTCTTCTCTGAGATGCAAGGTCAACTTATTTAACTATAATTATCATTGTCTTGAATGTATCACATCAAAAGGAATAAATCCCCTTTGAATGAATATGGGGACAGTATGTGATATTATAGCAAGCTGTAGTCAGAACTGGGTCTCATTGTGCACTAAATAACCATTCCTGCTGTTGTACAAATCTGTTGCATCACCATGGAAACAGACAGCTCAGATACAGTGAAAAAGATCGGATAAAACAGAATAGAAAATAATAGCTGAAACTGCCCAAACTCAATAAGAGATATAAAAATATAAAGAGGATATAATGAAAGGAATTCCTGGCACCTCCACAATGTTCATATTCTTAGAGGTGTTCAGTATGGAATGCAGAGGTTGGAATGGTATCTGTATAAAATTGGTCTACTCTACCATGTACAGAACAAGAAAGAATGTAAAAAGGCCGGCTGTGTCGTGAGTTATTTAAAGCAGGACAGCCCCTGTGTGTGCGCGTGTGTGCGAGTGTAGAGTGTATGTGTGCACGTGTGTGTGTGTGTGTGTGTGTGTGTGTGTGTGTGTGTGTGTGTGTGTGTGTGTGTGTGTGTGTGTGTGGGAGGCGATTGACGTCATATGAATAGACGGCGACTTGCTGTTTGTCAGGTTTTAATTAGGTGCTAATTGACAGTCACCCACAGGAGGCTGGCCCTATGGGGCAAGAGTAAGAGGAAGTGGTGTTGTTCCCAGACCATTAGTTAGAACTTGCAGTGAGCCAGGCAGCCACAAGAGGGCTATAATGTGCAACACCTTGTCCACCTTATTAAAAAAATAAAGCAATTGTGGTTTCTTAGTTTATTTTGCCTGGGAATTACAGGAGCTAAAGGGAGCATTGTCCTTTCATTTTCAATGTTTTCAGAATGTAATTCTGAATATTTAAACATTGGTATTCTCAAGCCAAGCGTAAAAAAAAAACACTACAAACACAGACATTTATTGATAGTCAAATCCATCCCGTTTGGCTCCAAAAAGCTAGTCCCTAGGTGGATCTATTGGAATAACCAACAATTAAGTATAAAACCATCATTTTTTTAGTACATACGCACAAATTAAATTTACAGCTTAACATTCTGCTGATATTTAGACACCCATTTTTATGGTATGCAAAATGTAGAAAAATATGTATGAATAAAATCACTGAAGGAGAAACTCATTAAGACACACAGACCTACACTGGAGAAGCAAGAAAGGATATTTTTACTGCAATGCTGCAAAATTAGGTCCCTTCTGGCTCGTTACGAGTGGGTACCTAAATTTTCACGTCAGCAAGTTATACCAAATGGAGTAATAGGCTACACCTCTAGCATTTCCACCCCCTCCTACAAGGAGTAATAGACTATACTTGTTCATTTACTGTTGACAAGGACAATAAGACCACTGGCTTATAGCAAGATTATTATTTTTCAACAGCTGTGTATTAAGAAATGTAGAACAATTTCCCAGCAGATGGCACTGTTTATCCATGCCAGGCATAATCATTAGCAGCAGCAACACTGTACTGTAAGTCAGCAAGGTAGAATCTTCCTCTAAATAAGAGATCACATCGTTAAGGTTAATTGGTTAACATGGCGCATTGCCTAATTCAAGCTGAATTATTTATGCCTTCTCTGCTTAGCATTCTACTTTTTATTTCCATACACTTACACATATTCTACTGAGCAGGAAAATAGACCTCAATGATATTGTTGAATAGCGATAATTAACTAAGAAATATTTACATTTTTAAAAATTTCACCAACAAAATCACTGCAAATACTGGGCTCCGAACATGCACCCTTGTGGGGACAACCGTTGGGTTCTGTCCGGGGGGGGGCATAGCAGGGAGCTGTGTGTTACTGTGCTTAGAAAAGGCCATTATACAACCTGCACACCAAATGCAATAAATTTAGTAGTGAAGTGATGCATATGTATAAATTTATTTCCAAGACAAAAGTTTTTGAATATGCACCTCCAACAAGTCGTTTTCATTTAGAACTTCACTTCCCACTGTGAAGCATGGGGGGGGGGGGTTGTGTAGGGTTGCTTTGCTGGTGACACTGTTGGACCAGTTATCTAGACTTGAAGGCACACTTAACCAGCATGCCTACCACAGCATTCTGCAGTGACACACCATCCCATCTGGCTTGCACTTTAGTTGGGCCCTCATTTGATTTTCAACAGGACAACGACCCAAAACGTACCTCCAGGCTGTTTAAGAGCTATTGGACAAAGAAGGAGAGTGATGGAGTGCTGCATCAGATGACCTAATCTAACACCCAACCTAAACCTAAACCCAATAGAGATGGTTTGGGATGAGTTGGACCGGAGAGTGAAGGAAATGCAGCCAAGTGCTCAGCATATGTGGGAATTCCTTCAAGACTGTTGGAAAAGCATCCCAGGTGGCTACCTCATGAAATTGATTGATAGAATGCCAAGTGTGCAAAGCTGGTATCAAGGCAAAGGGAGGCTACTTTGAAGAATCTAAAATATAAGATACATTTTGATTTGTTGAACACCTTTTTGTCACTACATAATTACATGTATGTTATTTCATAGTTTTTATGTTTTTACTATTATTCTAAACTGTAAACAAATAGTAAGAATAAAGAAGTCCCCTTCTATGAGGAGGTGTGTCCAAACTTTTGACTGGTACTGTAAATAGATGCATAACTCTGTGAGGATTGTTCTAAATACATATAAAGAAATATTCCAGTCATTATAAATCATTTTATAAATGTAACACAAGCCCATGGGATTTAACGCTAAAGCCTGTTGGTTACGAAGTCAAACTGAAATCTGTGCCCGTTCTGAAATCACCGTCAAGCTGCTGAAAACGTTGAGAGCACTGGAGACACGCCCATTTTAGAGCTGTGGTTGAGGCTGAGGGGAATGAGTAATGATGTTATTCACAGAAAATGTATTTCACAGAGGTTCAAATACAGAGAAAACAATCTCAGCAGAAAACAACCACTAAAGCACACACAAAATGTATTTTCAAATGAACCTGAGCGGCGCTGTATTATGTTTCGACCTTCAGGCTGTGGACACCAAGGACTAAGGTTTAGGATCCAAGGTGATTTCACCCTTGTCAAAACATGTTAGTGCAGAAGTCCCTGTAAAGACCCACTTAAAATAAAAATATTAAATATTGTAACTTTGAGTCTCAACTATGACGTGAAGTGAGTACTAACAGTAAAAAAAACTAAAAAAGAACAATGATGGCACTGTCAAACAGCAGAAATGTTTTACCTGTTTTATGGAAGCAAGAATGACACTGAGGTCCTTATTTGGAAACCATAGACAATCCATCTCAAAATAGAATGTTGCAAATAATAGCTATAACGTGTAACAGAACAAATTTCTGTTCTGAAAGTAAAACCACAGCATTAAATACACTACTTATTAATCATTACTGAAGTGAGTGTCAAGGGATTTTTTTTTTCATTCTTGTTTATTTCAAAATAAAACAGGAAACAAAAAAAGTTCCCTATGTAACTGGATTAATTTGGATCATACAGGTTTAAAATATTTTTTTAAAACATTAAGAAAAAAAAAATATTGGTGAACATTTCATACCACATGGTACAGACTACACTACAATGGGCATTAATATTAAACTGACAAAAAACTAAACAAAAGTGAGGTTGCACAATCTCCAAAACTATATTTATAAATAGAGAGCCACCATGTTGGCAACTCGGTCTTCTAAAATGGCACAATCATGTCACACAAGTGTGATTCATTCCAGGAAATGAAATAAGCAAGGAATCAGATGTACCTACATTCGAGTTTGTCTTCAGGACGCCCGCCCTCCAGAAGGGACAGGTAACACACTATGTCCTTCAGTTGGACCACATCCAGGGGCTCCACTTTTGGAAGGTTTGAGGCCTTCGGAGGTGTAGAGCTGCCTTTGATCAGCTTGAGCCCTAAGAACAGACATTACAATGCAGAATTTCCCACTGGAGGACCAGTAGAGACCATTACAAAAAAGAGTGGAGAGATGTCGTGTAACTGAAGAGTGTTTTTCCAAGACTCACTCAATCCAGTTTTGATAAACCATATTTTTCAAGGTGGGTAGTGTTTTTCTGATAAATGGTCAGACATTTGCAGTTTTACTTTTATTCTTATAGATATTATTATTTTAGATTTTTATTTTTAAGAGTTTTGAGTTTATTTTTTTTTTTTTTTTTTAAAAAATTTCTTTAATTGCATAACATGCATGGTCTATTCATCAAAGGATGATTAAGCTGTATGTACAATATTTTAGTACAGAGTTTGACCAACATATAAAAGATACTAATTTACTAACTTTTTACTAAAAAGCAAACTTTAGCAACACAAAAAAAAAAAAAAACAAAACAACAAACAACAAAAAAAAAATAAAACACCCACCATGACGTCGTGATATGTTTTTTTTGGTTTTGCAGGCGCTTTTTTTTTTTGCACCCGCTAAAGTAGTAGTAATAAGCCTAAGAGTTTTTTTTATAATATTTAAGGTGTCCGGATAACGTGAAGCCAGGTCTCTATGAGGAAAGGATACAGAGGCAACCGTGCAGTCAGGGTTTAGATGTACTACATTGAAACTACTTTGGAACAGTGGTAAGTAAAGACACTGTTACTTTCTGCATATCTGCTTGTACGCTTTTATTGATATGCATACACACAAACATGCATGCATGCTAACCAAACAACAAACAGTGTTCAACTCAGCAATATGAATATTCAAATCTACAAGGGCATGCAAATATTTTTCATATTTCTATAGTGCCGTTTCACAGCACATCTTCTTTGATGACTAAAAAGGCCTGGAGTGGGTGTTCTCTGAGGCAAGATCAGTCAGATTCGGGGAAGGTCATATTCACCAGATAATCGAGACTTGTCCAATGAGGATGGGCTGGGCCTGCGCCCTTTGCAGCTGAAGGACATGAAGAGGTGCTGGCAGAACTCCTCGCTGAGCTCACTCTCCAGGAATGTCTGCATGAAGAGCTTGAAGCCCTCAAAGTCAATTTCCTGGGGTAAAAAACTGCGCGTAAACCCTGGAGCCACATTGAGCATTCTAATGGTAATCCCATAATTTCCAGAAATTACCTGATTGAGGATTTCCTGCTTCTATGCAGCATTCAGTAAAAAAATTTAAGAGTTTTGATCATTGACATGGATTGAAATAAGAGATGTTAATAACAGAAAACACCTGGGTGTATTTTCACACTCTGTCGTAACAAACCAAGAGATAATGGACGTTATTAGTCTGTCTGAAAATGTCACACTGATTTTTATTCAGTAATATTCCGTAAGGTGTAAGGTATTCAAAGCATATGGAAAGGGCAAATGTTACTAAAAATAGGTGTGTGGGGCGGGGGGGGGGGGTAGTTTGTACCATGTGGTATGAAATGTTCACCATATTGCCACTGAGTTACCTCTTCTGGGTTATATTTGGCCAATACTCCATCCCTGTGAAACTCCTGCAAGACATCTTTCAGCTTCTTGCTTGAGTCTGGAACAATATTGATTTGAATGTATTACTGTTCATATACATTAACACATGATTGATTAGTGAACAGAATAGCCAATAACTTCAGCAGGGAAACTTCAGCAGATGAGATTATTACGTTTTACATATTATCCATTTACACAGCTGGATATGCCCAGAAGCAAATTGAAATTAGCCATTAAGATGTTTTTTTTGTTTTTTTTACAGTTGCTGTGTAATGTCCTTTGCTCTAATAATGGACTTTCACATAAAACGCATGATGAACATATACACTGTTCTGATATAAATGGAAAGAACACACTTGTGAGAATATACACACATGTGTAGTCAATATCAAAGAAAATGCCCAATTCCAGCACATTGCAGATTATTCAGAAAAACACATTGTTTTCATTTACAGTGCACGTCAGTCAGCCGGGGATAATTAAACCATTTTCTTCAGTGAACCATTACAGACATTAAGATGTTGGTAATAACAGGATAATGATTTGAGCTGATTAAACATAAAACTCCAACTATATCCAGGGGTCCATTAAACAATACATGAGTGCACTCCACATTTCTTAATGTGTTTTATTTGTCATTTATTTGCAACAAGAAGTAACTTGGTCCACTGTGAAATGTTGATTGGACTGTAGGTGTTTAAAAGGTTTGCAGTTTGATATGAAACTGCATGATAAATATGTAAAACCAGAATAATACAGTATATCTGCATAAAATCTGGGCTTGGCTTTATAGTTCAAGGGTACAATGGCAGTGCCTTGTCATGCACATGCATCAGACAGAGGGGTACGTTAGGGGTCCATTTATTTTCTCAAAAGTACAAAATTCTCTTACTGGGTCATATTTGTACATTTAATACTAATCTAAAAGGGTAAAGGGTAAAATGGGTGTACCTTTTTCGGACACTGTGGGATTTAAATCTAAATATACAAATGTGGACTTGTTTGTCAGGTGATAACCGTAATCCATGGCAATTAGCAACTAAATGTTTACTCGATGAAATGCGTTATTAGATTGCATCATCAGCTTTTCACTGTAGTGTTACACTTATCCTTTAAGCACATGCATTGTTACAGTACAACACGTCATGAGAAATTTAATAAAGGCATATATGTGCATGTACCGCCACATTTGAAAATAATAACAGCGAGGTGAGCGGAAATATTCATCTTTAATAATATAGTAGTTTCACCTTTCAAATCTACATTCTTGCACCATATTACTTTCCTACTTCTCTCAGAAAAAAGAGAACGAGAAGAAGAATCGACGTGCATGATCTGATATAATTTCATCACATCTTTCTCAACCAGCTAATCAGATATGTGCAGTATCATCTGAACAATGACATGAAAGACATGGTTAATTGGTTATAGTTATGGCTTTATAATTTCAACTGTGTTACTCCAGCACCATTCAAATCCATATATCACTGCTGGTTTAATTGATTTAATTGTAATTACCTTATATCTGGAAAGGGCAGGAATACTTGACAGAAACCGGGTGTTCAGAGGTCATGTGACTATACCGTATATGGATTAATGCTGCAGTCTATTGTCTCATTCTAGTGGAGAGAGATCAGGTTCTGAACGCACTTGACATTATTCAGATGTTAATAGTAGCGCAATTCACCACGATGAACCAATGCTCTCCCCAACAACACATGAGAGGAATCATTAGTGGAAAGAGTGTAATCACACGTTAGTGTGTTGTATTTCTCCTCCACTGTGGACACATTACTGGCGATGAAGGGAGAGGGAAAGATAAAAAGGAAGAGGAGGAGGAGAAAGGGAGATTAAAGGGAAGTAATTGCAAAGGGAGGGGCAGAGGGAAAAAGAGTAATGGACTAAGCAAGGGAGGGAGAAAGAGGGAGAGAGAGAGAGAGGGGGGGGCATAGCAGGGAGCTGCGTGTTACTGCGCTTCGAAAAGGCCATTATACAGCCTGCACACCAAATACAATAAAAAGAGCTAATGTGAACACAATTACACGAGCATCTCTCCCTAGCCCCCTTTCTCTTTCTCTCTCTCTCTCTCTCTCTCTCCAGCACAGACACAATAAAGTGCAGCTGGAGAGCTGTTTACAGGCAGACACCCCACTCTGTCACAATGCACAGAGCAATTAGCTTGAGCGATGTCATCACCAACTTAACATTTCCCCCGTATAACATAGCCTTGTACCAGGGAGTACTAATTATTCAGATATTCTCGCTGCTCTTTAATATCTAATAAGAAAAACCCACTGGCTTTTGGGATGTAATAGCCTCTGCAGCATGCATTAGTCCCAACCATTGCTCTTACACTGATATATGACTGCAGTTGTTGTTGAGGCTGAGTGCTCAGGGCCATAGAAGAGTTGAGTATGAAGAAGAACGCCCTGATGGGACTGGAGACAAGGTATCGCCCCAGGCAGCACCGCTGAGAGGCGGCTGCTCCATAGACTGTAGCAGGAAATGTGGTGAAACTAAAAAATGGCAAATACTGGTGTGACAAGAGAGAATGTGAGTGTCCATTACCGCTGAATGCAGCTGAACTGTGTGTGTGTGTGTGTGTGTGTGTGTGTGTGTGTGTGTGTGCGTGAGAAAAAGGGAGGGAGGAGAGAGAGAGAGAGAGAGAGAGAGAACGAGAGAGACAGGAAGAGGGAAACAGAGAGAAAGAGAGAGAGAGGGAGAGAGAAACAGAGACAGAGACAGAGACAGAAAGAGAGAGAGAGAGAGAGAGGAAGAGGGAAACAGAGAGAGAGGGAGAGAGAAACAGAGATAGAGACAGAAAGAGAGAGAGAGAGAGAGAGGGGAGGAGAGGGAGACAGAGAGAGAGAAGGAGAGAGACAGGAAGAGGGAGAGAGGGAGAGCAAGAGAGAGAGAGAAACAGAGACAGAAAGAGAGAGAGAGAGAGAAAGAGAGAGGGTAGGGGAAAGTGATGTCTGTGAAATTGTGGAAAATGGGTGTGGGAGGAGATGACTGCTAATAGATGGGCAATTTCAGTGGTCCAGATTGTACCCAATGACTACAGCACCAACCTATTTCAGCATCTGCCTTGAGGTTTGAGGTTATATGCAACAGGCTATAGCCCTCTCTCTGTAGCAACATTACATTGCATGTACACTACATGGGTGTCTTGTATTTAGCATCGTTACACTGGATACACTTGTTAGCATCATTAGCATCTTGGCATGGCCACACATTCAATTATCATCCTGCCAGAGGAAGCCTCAAATTTATGAGGCATTATATTGACATTTAAGAAAAGGTTTTACATGCATACAGTTAAAAGCACAAGTGAAGCATAAAAAAATTCACAAACAGGAAGATAAATGCGCATTATTTTAGTTCTCCCAGAGATTTGTATGGAAACAAATAAAATATTGGCCTGCTGCACAGTCTTTACCAGGTGGGAGAAGGTTATGAACACTTAATGAAGTCAGTTAAAATGTCATTACTTTTTAAAAATATCAGTGGGAGCATTTAAGCAGAGCACAGGTACATTTCTTCTCTATTGCAAAGACACGAGATGGAATTTGTACTGGCTTGGACAGTAATAAAATGAAACCAAACCAACCAAACCTTAATTTCATCCTCTTTTACACCCAGGATGCAGTTTTAACTGTTCTGATTTCTATGGAATCAGGTCAGGTTATATAAATTATACACACTTCATATATTTGCAGATTGATTTAATTGACGTGAATACTGGGGAGGAGAGGTCACTCCTTATGTGATCCACAGCCTGAATATCGAGCAGTGGCACAATGCCCACAGAGGGCTTCTTCTGCTCCTTAGCCGCTGTGAGTGCCACCTGCTGTCTACCAAAGCCTGCAGCTGCTCCTTAGCCACTGTGAGTGCCACCTGCTGTCTACCAAAGCCTGGAGCTGCTCCTTAGCCACTGTGAGCGCCACCTGCGGTCTACCAAAGCCTGGAGCTGCTCCTTAGCCACTGTGAGCGCCACCTGCGGTCTACCAAAGCCTGGAGCTGCTCCTTAGCCACTGTGAGCGCCACCTGCTGTCTACCAAAGCCTGGAGCTGCTCCTTAACCACTGTGAGCGCCACCTGCGGTCTACCAAAGCCTGGAGCTGCTCCTTAGCCACTGTGAGCACCACCTGCTGTCTACCAAAGCCTGGAGCTGCTCCTTAGCCACTGTGAGTGCCACCTGCTGTCTACCAAAGCCTGGAGCTGCTCCTTAGCCACTGTGAGCGCCACCTGCGGTCTACCAAAGCCTGGAGCTGCTCCTTAGCCACTGTGAGCGCCACCTGCGGTCTACCAAAGTCTGGAGCTGCTCCTTAGCCACTGTGAGTGCCACCTGCTGTCTACCAAAGCCTGGAGCTGCTCCTTAGCCACTGTGAGCACCACCTGCGGCCTACCAAAGCCTGGAGCTGCTCCTTAGCCACTGTGAGCACCACCTGCTGTCTACCAAAGCCTGGAGCTGCTCCTTAGCCACTGTGAGCGCCACCTGCGGTCTACCAAAGCCTGGAGCTGCTCCTTAGCCACTGTGAGCGCCACCTGCGGTCTACCAAAGCCTGGAGCTGCTCCTTAGCCACTGTGAGCGCCACCTGCTGTCTACCAAAGCCTGGAGCTGCTCCTTAGCCACTGTGAGTGCCACCTGCGGTCTACCAAAGCCTGGAGCTGCTCCTTAGCCACTGTGAGCGCCACCTGCGGTCTACCAAAGCCTGGAGCTGCTCCTTAGCCACTGTGAGCGCCACCTGCGGTCTACCAAAGCCTGGAGCTGCTCCTTAGCCACTGTGAGCGCCACCTGCGGTCTACCAAAGCCTGGAGCTGCTCCTTAGCCACTGTGAGCGCCACCTACTGTCTACCAAAGCCTGGAGCTGCTCCTTAACCTGAAGGGTTTCTTCTCCTGACTTATTTTTCCATAGAGTTCAATAGGAAAATCTGTCAGGAGAAACAACCCTTAAAGTGATCCTTCCATATCTACTGTATTTCTGGCAGCAGAGTGATGGTTAAAGGCTTGTTTAATACATCAGACCCTTGATGACTTAGAGCCACTTAGCCAACCATGTGTTCTATACTGTTCCAGTGTAATTTACAGCTAAATCTTGTCTCACTCCCCAATTCCCATAGAGATCCATTCAAATGCAGAGCTGTTATAGTATCGCTTGTAAGAGTACCAGCAAATAAGATATCAAGAGCCTTTTGATGTTGTTGGGTCACAGACATCATAAAGTCATGGCATGCAAAGGATATGCAACCAAATATAAAAAATATGGCTTTTCTACCAAGTATTAAATACATTTAATTTAGCGTGTTCAATACTTTTTTCCTGTGTCATTTCACTTTATTGCACATAACTTTTTTTAAAGAATTGGAACGTTACAATTTCTTTAGCTGTGTAGTTTTATTGAGTTAATACCAATGTGTGGTCAAAATCTCATGTGAATAGCTACATTGGAAATATGTTTGATAATAAAATTGTTGACGTGTCCAATACTTATTTCCCCCATTGTACATGGACAGATGATATCATGGTGTGGCTTAGCTCTTCCCACACGCCGCAAAAGATAATTATTTTATGTAAGGTCAGATGTGGGATATTTTCTGTTTTCCCTTATAGTTGTGATCTACTTTTTCTTGGATTGCACAACTTTTTGAATAATGTTGCCTACGGACAGTTACTTTGATGCCAGATCTAAATACTGGCCACATTTCGCACCATAAAGTGTCATAAGGTTATAGATTTAATTTGATTTTGACTTAGCTAATTTCATTCAGCAGAGCTGAGATCAGAAGACTTTTTATTTTTTTGCTGTCATGGCAGATTGTCAAATCACTTTCAAAGTTACATACCAGACGTGACAATGTTTCTTCCTATTACGAGCCAGGGTTTTTTTCCTTGCCACTGGCACACTAGACTTGCTCTTGGGGGTTCAGTCCCAGATCTTTCTAAAACTGTTATGATAATGGCCTTGGTAAAACTCACTATATAATTTAATGGAATTCAACTGAAAGTTATGGATATCTTCAAATAACCCCTATCCCTGATGTGTTCATAGCTCTGAGATTCTACAGTATGTGGTAAACATTTGGTGCACATTCTGACTTTATCCGCTTCTTTAAAAAGAGCTTCGTATTTCCCAGTCGACTGAAATGATTTAAGGTTGAGTCTGCATATAACCTTATCCAGGATTATTACACTGTTCCAAATTGTATGACATGGGAATTTTAAGAGCTCTACTGAGGCTGTGTAGGAGGGTGAATTTGCTTTGTCTTATCTTTAGTCTGCATTATAAAATCAGAGGTGGAATATGCAAGTTTCCCTCAGGGACAAAATAGCTTGCTACTGACAAATGGAAATTATTTCTTACTTTACAGTATCTTGAAGACAAGGTGTCAATCGTGGAGAGTTTCACTGATAATAAATGTGAGAGTAAAACACTATAAAGAAGACTAGGAGTGTGCCCTGCATTGACTAGTGAAGAGGACAGAAAACAGCGTGGAAGGGTACACTTACACTGGGCATACTCCTGGAGCTGGGAGAACTCCGCCGGGCTGAGAGTGACCCAATTCTCCTGCTGCGTCATGACTGAGGAAACTTTTCCTGTTACATCCCACAATCAGGCACCTGGAAGAAGAGATGACATGACTCTGGACACTCAGCAGGATCCATCATAGCAACAGCAAGGCAATTGGCCATAACTCTGAATCCCAACCTGCTGCATTTCTCATAGATCCAATTCAAAAGGGATTGCTGCATGAGTAAACCACACGAAGCATACACGACAGCACAATGGCACCTTTAGCTGGTAAATGGCTTGCTTTCTCACTGCTCGAGATAAAAAAATTGTTTAGTACGAAAGAGATATGTCAAGTAAACATTTCTCCCAACCTTTCAGTTGCCTCTTGTGTTTTATCTACAAACTCAATTTAATCTTTATTCCATAACTATTGAATTTAATGCACGATATTACAGGTTTTGTTTCTATTTTTGTTTTTTTAAGCCACTTGCACGGTCAGTCAGCTGCTTCCCTTTCAATGTTCCCTCTCTGATGTGATGCAGTGTTTTTTATGACACCACAAGAACCATCCCAAGCTTGCTCACGTCACTCCATGCAGTCCATCATTCTAGTGTATTTCAACAGCTTTAGGTTTCTCTGTAATGGACACACAATGGTGCATCCTTAATAACATGTTTTTTCTAGAAGAAAATACAGACTGGTTACTGATTACTATTTTGCTGGGTCTAATTATGTTGTATCTTTTGAAAGTTTGAAAAACACGTAATGAAATCCTACTTGTTTGATTATTGGCTAACTTATGCAACCATTTTTAGATGCAAAATGAAAGCCTGCTTAAAAATGAGGCTTGAGTAATGCAAGTAACCATTAACATAAACAATTCTAGACTATTTTGGCTTGATTAATTTCCAAAGAGCTTGTATCTCTGCATATGTATGCATTCCACGGTAAACAATGACACTTACTAACATGTGAGCTATGTGTTTGCATATCTATGTGTACAGTGTGTTCCGAGCTCTGTCATGTTCAGACTGTTACCAGTTCTCCGAGTTCTGTGTGTGTGTTCTTTGGGTCTAGTGTGCCAATTGTATTCTGAGTAATCCATTTCTGAATGTGCTGTTCACCCCCACCTTCCTGGCACACCTGTGTGTGCTTCAGAGACTCACAGCTCCATCCAAAACGTCAAATGCCATTACTGCACAACACTAGCACACTGCAACAAGTGTATTTTAAGAATTTGTATCTAGGTTGCTTACTGCAATTGAAAACAAATGTTTTTCAACCGGGCAGCTGGCAAAAGGTTCCCTTGCATGTATGTGTGTCTGTGTGTTCATGAGCATGTTCTCATGTAGGCTACACACCAATAAATATATAAATAATTACAAATCTAAACATTAGTTAGATTATAATATGAAACCAAACCAAACAAACAGTACCAAAACACCCAACCATGTTCCTCTCAATCTGGGGCCACATGTGTAAAGTGCTGAGCAGAAAAATGCTCTCAGAAAGCTACGTAAGCAAGTTTCTCGCAGAAATTCAGATGTATAACATAAAAGAACCTGCGTACCTCTGCACACGCTGGACACCATGTGTACGCAATTTTAGGAGACAGTGTGATGTGGCGACACCGTGATAGAAAGGCAGAGGGAGAAAATGCAAAACGCTGCGAAAGCAGATTTCCGACTTTCTCCCTGAGCGTTCTTTCACGCATGTGGCCCCTGGTCTTTGGCAACAAGGGGGTATTTCACAAAGCAGGATTACTGAGTTAGCTGGATATCGACACTGAGTAAAACCTGGAACCCTCCCAACATAGACTCTCTGGAACATGGACTGAAGTAAAAAGAGCTGCACCGGGTTTTACTCAGTGCAGTTATCCAGCTTACTCAGTGCAGTTATCCAGCTAACTCAGTGCAGTTATCCAGATAACTCAGTAATCCTGATTTGTGAAATAGCCCCCTGCTCTTCTGCGCAGATGATTTTAATCTAAATCCAAACTGTTTGTTAATGTGGTGAACCAGTACTCTACAAAATGACAATAGTGTACCTGTATATATTTGGTTTCTTTTTGGTTCAATTTAGTGAAGTTTGAACCACTGCACAAAGCACTGGACCCACTACAAACCTTTCTCAAGATATACGAACATTGTTATTATTATTATATCTGGTTATGCACATTTATACAACTAAATATATGCTGAATTAGGTACTCTCTATCTACCCGTTTGCAGTAGCACTTTTTTGCAACAGTTGAATGCTAATGCCCTTATGAGAAGAGACAATCTGTAAAAGTGTACCCACAGGAGAGGCAGATTGGAGCAATTACATAAACGTGCATTCAAAATACTTCCACAAGCTGTATTAGCCCTAATGATGCTGGCGCAACGGGGAGAAACAATAGCAGGTTTTCTATGTACTGTTGTGTTCCCTCTCAATGCATTCAACTGTAATACTTATCTCAGCAGGGAAGCCTGCTGCTGTCCCACTAGTTCCACAGCTACTGAAATAACATCTGAGGCTGCTACATGGTGTCAAAACGAATGAAAAAGACATTATATTCTCCCAAAACACGACAGCTTATTAATGCCCTACTCACCTCCTGTCAAAACAAGCCCCGCTTCAGGCAAGGTAGGGCTGTTCTCCTGGCAGTAGTTTTCAGATGTTCCCTCTGTCACACATGTACACAAACATACAGGCACCCGGACTCGCGCGCACACCTTACGTCGTGTTCCCCTTGTAAGTCCTGAGACCACAACAGTGTGTGTGTGTGAGAGAGACAGAGAGAGAGAAAGAGAGTGACAGAAAGAGAATGTGTGTGTGCGTGTGTGTGTGTGGGATCAGATTTGGTCTCGATGGCAGTCTCCACTGCAGACAGTGTGTATACACAGACACAGTCAGTGCTGGAGGAGAGATGCTGTCTCCCCTTCTGCTCTCCTGCAATGATAATTTCCCACACTCCTGCTTACGTCACTCCCACCCCCACTACACACACTCACACACACACTAACACACACACACATACTCACGCTCCCTGCTGCAGGCCCTCGCTCCCTATCACCGATGTCTTGAGCTCAGACACTGACTGATCCTGATCTCAGTGCATCCCCATTAGCATGCAGCACAACAGGCTGTGGCTGCAACACATGGGATTACACTCTGGTGGGCTTGATATGATCTGTGTTTGGGTCATGTTCAGGCATGGACCCAAGTTCAGTGTGAATCAGAGTGCACGTTCACACATCAATCTGCATTGGCATGAGATCATTTCAGAAGTAGAGAGCAAATTAGAGTGCTTGTACTGAGTATGATATGAAAATACTGGGTCCTTTCTACACCAGTAAACCTCTTCCCCGTGCCTATTTCACTCAGGGTGTAGTTCAGAAGGCTATAGTGTTCTATGTTAGATGAATGAGAGCTTTGTATTTTCTGAAATTAAGACACGTGAACCAAAGTGATTCTGATCTCAATATTGCACCTGGCACTGCAGTGAAATTGATTCTGAATGTGAATGTCCCCAGGAGACTCTTTTTATAATGTCAGTATATTTTAGCTCCAAAGGATTGTTTGATTGTTTGGCATCGCACGACAAAATGTCCTCAAATGCCAAAAGCACCTTCAGGCAAAAAAGTCAAAAGAAAAGAACAAGTAAACCTCTCTTGAGTTTACAAAAAAACTGAGTGCATATTCGTTCATTTTAGTTGGGGTGATTATTGGCCATTGGGAATGATAATTCAGTCATTCTAATTTGAACTCATTCTAATCATAAATTTATTCTAAACAATGTATTGTATGAATCAGATGTGGTCAATCACTCAAATGGGCAGGGTTTCTTCAAACATCATTAAACATTTGAAGATAAATAACCTACGGGTAGCAAACAAAAAAAATTAAACCCCATAAAGACTGACATTGACCATGTCTCAAAGGTTATGAGTGCACTGAACCCATGCCAGGAAAATGTGGCCCACACCATTGTGGAGCCACCAGAAACCGTTACTGTAGAAACACTGTTACGTTACACTGCCTATGCCTCCATGTCAAATCAATGTGTTTTTTATCCCAAAGGTAAAAGCAAAGATATTAAATTGCATGTAGAATGGAGACTAAATTAAACAGGAGAAAAAATAAGGTTGTGCCAGTGTCATTTCCCACTGCTTGTTTATGCTTGAGAACCCCATAGGACCTTGTAGCCTTTAATAAGGAGGATTTATGTTTTCAGTTTGAGCAGGTAAAGCTGTGGTATTGATCTCTTCCTATGCAATCTATGAATGTGGCCTTCAGACCCACTGCCACACACACTCCAGCAACTCCAGCACACATCCAATCAATGACAATAATATACAAATAACAACGACAACGAGAATAATGACTTAACCAATTACAGTTTTTCACAATTGTTAACACACGTTTCTCAAAACAATAACGGCTTTCTCAAAACTGCACACACAAAACTGAAAACCTCACACACAAAATGTTAAACCTGACACTCCCTTTGCAAGATGACTCTTTGCCATCAAATCTCTTAACTGTTCACAAAATGGAACTCGTGTTTTCATTTGGTACACACAGCCATATTTTCAAATGACACACACATACCATTCATTGAGTACACACAACTAAGCATTTGCTGCACACTACCAAGCATTTACAGCACACTGAAGTGCAAAATTGAAAACACAATCATAGAAATGGAACACACCATATGAATGACAATGACTCTGGAGAATGAGCCATTTCTCCTTTTGTAAAATGTTTTAGTGTAGGCCTACTCTTTTCATAGTCAAACATAAAACAGCACACAAATATGCAGCAAAAACAAGTTTTATTTCCCATAATTTTATTTATACAAGTTCCTTGTCCTCCTCCTCCTCCTCCTTGTCCTCCTCCTCTTCCTCCTGCTTGTCCTCCTCCTCCTTGTCCTCCTCTTCCTCCTCCTTGTCCTCCTCCTCCTCCTTGTCCTTCTCCTCCTCCTCCTTGTCCTCCTCCTTGTCCTCCTCCTCTTTCTCCTCCTTGTCCTCCTCCTCTTCCTCTCCCTCCTCCTTCTTGTCCTCCTCTTCCTCCTCCTCCTCCTCTCACTCTTACCCCTCTCCTTCTCTGGTTGTCTCTCTCTTCAAAGTTCTCCATTGTTCACCAAACAAAACAGAGGCTCAAGGCACTTTTATGCTGCAGTCCTGATTGCAAATTGCTCAACAGACCTGAATGTTTAGAGATTTGAATATTTGTGTGTTGTAGGTTGATACTTTGAGATTTTACTTGAGAAGTGTGTGCAACAACTGAACATTGTGTGTAGCGTTTTGACAACAAGGTGATGTGTAATTGACATCAGAGTGTAAAGAAGGAAAGTCAGAGTCTAATGCAGATAAGGGAGTGTGAAGTAGTGCCAAATTGGGTCGAGTGATTGGTACATGAAGTGAAGGTTGTGCAAATTGTGCCGAATTTTCGCTTTTTGTGTGTTAACAATTGTGAAAAACTGTAAGTGCATTCAAAAGGTTTTCTAACAGTAGCAGAGCCTTGGCACACATTAAACCAGGAGTTAGTCCCAGTTAGTTACACTGAAAAGGAAACATTTGCTAGGACATCAGAGGAAATTATATTGATACAAAAACCAGTAAACAGAGGGGGGTGGTAATACGAAGCGAGTTACTGAGCTAACTTAAGCTGTAAACCCTGGGTTTTCTGTATCAGAAAGCTGATCTCACTTGTAATTGGAGTATATCGCCATGGTAGCTTATGCTGCACAGCTAACCTGGAGCTTGTTATGTTCAGGCTCTACGGATTAAAACATAGGCCTATAAAAGCACTGCCCTTTGACTAATCACTCCTTGGAAAAAGACATCTCCATTCCAGGACAATCCCATAGAGCTAGGGGGTGTTTTTACAGGGCGGAGGTTATTTAAAGACTGACAAAATCCACTATCTTTACGTTATACGAAATCTATAGTTTCTCAAGGGAGGGAATACAGTATGCAGCTTCTTGAACCCTACGTGCCCATATCCACATATCCCTTACTTATAGCTCAGTCCCAAAATTATTGAGTTTATGAATATAATTAATTCTTGAGTTTATGGTGTGATTGCTACAGGCAAGTTTAAAGTTTCAGAGTGCTAGAATTTGCAGTTGTCACATTAAAATAAACTGTAGAATAATTAGTTAGCGTGTACATTTACTCGTTATGAGTGGTAAGGTAAATGAGGCATTAACTAATGAATTTATAACTTTTTGCCAATGCTCCTCGCTGGCAACAGTGTTGCTTTTTGCCATTATGATTGCTTTATATTCTTTGTCCATTATATCCATCCTATCAGTCTTTTTCCTCAGGAGAAAAATAGTATACCCCACTGGTCTATGCCATAAAAACCCCTCCCACACATGTTGTATCTAGAGCCTAGTGCAGCAGAGAACAATAAACGACAAGTGATTCTCTCTGAACAGATTTCAGTATAGACTCCTCTTGCTGCTGGTTCAGCATCCCCAGTTAAGTTAATGGTTAATGGGGCCAATTTCCACTACTGTTCCTTAAATAGATTTTCAACTGGTAGAGGCAAGAGAATCCTTGCTAAAGGTTTGTACATTTTATTGATATGATTTATATGCATACTGTTACGCTCTCCGTTCCCTCTCAGTCCAGATCCCTGTTTGTGCTCCGTGTTTTCCCCTTTCCCTCACATCTCTTGTCATGTTTTTACGTTTCCCTGTCTGTCTTCCGTGTTGTGCAGGTTTGGCGTGGTTTTCCTTCTTGTTTGCCCATTTTGCCATCGCTAATTCGCCAGCCAATTACATTCCTTCCCCGTTTGCACACCCTTTGATATGACAACCAAAAGTGAGCTGAGGTGCATTGTTTCCACTGATACTGCTTGAGATGTTTCTAAAACTTAATTGGAGTCCACTTGTGATAAATTCAATTGATTGGACATGATTGGGGATTGCCAACACCTGCCTATATAAGGTCCCACAGTTGACAGTGCATGTCAGAGCAAACTCCAAGCCATGGGGTCAAAGGAATTATCTGCAGACCTCAGAAACCGGATTGTGTCAAGGCATAGATCTGGAGAAGAGTACAGAAAAATCTCTGCAGCTTTACAGGTCCAAAAGAGCACAGTGGCCACCATAATTTGTAAATGGAAGAAGTTTGGAACCACCAAGAATCTTCCTAGACCTGGCCGCCCGGCCAAACTGAGCAATCGGGGAAGACGGGCCTTGGCCAGGGAGGTGAACAGGAACCTGAGGGTCATTCTGACAGAGCTTCAGCGTATCCTTGTGGAGATGAGAGAACCTTTCAGAAGATCAACAATCCAGGCAGTACTCCACCAATCACACCTTTATGGTAGAGTGGCCAGACGGAAGCCCCTCCTTAGTAAAAGGCACATCACAGCCCGCTTGGAGTTTGCAAAAAGGCACCTAGAGGACTCTCAAACCATGAGAATCAAGATTCTCTGGTCTGATGAAACCAAAATTGAACTTTTTGGCCTGAATACCAAGCGTCACGTCAAAACCAGGCACCGCTCATTACCTGGCTAATACCATCTCTACAGTGAAGCATGGCGGTGGCAGCATCATGATGTGAGGATGTTTTTCAGCAGCGGGAATGGGGCAACTAGTCCTGATAGAGGGAAAGATGAATGCAGCGAGAAGTATACCGAGATCCTTGAAGAAAACCTGCTCCAGGGCGCTCTGGACCTCAGACTGGGGTGAAGGTTTACCTTCCAACATGACAACGACCCGAAGCACACAGCCAAGAGAACAAAAAAGTGGCTTCGTGGTGAATGTATGGTGTGGCTGGCCCAGCCCCCAGCCCTGCCAGAAAATCCAATCCAAAACAACAACTGAAAAAGAAAAAAAAATGTGTGTGTACCCCATCCCCCCCCAACCTGACAGAGCTTGCAAGGATATGCCAAAAGGAATGGGCAAAAAAAAACAAAGAAACAAGTGTAAGCTCGTAGCTTTAGCTTTTTTCCCAAGAAGCTTGAGCTGTAAATCGTGCAAAGGTGCAGCAACCAAAGTATAGGGCTAAGGGTGTGTACAGATATAACCCCCCTAAATACTATTTTTTTTGTCAAAAAAAAAAATTGCATATTTTCTAAAAACCTGTTTTCACTTCATCATTATTGGCTATTGTGTGTAGATGTTTGAGGCAAAAAATGAACTCAATCTATTGTAGTATAAGTCTGTAATGTAATAAAACATGGAGAAGGTGAAAGGGGTGTGCAGACTTTCCGGCCTGATTGTATATATGAAGTGCAGTCGGTAAGTATTTGGACTGTGACAAAATACAGAAAATTTCTGGGTATGGCTGCTAATTCTTCAAGCAGTGGTCTTTAAGCTGCTCCAAGTCATCCCGTACCACTGTCGCCTGGTTGTAGTCAAGCCAAGTAAAAACCCAGTGCCAACCTTTTTGGCTAGAGTACTATAGTTGTGGCTTTTCAAGTAATTACAGTTTTTCACAATTGTTAACACACACTTCTCAAAACAATAACGGCTTTCTCAAAACTGCACACACAAAACTGAAAACCTCACACACAAAATGCTAAACCTGACACTCCCTTTGCAAGATGACTCTTTGCCATCAAATCTCTTAACTGTTCACAAAATGGAACTCGTGTTTTCATTTGGTACACACAGCCATATTTTCAAATGACACACACATACCATTCATTGAGTACACACAACTAAGCATTTGCTGCACACTACCAAGCATTTACAGCACACTGAAGTGCAAAATTGAAAACACAATCATAGAAATGGAACACACCATATAAATGACAATGACTCTGGAGAATGAGCCATTTCTCCTTTTGTAAAATGTCTCAGTGTAGGCCTACTCTTTTCAGTCAAACATAAAACAGCACACAAATATGCAGCAAAAACAAGTTTTATTTCAGTACACACAGAGAACAGTACAACGGCCTGCTCAACGCCACCCCAACCCCCCCCCCCCCCCCCCCTCCCCACAAAAATGAATTAGGCATCACGCCTCCTCCTTCTCCTTGTCCTCCTCCTTCTTGTCCTCCTCTTCCTCCTCCTCCTCCTCCTCTCACTCTTACCCCTCTCCTTCTCTGGTTGTCTCTCTCTTCAAAGTTCTCCATTGTTCACCAAACAAAACAGAGGCTCAAGGCACTTTTATGCTGCAGTCCTGAAGCAAATTGCTCAACAGACCTGAATGTTTAGAGATTTGAATATTTGTGTGTTGTAGGTTGATGCTTTGAGATTTTACTTGAGAAGTGTGTGCAACAACTGAACATTGTGTGTAGTGTTTTGACAACAAGGTGATGTGTAATTGACATCAGAGTGTAAAGAAGGAAAGTCAGAGTCTAATGCAGATAAGGGAGTGTGAAGTAGTGCCAAATTGGGTCGAGCGATTGGTACATGAAGTGAAGGTTGTGCAAATTGTGCCGAATTTTCGCTTTTTGTGTGTTAACAATTGTGAAAAACTGTAATATGCAACGGAAATAACTCAACAGTGTTGATGTTTATAGCAGAACTGTCATGGTATGATATACTGGTTCTCTTTTTGCACAACCAGTGAATATATATTCAAGAAAATGTCGTAAATAAATGTGAGAGAAAATTCTCACTTACCGCTGAGATTGCTAGGGATTTATGAGCTCCTAAATTCTGGCACAAAAATAAACAACACATTTTTTTTAATGATGAATGAGTTAAAGGACCACCTGGATTTTTATACAGAGAGCAGCCTCACATTTTCATTTAAACACAACACAAGGACATGTTGCACACATAAATTAGGCCTACACAAGCATAACTTGGGCTAATTACTTTTTCCGGATGTGCATAAGAATTAAGTCCAACGGAAAAAGATATCCATTCGTTTTCCCCTGAATTTTTCTATAGCATTTCAGCTTAGCTTAAAATTTCAACACTGCATGGTTCACTGGACTGAGAAAGCAATAGTCATAATAATTACACAGAAGTTGAACAGGGGAATTTAGTTCTCTAAGTTGTAAAAAAAATAAGGAAACTAAAAACGGAAGCACAGAGAATAATACTGTTGTATTGTGACAAAACAAGATTAAAGGTGATATTAACCAACATATTTTTCACTATCCATTCTCATGGTAATTGCTCAATCCAGATTGGCTAACAGGTGCATCCATCCTTTTTGGACAGATGACCAGTACGATGCTGTCTGTAGCACTGAGTGCTAAATTGCACAAAGGCATTTTCTATGTTCCCTCTCCCATGTGTTAAATTTCAGATTACTATCACGCATTGCACTGAGACCATAACATTAAACCCTATTCAATAAAATACAGGCATAAAAATCAATTGTACCTCAAACCTTTCATTGTCACAGATAACAAGTTTCACCTCTTCGCAGTATCAGTAACATATTATACCGAGTGAAATTTTGAAACTTGTAAACTTTTTAATAAATTTAAATTGTGGTCACATTGTGCCTGTAGGGATATGGCCATTTGCAGGATACTCTTGATTGTAGATGCGTTGGAGGACAAAGCATGGTACCAGGCTGTGACATACCATCTTATACCTACATTGAACATTCTATTAGGATGTGCTAATTTAATTAAGGTGTTATGTTTTCTTTAAAGGGAAAGCAGACAGTCCACCCTCCATGTAGAAAGCTGAGAGGGTAACAGATAGAGAAGGGATGACAGCTCAGAGGTGTCAGGGCAGGGATTGAACCCCCTTCATGTACAGGGGCTCAGATTCTATGTCTCAAGGGTCAGCCACCCGATTGACTGTGCCACACATCTGGCCAATTCAGGCGCACTTGTTGATTGAGAGCCATATTATGGGCAAGTTAGACCACGTTATTTTCCAATTTTCTTGTTCAAATACTTATGGAGTCTGCATATTCCATTCTCAGAGATATAATTGTTGGAACTGTCATGTGCGATGGTTCAAAATCAACTCAATCATTAAACATGTATTCTGTACATTTGAGAAAATTTTAAATATATTAAACTTTAGTTTCCTTCTACAGCAACTCTAAATTAATGAAAATTAAATGTGTGAAATATTCCAAACTGTCATATAAAATGTTTATTTTTCATAGTGGTCAAAATGATCTGTGTAATGGCATTTATTTAGTTAGGATTCAAGTTTAATGGTACTGTGTGAGGCAAAATGTGAAATCCCACCAGGATGTTGGAAGAATGTTGCTATGCACCAACACACGCGAGAGCATTGTGACGATGATAGCATTTGCTTTTCTTTTGACCAGAATCGACGGGGCTGACAAGCTGCTTGCTTTGCTTTACATCCTACAACAACAACAAAAACTCAAAAAAATAAAAACTAAAAATAAACAAAAACAAAAAACAATATAACAAAAAAAAAAACATTTTTTTTAATAACGTAATAATAAAATCGTAATAAATAAAAATCTAAAAAATAGGCCCACAAAAAAAAAAAAATAACAATTTACTGTACGTACGACGTGACATATTTTTATTTTTATTGGGCTATTCAACAACGCGATTGGCCTACTTACTCTTTCCCTGGTTTACTCTTAACTTGCAGTGCGAAGAAGCGCGGGTTTTTTTTTTTTTTAAATCGGTGTTGTTTTATTATATTTACGGTGTTTTTTTTTTTTATAAAAACAACATTTGACCAGAAAACTACTATGTAGTATGCTACTTAGTAGTTTAGTTTCACTAAAATACTTCAAAAAAAAATGAATCACTACTACTAAAATCTAAAAAAAAAAAATTAACAATATAATAAAGCTTAGTATATAATACAAAAGGAAAAATAAAAGGTTATCAGAGTGATAGTGATGGTTATTTGAGTGATGGTGAGTTTTATTCCTCCAACCATCCTCCGATTCGATTGTCAGCAAAAGCAAAAAGTGCAATGCGTCGCATAACAATGCTCGCTGTCTGTGTGGGCATAGCAACGACATTCCAAGCATTCCTGGACACATTTTGGCTCACGGACACATTTTGGCCTGACAGTACCATTAATGTTGTTATGTCTAAAATGAATTCATTTTAAAAATTTGAATGTAAAGTAACCTGAAGTGTAATTTACTGTTCCTAATCCTTAATTCTTTTTTCTAAAGAAGAAGACTGATGGAGAGCCCTAAAGTATATAGCATATTAGCTATTCTGAGCACAAATGTTCATCAAATAAACAATAACACAAAAGAAATTGATTTAGAAATAATTTAGAAACATAGGAAAGACTATTGCATCTGTGTATTGCTCACAACACATTTCATTTTGAACTTAAGTAAATGTACGTGTGAATGTACATCTATAAATGTGCAAATAATGTTACTGTATAATGATTTCAGTATTTGTGTTTACAATATTGATACATCACAATCAACCAAAATTCTAGAATGACCACCATTTCCATTGTATGCATTTCAGTCAAATAATAACCATGCTATACGACTTTGAACATTCAGCGTTATCTAGAAAGTCTCTGAGCATCAGGGTTTATAGATGCTCAGTTTTTTTTTTGTTTTCTAAAATGTGTCATCAATCTGGAAAATTGCTAAAAGAAGAAATGCCAAGTGTGCATTGAAGGCAGGTGAAATGGGAGTAATAATCCCTTTGGATAAGAATTAGACATCACTTCCCTCTTTGTGCGACAGGTTATCTCTCTTCAGCAATGATTTATACCTTTAATATGAACGGACATGAGGCATCTGGTGGGAGGAAATAGAGCTTTATAGCATAGCGGTCTCTCAAATGAACTAAGTTATCAAATATATCCATGATAAATATTTTCTTTATATATTTTTCAAATATTTATTTATAATAAATAAAATAAATTAACAGATGAAAGTCAGTCTAACATGTCACTTAAATAGAAAATATTTTCTCTTTCATCTGAAATGCACGACAACCAATTTAGGTATTTTTAAAATCCATGGTCGGCTATCCTTCCTCACAATAGAAAATACAGGCTGTCAGGTTAATCTGCATGTATCACTCACTCTCTGTTCCGCTTCCATTGCATAAGAGGTGAAAACCTGCATTGTGCACCTTTAAAGGCCCTTACCTGATGTGCAATGCCTTTGCTTTGAAGGCCCTTACCTGATGTGCAATGCCTTTGCTTTTAAGGCCCTTACCTGATGTGCAATGCCTCTGTTTGAAGATTAAAATAATACAAACAGAATAATGCAAAATGCTGTTTGGAACATATATTATTGATAATGCACTCAAACAATGACATTTTCAAAATGATGGCACAAGCAAGAATCCGTCTCTGGGGGAACTCTGTGAAGGCAGACAGATCTAGCATGTACTATATTAATAATGTGTGCTGCTTTCATATCACAGGTCACACCATTTCAGTGAGCTAAAGAGAAAGGGGAGGAAGGAAGGAGAGAGAGAGAGAGAGAGAGATTATGAAATTAATCTTACTGCTTGTATTCCAGGTTATTGAAGAGCTGCACTCACTGTTTATATGAATTTATGAAATGGTTCACAGTTGCAATGGTGCCATCTAGCGATCAGCACATTCATATTTTCCATTTCCTCACCTCAGCACTGTGCTAGGCATTAGAAGCATTGACCACAGAAAGTTTTGCCCATGAAAGAACCATCTAAATGTATAATTAAGTCATACTTTAAAGGCACAGTATGCTACAATATTTAACAGTTATCTGCTGATAGTTATTTAATGTACTTATGTACTGTCACTCAAAAACTGTATCAATGCGTTATGTTGAAATTTGAAACAGTATACCCTTTACAGTTTTTCACAATTGTTAACACACGTTTCTCAAAACAATAACGGCTTTCTCAAAACTGCACACACAAAACTGAAAACCTCACACACAAAATGCTAAACATGCCTGACACTCCCTTTGCAAGATGACTCTTTGCCATCAAATCTCTTAACTGTTCACAAAATGGAACTCGTGTTTTCATTTGGTACACACAGCCATATTTTCAAATGACACACACATACCATTCATTGAGTACACACAACTAAGCATTTGCTGCACACTACCAAGCATTTACAGCACACTGAAGTGCAAAATTGAAAACACAATCATAGAAATGGAACACACCATATGAATGACAATGACTCTGGAGAATGAGCCATTTCTCCTTTTGTAAAATGTCTCAGTGTAGGCCTACTCTTTTCATAGTCAAACATAAAACAGCACACAAATATGCAGCAAAAACAAGTTTTATTTCGGTACACACAGGGAACAGTACAGTACTGTAAACCGGCCTGCTCAACCCCCCCCCACTCCTTGTCCTCCTCCTCCTCTTCCTCCTCTTCCTCTCCCTCCTCCTTCTTGTCCTCCTCTTCCTCCTCCTCCTCCTCTCACTCTTACCCCTCTCCTTCTCTGGTTGTCTCTCTCTTCAAAGTTCTCCATTGTTCACCAAACAAAACAGAGGCTCAAGGCACTTTTATGCTGCAGTCCTGATTGAAAATTGCTCAACAGACCTGAATGTTTAGAGATTTGAATATTTGTGTGTTGTAGGTTGATGCTTTGAGATTTTACTTGAGAAGTGTGTGCAACAGCTGAACATTGTGTGTAGTGTTTTGACAACAAGGTGATGTGTAATTGACATCAGAGTGTAAAGAAGGAAAGTCAGAGTCTAATGCAGATAAGGGAGTGTGAAGTAGTGCCAAATTGGGTCGAGCGATTGGTACATAAAGTGAAGGTTGTGCAAATTGTGCCGAATTTTCGCTTTTTGTGTGTTAACAATTGTGAAAAACTGTAAAAACAGGGGTGGGGAACCTCATCCGCAAAGGGCCGGTGTGGGTGCAGGTTTTTGTTTTAGCCCAGCACTAAAACTCCTGATTCAACTAATTAACTAATCATGGTCTTCAATCAAGACCTTGATAAGTAGAATCAGGTGTCTTAGTGCTGGGCTAAAACAAAAACCTGCACCGACACCGGCCCTTTGCAGGTAAAACCTGCACCCGCAGTAGTTCAGTACTCAGGTGGCATTCTAAAAACAAAATGTCCTAAAATTATGTCCTACACTTGAGCAGATGATTTTTTATTCATTTAAAACACATGCACTTTAGTGAACAAAAAGTTGGGACAGTATGTAAAATGCACATAAAAGCATAAAGCAGTGATTTGTAAATTCTCTTTTATATTTAATTAAAAACAGTACAAAGAAAAAATATTTAGGGCCCTATCTTACACCCAGCACTAAGTGGCACTAACCCAAATGTAAGTGTCTTTGTTATTTTACACCCGGCATCATGATAGCCTGTTTACGTGTGGAATGTTCCAAATAGGTGTTTTTTTTGTTTTGCCCCTGTCCCAACTTATTTGCAATGTGTTGCAGGCATCACATTTGGAATTAGCGTATATTTACAAAAAAATTTAATAAAGTTGATATGGTAAAACATTAAATATATTTTCTTTGTGCCGTTTTCTATTAAATATATGTAAAAGAGAATATTATTCTATTATATTCTAACAGATTAAAACCTTGTTGTGACAGGCGGCAGAGGGAGTCAGCTTTTGTCTTCCTTGAATATTTTCTCAGTGTTGTTTGTTCCTCTCATTGGCCAGATTGCCCAATATCTGCAGGACCCAGTACAGCAGAGAGAGGCAGAGGAAGACCTACACAAACAAATGCACGTGTTAGCAGGACGCCCAGTTTAACACACTGGGTGTTTTTGTCTCCTACCAGTAATTTCATAAAAATCATAATTAACAGTTACACCCTGTCAGCTAAAGTACTGGTGTTTCCCTTAACAGTATGTTTAAAGTTGATAAAAACCAACATATTCAGTCTTTTGATGTAAAATAAATATGCAAACGTAAAGAACTATATGATTGAAAATGATGTCATAGAAGGGCATGAGTGCACGATTTCACGAAATGATGATGAACATAATCTTCATCTCAGTTAAAAGACGTGAAGGAGCTAGACAAAAAAAGAAAAAAGTATTTGGCAAATACCTAATTAAAAGAAAGCACAGCATAACAAAAAGCCAGACAAAAATGTTTTTTGAAATGTTTTTAGAGACTTAAAAAAAGCAACAGGTCAGAGAAGCAAACTAATCTCCCATGATGCACTGGTTCAGGGTCACCAGGTCAGTGGTATTTGTCACCACGGGAATATGCCGAGAGGCTCTGCCAAAAGCCGTCCTGCCGAAGCAACTCCTCCTCTGTGTTCTGGGCCATAAACTACATCCTACCCTGCACTCCGAGCCAAACCAGGCCCCTGTCTATCACGGCCGTGGCCTGATGGGAAAAAATGAGCGTTTCCTTTGGAAGGCGCAGCTGTTTTCCTCTGAGAGTGAGTGCACGGGGCCCGGAATGTCCCCGGCTCTTCCGCCCCTCACTACCTGTTCTATAGCAACAGGTTCCCCGCTGGGGCGTAGCAGGGGCGGGGGTGTAAAGTGGGTGTTGGGCCGCGGTCTACAAATTATTTATTTTTCACCAGTTGTACAAAAAAGTTGCGCAATCAATTTTGTTTGCCTATCAAAAACTACTTCTGTCATTGGCAATATACTATATGGCGATGTGCTATGTTAATTTAAGGGAACTATGGGATTTTATATGGTTAGTCATCTACGGAGGCGCAGAACACATAATCCTCAATATATCTCCTGAAAAACACTTCAAGATATTGGATGGCTCCGAATAGGCAGATATGAGCACAATAGATACCCTTTACAACTCCTCTGCTTCTAGTTTGAATGTCTAACACCAGAAATATGCATGAATCCAAGACAACCAGGAAGAGTAGCTGTTGAGACGAAAGCACTAAGGCAAAGCGTTGTATGGAGTGGCAGGTTGCTTCACGGCATGTTAAACAGCACAAATTCTACCCACATCATTTTTACTGAAAGTACAATTGTACTGACTCGACTGGGAACAGAAGGTTACAAAAGTAGTTTATTCAGTTTAAATTATATTAAAAATGAAGGGGAATGTTTTGAATCAGTAACAGCAGAAAGAATGGAGCTAGCATGAGAAGACTGATTATGTCTTTTCCAAGTGCATTGTGAGACTGTAAAAGTCGGACCATGCTGTTCGCAGTTTGAGGTTGTCATTTCCATGAAATGCAGAAAGCACCCCTTTCCAAAACTCTCCTCCAGGGAACTTTACAGCATATGCATTTCCTTCAGCACTTTTATGTCACCATTTTATTCAACCAAAAAAAGTGAACGGCAGAAAACAAAATAGAACTACTCCAACTAAATTGAATGCTGTATTTAACAAATATATATATATATATATATATATATATATTTATTTTTTTACAAAAAATGACATGTTCATGCTTTAAGAAACAGTGAAATACTGCTTGTTTCCCTGCTAAGGCTACTATAGTACAACATTGTATTAAAAAGACAGGCAAATAAGAATAAGGGTCACCCAGATGATATGATAACCACAACGAACCGGAAACCCTTTCGGTGTTATACGATTTTACCTTATTCCGCAAAAATGTGTATAAATATTATGCTACGTGAACAGGCAAACTTATTTTGTTTTCGTTTTTTTCTGGGTGCCCCTCATAACAAATACTATCTAGAATATGACACAGCTTTTAGGCCGAATGTTAGGGCAGAAGTCACGTTATCAGCAGCCAAACGCAAACCACGGGGGCATCCTGGGTAAGAGGGGGTTAATGTGGCTGAGCTTCGAGTCTTCTGAGCAGCTGCGCTCATGATTGAAATGAAAACAAGCCTGAATCGGTGCTGTCAGCATCGTGATATATGACTTGTAATGGGATGTTTCCAAACCTCCCTGTCCATATGGCTGCCTACACATTAGGTAACACTGTCTGCCTACTGAGGTGCTTCAACATCTGCACCCCAGAACCGAGAAGTCCACTGAACATGGCTCCCTCTACTGGATCCAATAAGATTTCTCCCACAAGAACCAGGCTGATTATTGTACACACCACCCTCGACCAGGTCCAGCAACTTTTCCCTGACCAAATCCAGACAGACTGTTGCACATAGTCCGCTCTACTGCATCCGTACACATGTCTGAAGTTCAGTTCTCCTGCTACCCTACTTCACTGCACATACTCGCTCGCTCTCTCTCTCACTCGCTCACTCGCTCGCTCTCTCTCTCTCGCTCTCTCTCGCTCTCTCTCTCTTTATCTCTCTCTCTCACTCGCTCACTCACTCACTCACTCGCTCGCTCACTCTTCCTTTCTTTATTACCCCTCCCATTACTCCTGGACCTGTGTCTCCTTTGAAAAACAGATCCATAACTTTCACATTGTCCTTAAATTTTTTTTAACAGAAATTTATCATAATTATTACATTACATTACATTATAGGCATTTAGCAGACGCTCTTATCCAGAGCGACTTACACAGCATTTATTTTTGCATTTATACATAGTATCCATTAATACAGCTGGATATATACTGAAGCAATGCAGGTGAAGTACCTTGCTCAAGGGTACAACGGCAGTGTCCGACCCGGGAATCGAACTTACAACCTTTCGGTTACAAACCCAGTTCCTTAACCATTATACCACACTGCCGCCCCAATTATATATCGTGTATCAACTCTTGAGGACTATTACCACACGTATTGCCTCAAAGATCATACATTTAATTAGCTGAAGTTGCCCAAATCACCTCAACTATAGATTTAGAGTACAGCAGAGAACACAACAGGTCTTATAGCTAGCAAGCTCCTTGAAAATATTCATGAATGTTGCATGAACTGAATATGGCTTCCTACCAGTTGTACCACTACACTACGCTACACTACATCTACCACTTTATTGTGTTGTAGATTACATTTTAAATGGATAAAATTGCCATTTTTGCCCATCAATCTACACTCAATAACCAATAATGACAAAGTGAAAACATGTTTTTAGAGATTTTTGCAAATTTATAAAAAATCTAAAACTGAAATTTCTCATTTACATAAGTATTCATACCCTTTGCTTTAACGTATTTTTAAAGTATCATATTTAATATTTGGTAGCATATCCTTTGCATGCTGTTACTTCCTGAAGTCTGTGACCCATAAACATAAAAAAACTCTCGATATCTTATTTTCAGGTACTGTTATAAGCGATACTATAACCTCTCTGCATTTTAATTGATCTCTATGGGAATTGGGTGGTGAAACTAGATTCAGCTGTAAATTACACTGGTACAGTATGGAACACATGACTGGCTAAATGGCTGTAAGTCATCAAGGGTCTGAGCTATCGAACGAGCCCCAAACCATCACTCTGTTGCCAGATATGGAGTAGATGTGGATGGATCACTGAAAGGGTTATTTCTCCTGACTCATTTTCCTATAGAACTCTATGGGAAAAAAAGTCAGGAGAAACAACCCTTAAAGTGATCCATCCACATCTACTCCATATCTGGGCGCAGAGTGCTGATCTAGTCTCACCCCCCAATTCCCATAGAGATCTATTCAAATGCAGAGAGGTTATAGTATCGCTTATAACAGTATAAAAGTGAAGGGGTATGAATACTTTCCGTCCCCACTGTATGATCGCAATTCCTGCTGAACATAACTAGAAGAGGAGAAAGAGCCAGGGGAGATTTTATCTGAATTGTTATATTGACTGCCTCTAATGGTTGCACAGGGTTCTGTGTGGCTGCGGGTGATAGCACTGTTACAATCAGTTTTGTCTGTATTAAAAGTGAAATAATAGTTCAAACAAATGAAGGTTGATCCCTCCCTAGGTCTACAGGAGTGATGTTGCCTCAGCTTTTCAATGCCTACAGTGTGTTACAGTGCAGAGTAGTGTTCTTATATAACAGAGGAAAATCAAAGGCGTTTTTTTGAACAAGTGTGTCGTCTATTAACGGAAGGGTGGTGCTATGCTTAACAAACTACTGTGCGATAAGCACTCTGCACATGGGCACACAATCATGATTATACCCACTTTTTGACCAATCATCTTCAGGCAGCGAATGACATCCTTGTTTTGCGTCTCTTCTTGAGGTTTACACATTGTGCCTTTTTGCAAAGCAACACATAACTCCACCATTTTGATTGTACCTTTTTCTAATTTAACATTTTTATTAGTTTAATCTTTAAAACTATTCAAAGTCACAAGAATCATGGGGTTGTTAAACTAGGTATTTCCATGAAATAAGCATACAACTATTGTACATAGATAAGAACAGCGTTAAGATAAATTTAAGGGCAAATAAATTGTTCTTATCGGAATATAATATCTGACAGATTTTTCCGTTATTTAGGCCTAATGAAAGGTGAATGACTCAATTGTGGCCCGTCCACATAACTTAATTAGCATTAACTATATAAACATCGAACAAAAAGTTCGGAAATTTGTGTTTGGTAGATTATTTCTCTGTTGTAACAATGCTTCTTGGCAATACATTTCATACCGTTGGAAAGCCTGTTTATTTCCCTTTTAAATGGTGCCCAATTTGTAAGGAACATGCATTTGTGGGATGAGCAGCACAGCTGAGTATGTGGGTTGCGCCCATGTAAAATTTGCCAAATCTTCTCTGCCAATGCCAAACAGCTTATTCTGCTGTTGCTAGTGACTCTTGTTTGGTGTTGTTTGGTGGATTGGATGATTGAAGTCTATCAGTAACAAGGAAGAAAAAAGACATATTGGCAATTTTACAATTTATTAATTTAACAAACAGTCGGGAGCCTCAGTAGCGTGTAGAAGAACCATACACAGCCACAACAGCCTGACACCTCCTCCTCATGCTGGTCACCAGCGTGGTCACACACTGCTGTGGGATGGCATTCCACTCCTCAACCAGGATTTGTCGCAAGTCAGCCAACGTGGTTGTGTTGGTCACTCTAGCACGAACAGCACGCCCAAGCTGATCCCACAAGTGTTCAATTGGGTTGAGGTCAGGACTGTTGGCAGGCCATTCCATTCTCTCTACTCCCAAATTCTGGAGGTAGTCTCTGATAAACCCCGCTCTGTGGGGGCGAGCGTTGTCATCTTGGTGGATGGAGTTCGGTCCCAGACTGTGGAGATATGGGATTGCCACTGGTTGCAGCCTGAAATGACATTTTGTGATTTTTGAGATTGTGGAGACCCCCACCCCACACCATCCCACTGCATCACCCAAAAGGGTGGTACTATCCAACTCGCAGAATCAGCAGCCCGTCTTCCCGTCTCTTCACTCTTCTCCACCCTATGACCAACTCGTAGGCAGAAAGTGGGACTCATCGCTGAATCATACGGTCCTCCACCTCTTCCAGTTGTTCCAGTGGTGGTGTTGGTGTTTGCCGACGGCCTGAAACAACGGTGGCGGTGAAGGGCAGGGCAGGCAGGCCCTCCAGCCAGCCTATGAGCCCGGAGATTGACTGCATGCAGTCTGTTCCGGATGTCTGGGCGAGAGCCCCGTGTGCCATATCGTCTGTAAAAACATTGACAAAAATCTGTAGAAAGACAGCCTACGGTTCCTAGTGCTGAAAAGGGTGAGGAACCGGTCTTCTTGGGGTGTCGTCTTCTTGGGACGCCCACTTCGCGGTCTGTCTCTGACATCCCCCGTTTCATGGAACTTGGCCTTCAGTTTGGAGATGGTACTAGGGCTCACTCCAAATAATGCCGCAACTTGCTTTTGCGGAACACCAAATGTAAAATGTAAATGACTGCACACTTATTAGCGCTTTATTTCCAAAGCTTTACAACTCTCTCTCTCACTCTCATCATTCACACACACATCACACAACGAGGCGGATGGCATGCAAGGTGCTAGCCTAGCCTGCTCATTTGGAGCATGGGGTTCAGTGTCTGCCCAAGGACACTTTCGACATGTGGGAGGGAGGGGAGGGGGGGGGAACCGCCAACCCTGCGATCAGCGGATGACCCGCTCTACCTCCTGAGCCACAGCCGCCCCAGCTTGAAGTTGCCCTATCGCACGGGCCTTATCGAGATCAGACAAACGTGGCATGCCGATTCTTGGAGCAGACACCCATTGACCACTGTAGCAGGGCCCATGCTCACAGGTGCTGCCAATCAGGTGCCAATCAGGCACCTGATTGTCAGCACCTGGGGGTACCGGAAGCTCAAAACAAGAGTCAATAGCAACAGCAGAATAAGCTGTTTGGCATTGGCAGAGAAGATTTGGCAAATTTTTCATGGGCGCAACCCACATACTCAGCTGTGCTGCTCATCCCACAAATGCATGTTCCTTACAAATGGGGCACCATTTAAAAGGGAAATAAACAGGCTTTCCAACGGTATAAAATGTATTGCCAAGAAGCATTGTTACAATAGAGAAATAATCTACCAAACACAAATTTCCGAACTTTTTGTTCGATGTTTATTAGCCATGCTCAATGCCATTTTACAAGAAACATTGCGTTAGCTCAGACTTCTTTCCTACATAGTGGAGAAATAAACACTTAGGTATGTAACATGATATTAATGGCAATGGCAACTGGCATGTATTATTGCTACTCAGGTTCCACTTGTTATATGTGAAATAAGGAGATCTAAGCACTGAGGGGGAGGGGTATTATACAGAAAAGCGCAGAACTTTCCAAAACTAACACTCGCCATTACAGAGAGGAAGATGTCCTTACCCTGCTTGAGTTGTATACCACTAATGCCAAAAACAGATTTCTGCACTCTAATTAATCAAGGCAGAGGGATCTGATACTGACTCCATGCAGTCAATTCCAATGGTATCATACTTGTGTGTGAACAAACATCATCCACTTCACTTGCAAATACTATTTGTATTTTTCTGCCTATAACGCACACCAGATACTGTATATATCACAACACAAGAGAGTACAAGCAGACTCCTAAGAGTGGAAAAAAAACATTTCACACAGACTATCCAAACAAATATATTTACGGACAGAAGAATTATCTAAGGGCTGAGAGCAGGTCAGAAAAGGCAAAACACAGAGTTATTGTGGATGCCAAGTTCAATTTAAAGTTATCGAGAAGGCAGAAAAAGGAAATGGGTGGAAGCGCTACAAGAAGTAAAAGTCTGCACGTCACTGTAAAGACTTTTTCTCTTATTATTTCTTGTTAGCATATGGACAAACAATGTGATGAACTATATCAGTGGCACTCTCTTTGATTCAGTCAGCTGAAATTGCACATGTTCAAAGCCACAGAAAATACGCCCTTTAGAAGGCTGGAGAAATAGAACACTCTATTCTCACTTTTCTGAACTTCATCAGGCTGATAAATCGCCGTTCCATGTTGCAATGCTACAGCAAGCCATTTAAAAATAAAAATGCAACGTAAGCGTCTGGAACCACAAATAAAAACAGCACCCCTGTGATAAACAGGGTGGCTTCTCATGGTCTTGTTTAAGGAAAAGAGCGGGGTCCATTTTGAGAGGTGGGGGGGGGAGCGCACACGGAAAGTTGGCAACAGTAGAGGGACCCGGGCCAAAAACAAAGGATGAAAAAAATAAATCAAGAAGAGGACATCTGCCTTGCAAAATCGAATCCTATGTGCTTTGATGCTGCAATCAGGGGAAGCTGGATCCGTGGACCTCAGCCTCCCCTGAGTTTCTGTAAATCAGTTCAATGGGATTCCAAAGAGAATGGCGAAGACCGATGGCGCCCCAGGGACCTGTAAGCAACCTATCGCTCCGCTCCTCAGCCTGCTTAGCAACCTGAAGCTTCCACGCTCTGAACGTCCTCTCTGGGGCTGAGGCAGGATTACACCAGCACAGACCCAGGGCAGAAGGCCTCTCCCCCACCACTATCTAGCACTGGGGGGGAAGGGAAGAAAAGATGCCAACCATATTTTTATTTTCCTCAGGTGACTGAGAAGAGGATGCATGCTGTACTGGGATGGAAGAGTTTTTCAAGATATTGTGGCTTTTCCTTATATCAATTTCATTGAGCACTGGCAGTAATCTTAAACATACAGTTCCTTTCTTCATTAAAAAGACTGAGAGTCAATTACTAGGTCCAACCCCAATACTCTACACTGTGCTTTTTCATAAGTAACACAAAGAAACTGAACACTGATCATTCACATGACACTGAGAATGGCAAGCATTAGATCTGATTTGAAATGGCCACCTCAGCTACTTTTAGAGATGAACGTCAGATTAGGTCAGATTAGGTTGCCCTTATTTCTCATGCAGAGTCTTTGGAGTCCATTTAAAAGAACCATTGCCCCGGCCTGGGCGAAGTCTTTGCATTCGACACAGAGTAAAGATGGTGGATTGAGTCAAGCTTTTTTTTTTTTTTTTTTTTTTTTTTTTTTCAGTCAATGTTTTCTGAAATGATGCAACAGGTTATTGTACATAGCGCTCTCTGTGGTAGAGTTGGTAAAGATGACCGCTCTGACTGAAACCCAAACCACACTCGCCATGGGGCAAGTGACGGCTGGAGCAAAGAACTGAGGAAATATCTGTTTACTTATACATTTATGCTCCATTTCACACAAACGCAAATGTGTGTGGATGCTTTTAGAGTGGCCCCTGAGGGCTCAATGAGAGGGAAATGTGCTTTACATTAAATTTATTTAGCAATTTTCAATATTCACCTTGCTAGCAATCAAAATTGTAAATGTAAAGTGGCTGAACTATAAATCTGCATCCAACATGTAGGTTTATAGGGAGCAGCGATATCGTTTAAGTGTGGTTATTCACATCTAAAATAAAGATAATTAACATACAGTGACATATACATATACACCACTTTTTATCCAACCATTTAAATTCTTCAGTTTGCTTTTCCATGATGTATATCAAAACATATGGTAGCTGATGATTCTAAGTAGGCTATAATGCTTGTTTTCTATAATGCTTGTTTGCTATAATGCTTGTTTGCTATAATGCTTGTTAGCTATAATGCTTGTTTGGTATAATGCTTGTTTTCTAGAATGTTCGTTTGCCGTGTTAATGACTGAACACTCAGGGATCTTAGGATGTTCCTTAAACAGCCGAGCAGCCAATTGTCCAGTTACTTATGGTCACCCAAAATAGGAGGACTATATATAAAAAAGCCTGAAATTCCTACATGTTTCACGTGATATGGATGTAAATACCCACACATTAAAGCTGACAGTCTGCATTTAACCTCATTGTTTCATTTTAAATCTAACGAGTACAGAGCCAAAGCAACTGTCCAAATACGTGCGGACTGCACTGTAGATGGTGAGAGTAAATCAGGCATGTGCTTTCCGTAACCAACTTCCTGTAACTTGCTTCTTAGTCCCTGGACTACAAAATAACAGAAGATGGTATTGAATATTTTAAAAAAGGATTACCCTTTAGATCTGATTATCAGCTTTCACAAGATTACACAGGAGAGAGTCTGTGATTTATAATCCAGGGTTTGTTATTTCAATTGAATTGTTGTAAACCAATCTAGGGACCCTTCAATGACACAATTCTCCACGGATTCCACACTGTGTGCAGGCAGCACTTGAGCGTGTTTACTTCAGGAAAGGTCTAATTACTCTGCACTTTTCCCTTTCAGACCCCTCACTTTTGGGAAAGATGAGATTTCCTTTGCATCCCTCCAAGCTTCCAGATGATGTAATCCTTTTTTCCAGACCCTGAAACGATCCTCTATCCTCCGCAAGTGATGTCACCATTTCTCCAGCCATGAGCTGACCTCTGACAAGCTGAAGACTACACCTTCTGAAAAACGGACGTTTTGACCAAGGAAAACGGCAAACTATGCAATAATATGATTATCATCTTATCTTGAAGTCCCAAGTCAAGAGGAACAGATACATTGAGAGTGACTCTCCCATAAAAAGTCACTGGTGAAGATGTCAAGCGTTTGAACAGATAAGCTCACCGTACGCTGGACTGTTTGTCAGTGTACATGTGAACTTGATAATATTGGCTTAACCTCCTCTGTTCCTTGTATGGAACAGAACTGTTTTCTTTCTACCCCAGTCATACCCCAGTACGGCTGCACAAGACCAGAACAAGCTTGGAAGTGGAAAATGCTGAATGACAAAAAAAGCACAGGAATAAAAATATCAACACTGATAAGTCATAGCCAAGTCCTGGATGTTTTGATGACTTTCACAAAAATAAAAAATAAATAAAAAATCCAGATAACGTTACATGCTTTTCACAAGTTTACCCATTTCTCACAAAAAGGGGTTTCTCTCTGTAGGTGTGGAACTGTAAATGACAGCGTTTCCACTGTACTGTACCTCACCAGTGTCTCTACTCAGATAGTGCCTATAGGAAATAAATCATAACAGCTTTCCGTTAACACCACAGGTCTGCGCATAGCAGTTCAAAGTACCGACATTAAAGACTCGTTTTACACCAGGGGACAGGTGTAGTTTTATTAGCCGTCCGCTTAAAAATTGCTATGACTTCAATGGTGAGTCTCGCCGCCAGACAGGGAGAGTGGTTCGGAAATTACTGTGGGATATGCAAAGTCTGGGGCTCCCCGGCACCCCGGTCCTGCAGCCTTCAAACGTCCCCGCCAGAACCATGTGGAACATCATTAGCGTCCACTCCACCCCCACTCCACCCCACATGCCCCCACTCCACCCCACCCAAAACAGCATGGGCCCCATGTGTGCCACTCACACAACAGAAGGGAGAGCACTGCCGTTGGTTTACAGGTCAGGCCTGCCGCTTTACAAGGCAAATCTCCTGCGCGATAATAAATACCAGGGCGCACTTTAAGGGTGCCGTATATCACACAAACGCGGTCTAAGCGCATTGGCACACGTTTTTTTTTTCTTTTTTTGTTAGATTTTTTTCCTCTCTCAATGAGTATGAACGCAATTAAATTCAAATGTTTCTTTTTCTTATTTTCAGCCCCCGTTTCAGTCGTTCGATTGGAACGACTTCAAAACACCTTCCTTGAAACAAAGGCCTTGGCCGCTCACATCAGTCAGTGGAAAATCCAGGCCTTATTATTTTAACCTTGGTAATGGGCCACAGTGTGAACTCAGTCTTAAGACCTGCCTGCAGAAAGTCATTATGTTCCTCTATGTACGTACACTGTCTCACCTGTTAACTGGTGTTCATCCACCATTCATTTGAAATATTAAAAAAGACTTTGTGGTTGTCCTTTCAAAAGATGGCCATGAAATGCATAGCATGACTGCTTTTGATTAAACCAAAAAGGCTGAATTTAAGACCACTCTGGTTTTTAATTGGAATAAATGCAATTGGCGAGGTTATGTTGATAAGATGGAAGTGGACACATCTATATACAATTTTTAATCTAAACTGCAAAATCTCTTTAAACAGCATGCTCAGAAGTAATTAGTTGGAAGAACAATCTTAACAGGAATAGATCAGTTATACACATTCATTACACTTAAGAAAGATACTGATTTAAAATGTTTCCGCTATTATGAATACGTAGATCCCTGGGGGGGGGGGGGATTCTAGTTTTTAACACCTGAGCCAGCAGATGGGCAGTAATACAATAAAGGGAACAATTGAGAGCTCACGTGCGAATCTCTTCAGCTCTCTCTAGTTAGCGGCAGACATTAGTAATTGATTCCAGCAGTGTGTGTTTCTTTAAGTTTAACAGCGATGGCTGGGAGTAATGAGGGGTCAACGGCGATCTGCAGCTCCGAAGCCGTGCCAGAAGTGCACAGCAATTTTATGGTCAATTGGGTCGTGCATCTGGACTCATACATCATGGGCCGGGATGGGGGAGGGGGGGGGCGTTGGAACCAGAGCCAGCACACGTACACACACCCACACACAAACACACACATACACACGCATACACACGTAAGTACGCCCCGGGTGCCCCACGGCGACGGCGCCCTCCCCACCCTGTCGCACCTGAATGCAAACCGACTTCATCCACAGAGCTTTACAGCTGAGCCCGAGCGCTCACACGGGCAGATGGATATAAAGGCTGCCAGTCAAACGTACACAATCAGGCCAGTGGCATGCTACTCATGAGCTTGGAGGTGTCTTTTTACAAAAACACTTTCGGCCAAATCATTTTAATACTGTGCATCTGTTTAGGGGACCCCTTTATGGGAAAAGACATACATCTACAATATCCAAGAGTTATATTACTTGGGTGAAATAGCTGCATTTGCCTTTTTGCATCAAACATGACCATTTAAAGGCTGAAATTGCTTAGAAAACTAGCTGAATCATATTACCACAGTGTTGAATGTTCCCAAACACTGAATTCATGAGAGATTTCAGCACCCTTCTCAAATCTCTGGCTTTGACTGCTAATGACTCGAGGCCCTCTCTTTCCTTCAGCTGCACAGTTAAAGAAACTAATATTTTCAGTGAATATACAAATAGAATTAAAGATACATTAGTATTGCTAAGTGAACTGGTGTGAACTGGGATCCTATGAGCAGACAGATCCAGTTAAAACACACTAAACAAAAAGGTTTCTTCCAATATTTGCATCTGAAGAGATGGTCACCTACCTCAATGAGCATCGACGGTACAGCCACCGCCACATAACCGAATTTGTAGAGCCCCAGGAACAAGGCACATCGCAACATCTCTACCACGGCTGCCTTTGGCCTGCAGAAAAATACACTTAGCTGTTAATGGTTCTACTTGTAGTTGAAATACAGAAAGAGAGAGACATTGAGAGATAGAGATATAGACAGAGATAAAGAGAGACATAGAGAGATATACAAAGATAGACAGAGATAAAAAGAGAGATAGAGGGCTTGAGATTGTGTGCGAGTGTGTGTGTACCTCTGATCTATGATTAGCCCTAAGGACGTCAGTGTGAATATGATGTAGCCAGCCAACAAAAGCAGGGTCTGCTGGGAGAGTATCTATGTAGGAGAGAAAAATATAAGCATTATGAAATAAACACCAGCTGATTAGTTTTTTTGCTTGTCCATTACTAGAATGCCACCTAGAACATTATTTTAATTTCACTTCCATGACACGCTTCATTATGCCCTGCTGTTCAAGGGCCACTCCCTGACCACTGCTCTACACCACGGCTCTAACCACTGCTCCACACCACGGTTCTGACCACTGCTCCACACTGCTGCTCTGACCACTGCTCCACACCACTGCTCTAACCACTGCTCCACACCGCTGCTCTAACCACTGCTCCACACAGCTGTTGTAACCACTGCTCCACACTGCCTCCCTGACCAGTGCTTCACACTGCTACCCTGACCACTGCTCCACACCACTGTTCCACAAAGCTCTCTTGAAAACTGCTCCACACCGCTGGACTGGCCACTTCACGACACTGGTGCTCTGACCACTGCCCTACACTCACACCTTGAACACTGCGCCACACTCTCAGCTTGAACACTGCGCCACACTCTCAGCTTGAACACTGCCCCACACTATCAGCTTGAACACTGCCCCACACTATCAGCTTGAACACTGCCCCACACTATCAGCTTGAACACTGCCCCACACTCTCAGCTTGAACACTGCCCCTCACTCTCAGCTTGAACACTGCCCCACACTATCAGCTTGAACACTGCCCCACACTCTCAGCTTGAACACTGCCCCTCACTCTCAGCTTCAACACTGCCCCACACTCTCAGCTTCAACACTGCCCCACACTCTCAGCTTCAACACTGCCCCACACTCTCAGCTTCAACACTGCCCCACACTCTCAGCTTCAACACTGCCCCACACTCTCAGCTTCAACACTGCCCCACACTCTCAGCTTGAACACTGCCCCACACTCTCAGCTTGAACACTGCCCCACACTCTCAGCTTGAACACTGCCCCACACTCTCAGCTTGAACACTGCCCCACACTCTCAGCTTGAACACTGCCCCACACTCTCAGCTTGAACACTGCCCCACACTATCAGCTTGAACACTGCCCCACACTCTCAGCTTGAACACTGCCCTTCACTCTCAGCTTCAACACTGCCCCACACTCTCAGCTTGAACACTGCCCTTCACTCTCAGCTTCAACACTGCCCCACACTCTCAGCTTCAACACTGCCCCACACTCTCAGCTTCAACACTGCCCCAAACTCTCAGCTTGAACACTGCCCCACACTATCAGCTTCAACACTGCCCCACACTCTCAGCTTGAACACTGCCCCACACTCTCAGCTTGAACACTGCCCAACACTCTCAGCTTCAACACTGCCCCACACTCTCAGCTTCAACACTGCCCCACACTCTCAGCTTCAACACTACCCCTCACTCCTGATCACTGGTCAATTAATTCAACACTTTCACAAAAGCAGCTGGAGCACACTCCGCCCCACAGAGCTAACTTGTCTCTTTACAGTCAACCAGGAATCACTTCTTTCAATTAATCAAAGATCCAAAAATTAGGGAGGGCATGAGAAACTACAGAAAGCACTGAAAATGCAATAAGAATAAACAGCCATACGCAACAGAGCATCAAGGAAATGTATAACAGCATAAAGATCTCTGTGGAGATTGGTATAGACTGGTTAGTATGTACGATTATATGGGAGGTTATGTTTCAACAGAACAGGAAATACCCTTGTCTCAATCTTTACATGATCCATAAACTTTTATTGAAAACAATCCCAGCTCATTGAATTATGGTGTTTAGAAAAACATGTAGCACTCCAGTTACTTCTGACTAACCTGGAAATGTTATAGCTGTGACTACACAGACAAATGTTTCTTTATGTTTTGTTTTCTTCTTACGGATTTGTGTCTCTAATATTATGAATAATATTTTTAAAAGGCTGAATATTTAAAAGTAGAAAGAGACCCTAAAAGACCCTCTGGTCAAAATCCTAACCAATTCACTCCTGCTGACCTAAAGATGAGTCCGATATTACAGACCACAACTGACTAAAAGATACTTGCTGCTCTCTCTTTATTTGGACAGACAGACCAATAGACAGAGACTAATAGATCGCCAAAAAGACAGAGCAAAACCCTCAGGGCAAAGGCACCAGCAAATTTATGGTATTCACTTGTCCTTGGAGAGATACGGAAATGAGAAAAATATGAGAGAGTATTAAAAATGAGCTAAAATCAGCTTCCCTTGGCCCCCTATTTGGATAGACAGTGTGGGAAAGGCACCGTGATGTGACTGCGGTCCGCTCAGCTTGGACAGGAAAGTGCTGAGGCTCCACAAAATCGGCTGTGAAAGAGGATGTCTCTGAGGATGCTGTGAAACACTGTCACAGCGCAGAAACAAACGGTCACCCCATCCACTCAGGGACATCATCTGCTGAGGGGGTCTAATGTTTCTGATGCGACTACTGTATTCAGTACTTGTATTCTTTCAAGTGTGAGATGTGTGTGGGGGGGGGGGGGCTTTCCGGGGGGAAGGATTTCCAAAACAATGGCTGCCATGTCTTAGATAAAATTCAGCGATGAGCGAGAGAGGTAGAGCGAGAGAGAGAGAGGAGTGAGTGAGTGAGTGAGTGAGTGAGTGAGTGAGTGAGTGAGTGAGTGAGTGAGTGAGTGAGTGAGTGAGTGAGTGAGTGAATAGCTGGAAAATATGCTTTTAATTCCATATCGTTTCAGTGTGCTAATTTTCTATTTGTTCCTAGAACTTATTTTGTCAACAGTACAGAGTGAAAATTTAACATCTGCTAGCTTTTTATTTACATTTACTGTGGATTGCTTGTTTTATATCAATGTCCATAGGGATCTAGAGATTAACGTACTGTTGTCATCACTATTACTACCATTTTGATCAACTGAGAAACTTACTCGGCCTGTTGAATCTAGATACCAGATATTCCGAAATGGAGAATGTGACACACCATGACAGTGTTCTGAAAAATCTCTAGTAGTTAACTTTACATATAATCATTTAACATGTTTCATTAGAAGTAAACTGTAATTAGAAGTAAAGTTTAAGGTTTGTGGTTGACAATAAAACCTATTTCAATATGAACCCCAGGGACAGTGTTGAGCTGGGAAAGCTACACAAGTTTCAACGTAAAATACTTTGTACATCCAACCAAATGCTTACCCCTGGTTATACGTTTTTTTCTTAGAACCACACTTGGTTTAATGTACATACATGTACTTTAGGTTAATTATACAGGACACAGTGTAAAATTCACTACCATACCAATGATGCCATTTAAAAGTAACAGGGTTTACTTAAAATACAAATGTTTTTATAGTTCTGTACCAACATATATTAGAACCATCCACAGTGCCATTATATGCCACTATAGAGAGAGGCACGCTGTGTGTATAAATACATACATGGCTGTTATTTATCATACAACCCAAAGCTCTACTTTGTTATTCTGCCCAGAAAACCTTTGATTGATGTATCCTGGGGGTTGTTTGGACAGGAACTGGTTGACTTGACAATTAAGACATTTGCATTTACTGTGGGACCACCGGCGGTTGATTCATTTGCTCGCGGCAACAGGGAATGCCTCCTCCTCAGAATACTCCTCCGTGAGCCACAACTGAGGGGAACACCATGGAGGTACGAATCACAGGAAGAAAGGCCATTTCATTTCAGCTCCGAGGGAGGGTGGGGCCACACATTCTGGCTAACCAAAACTATGCCTGGGGAGCAGAGACTTCCAAAGATAACTGCTGGGAAAACCTGAACTTACAGACTTTTTTTTCTGCCTTTTTCTCCCGTTTCCAGAATGGAAAATAATAGACAAAGGTTATTTTAAAGAGAGGAAATCAGCAAATTCCTCCCCCACAACTAACAAGCATTATCTGTACTAATTACAGGCACAAACTGAAGGATCATACAAACCAACTTCATAGCCACAACATCAGTGTAAACAGCCAGCAAGAGGAGGAAGTGAAGGGACACATATGCTTGCAGAACAAGCGGCCAAGTTGGGTTGTACGGCACTTCATTGGCAGTAACCTGGAAATGAGAGGGGGAAAAGAGCATTTTTTTAAACCACTGGACAAAACTCAGGTAGTCTATATATCAATTTCTTCATATCATGTGCAATGGGGAATAACAGCAACAATTATATCCACTCTGCAGTTAACAAAAACAAGATTAGATCATACTTTTGATCCTCTCCCTACAGTCAGAATAAAGACAATTTTGTGTTGCTGCTGATGTTGCTTTGAAAAGAACACCCATGGTATGAAAAGTAATGAATACATTAATGAATTTTGCACATACAACTTTATTTACTTTGCTTTTGAATACGCTTTTTGTGATTTACAAATAAAATTTAATTAAAGGAATATACAGCGCATTCCGTAGGTATTTGGACAGTGACACTTTATTTTTTTGGCTCTGTACTCCAGGATTTGAAATGAAACGATGCATATGAAGTTCAATTGCAGACTGTCAGCTTTAATTTTAGGGTCTTTACATCCATATGATCCATGTAGAAATTACATACCATTTTATACATAGCCGCCCCCCACCATTTTAGGGGACCAAAATTAATTGGACAATTGCATTTGGACTCTTGCTGCTGTCTTTCAACATGAGGACCAACGATGTGTCAATGCTAAAACCAATTGTTTGGTACGTTAAGAAGCAAGAGCGCATTGTTGAGCTCAGCGAGGGCAAACAACCTGGTAGCCCACAGAAGACCACTGTAGTGGATGAACAAAGGTAGAAAAGCCATCAAAAAACAAAATGGCTGCGGTACAGGCCTGGCAGAGCCTCATCAGAGAAGATACCCAGCATCTGGTCATATCGGGTCACAGCTTTCAGGCAGTCATCGAATGCAAAGGATTTGTCACCACGCACTAAATATGACGACGTTACTTAAGATTGCGTTAATCTGTCACCATCAAAATACTTAGACTGCACTGTATAGTATTGCAACAGCCAGATCTTGAGATAAAACATGTTTTTTAAAACATTCTTTGTTATTCTTATGTAAAAATGTTTATATAAGTTTCTTATATACTTATAGAAAGGCAATATGCAATACACATCAAAACTATCAACTCTGATACTGGTCAAGTGATCTTGCACTATGTTACTGAAATAATTTATTTCCCATAGTTTGCCTGCTGCTACACTTGAATGAATATTAATTGTATTGCTGATGTATTGGATAGCCATGCTAAATGGAAAATATCCCAAAACAAAGATAAAACCCACATGTTTTCAGTAAAGACAGCTCAACAGGAAAAACAATTATCCATTCAGCTCCATACTAAATAACTGCATCACACTAGTTTTTAACTTGGTGTGCATTCCATGCGTCACAAGTTATTGCATAATATGTTTAATGTCTAAGCATTCACTCCTAATAATTGCAGGCAGTTAGTTCTTATTTTGTTCAGTAATACTTCAATTTCATAGCTGGATGGAAATCATTTCAGGGCCCTGAAAGCCTTTGTCTTCCAGAGGCTCCTTTTGTAGCAGACTTGTGAGTTCAGCCATCTGTGGCTTTTCTTCACTTCAAAACCATGATAGGCATTTCAGTCCAAGAGTTCTGTTCTGCCTCAAAAATCAACATATTCAGCTCTGCTCACACTTTTTTCTTTGTACCCTAAGAAATATCAACACGCACGGCCAGCCCTTTTAAGATATTTCTGTCAAATTCCTGCACTCTCCACATGTGCAGAATCACCATGCGGAGTTTAGGGTTGGTTTAATTGTGAGGCCGAGAGTGTTTTTTTTACAGCAAAGAAAGAGTGGTGAAATATGTGCTGCAGTCAGCACGATTTCAAAGCCAACCACTGGGGCTCCTCGAGGGGCCACACCAATCCTCGGTCTCAGAGCGACACAGCGACGTGTTTGATCCCGTGCTAAGTGACCACAAGCTTGTTATTTGAAGACAAGTGAAAATTAGCTCACTGTGTTCACTCAACAAAGGCTTTTGGGTTTGTTTGGCAGGATATTTCCTTGTAAACCCTGTTTTAATTTTCTGATAGATTCTGTCATCCAGAAATAATAATGGCACAAAAAAGATTCTCTGTTTAGAATCTCTTTGTCTAAAGACAGCAGACATGCCCGCCCTCCATTCATATTTTTGGACAGGTCAACAGCAGAGAAGGTAACGGATAGGGGTACCACAGTTGAGAAGGTGCCATGGTGGGCTTCTAACACGGGGCATATATGGCTCGAGACTCAACCTCCCTACAGACTGTTCCACACGCCTCTACACTGTTTTGAATTTCTTGTGTATACATTTGGTGCAAGATATGTAACTACATAATTCTTTCTAACCTTGGGTAATTGTCTAGGATCCCCAAGTCTTGGTTTGCCCGGCTTCCAACTGGGTCCCTTAAAGATGATGCTCAGTTTATGTTTGATTCCAGGGGCTTTCCAGAATATCCGCCAGATGTAAGGATAGTAGTGGAACTTTGGAATAAAAAAAGACAAAAAGACAATCATGACACTGACATTTCCATATGATAACAATATTATTGAACCTTTTTTGTTTGTCATTGTGTGCGTCAGTTTATCAGAGTATTAATTTCATGATTTAGATTATTGGTTGTCCTGCTTATTTTACAGTGAAATTGCTATAGTATTTGCTCTTGCTATGCTTTCTAATACCTGGAATTCAAGTCAAGGCATCTTGTCATTTACTTAGGCACTCTACCCAACATGTATCACTTTAAGAGGAGAAGATGTTCAAACATACTCTTGCAGAACTAAATATCTTCTCATTTCATTGCAGTGGACTCCTTCACCTTTGCATAGTGGTTTGTTTAAAGTAGAGTAATAATGTTATGGTAACAGCATGGCTTTTCCACCAGAGGAGAAATTTGAGAGTTTATACTTCTACAATGTGAAGCAGTGCTTCACGATATTCGTGTCACTGTGCAACTTCAAAATTTCAAAATTTAAAAATGTATTTTAACAGTACTGAAAGGTAACGTCGTAAAAAAAATTTAACCCTGAAATTTTCTCTGAGGGTTCTTTCAATCTTGTGATTTCTGGAAACACTAGGTTGCAAGAACTGTTAAGAAACACTCAAAAATATAAGATGTTCTTAAAACTTGAAGAAATTTCCTGGAGTTAGAGGAATACAAACTAAAATTATTTTACACATGATATGTAATATGTAGGTGTCTTGCAATGCCTTGTTCAGTCAGTTCAGGTTCTCAGTCATTTAGTACAAAATCTGCTGCGGAGCTTTAGATTACTAATGATCTAAAAACGATCAACAAGCTAAAATTTTAAGCAAATTATATGAATTCTTTCTGCTTCTTACATGTTAGTTCTGTGTTCAATGAGCTGACAAAATTTGTTATTCAAAAATCTAAATTCAAAAATCTAAACAAAAACAGATATAAATCTTCAAATAGAAAGATACATGGGCGATTATTAATTAATTAATAAGCCCAAACGCTTAAAACAGCATGCAATTGCATTTAGCTTTGCAAATCAAACACAGTATGTTTAAAATAAAGACTAAAGTAGACTGACCTGGACATAGATGGGGTAAAATGAATCCATTTTCTTTGTGAGGCCATATACAACTTTATCACTCTCTGGAGCAAAAGTACCTAAAATAATATAATTTCAGTTTTACTCTGCACTTTTAATACCATAATCATGGCTGTGTTTTCTCATTGATAAGAATGCACTTACCAAAGATTCTGTCCCAAATAATTAGAGTTCCTCCATAATTCTTGTCAATACAGTAAGGGTTCCGTCCTGTCATTGATAAGGGTTTGAGTAAACAGAAGCATTGCCAGAAAGCAAGCAGAAATATAAGTTTCTTAAAAATATGTTACAATATTTTCTCCAAATAAAATAGCTGACCATAGATATTAAAGAGGTTTTCTGGCAGATGGATAAAGACTGTCCTTACCATGATGAACTCTATGGTGACTGGGCGTGTTAATGACCCACTCCAATGGGCCAAGGTGTGTAATGACCTGATGAGGAGGAACAAGCTGCATCTTAGGTTCAAATGTACTGTAGTGCACATTATTCATATTCAAACACAATAATATAGTGAATGCAATGCAAAATACACAAGATGTCACCAGTGAACATGATGTACAGGATCAAGTTTTCATCTTTTAATCTCTGAGACGTTTACAGGTTGTATTAAGCTCATCATCTGGTCACTCAGCTTTACAAACATTTTTGTGCAAGAATGTTAAAAACAAATGTATCACTTGCTTAATGTGACAATTGTAAGATAAGTACAAACTGTGCTGCAGTTTTAGTAGAGGTCATGGTTTTGTTTAAAACAAGCAGAAACCCAAAATACATATTATTTCACAATAAAGTTTTTTATTGTCCCCTTCATTGCATGTGTTTATTTTGTTTGATGTCTGCACTGCAATGGAGAAGAACACACTAGGGTTCTTTGGGTCTACTCTACATGGTCCACATATTAACAAATGCACTCCACTATGAAGTGTGATTTATGACTGCTCAAGTGTTTTCTTATCTGATGAGCCGGGTCTCAGCGCCAACAGCTACGGAAAGAGAAAGGTGGCCAAATTTCCAAAATAGAGACGGAAAGAACAATATTTATAGATTGGAAGTAAAACAAACACAGGGAAGGTGGAAAGTGCCAAGACCGTAAAGTATCAGTGGGAGGAGATCATTTTGTCTCTCACTCACTCACACACACACACACACACACACACACACACACACACACACACACACACACACACACACACACACACATGCACACACACACTCAGAATTCTCAATGTACACAAAAAACTGCTCATGGCACACAATATCCCCAGACAGAAGAATCTCAAAAAGGTATATTTAATTCTGACATTAATTCTCATTTCTATAAAGGTAGAGTTTGACTTCATTATACAGAGTTTCAATTGCTCTTCATTTCCAAACAATCAACTGAATTTACTTACTAGGAGAATTGGCAGAGCTGGACATTTGTATATGTTTTTTGACAAATTTGTATGATTAATTATTTTAATTTAATGACTGAGTCTTGCCTTGAATGAAAGTGGGGACCTCAATTCATGCCTAAATGTAGGAATGTCATGCCAGTAAATGTCTTGCTATCAGAAAGAAAGTCTGTAAAGAGGCATAAATTATACACGGGGAAATCATGCATTTTAAAGAAGGTTTCACTTTTAGTGTACTAAAATATGGCTGCAATTCCAAATTCCAAAAATAATTTATCTATCTTAACTATGTAAAACTGAAAAAAAGGAAACCTAAAAGGAAAAAAATATGGTCATGCTTCTGTTTGCAATATTTTATAAAGACTCATTTAATTAAACTCACATTTGATTTAATTTGTGCAAAAATGAAGTATCCTGTTCAAACTCTGGCAGGGTAACTGAGCCAGGGAAGCAAGCCTTCCATCAACAATAATAGTGCAGAGGAAAGGCCTTGAGTTTCAGATTAACATTATGCGAAGATTAGTATTATGTTTAATTGCTGATTAGAAAAAATGATATCCTTATAAACCATGCTTTAATGATACATATGATTGGAACTAGTTATGCCTCTGTAACCAAAGTGGAATCAGTCTGGGTTGGCTGTTACATAGATGTTATACAGGGTAACACCAGTAAAAGTCAAATGTTTGCATTGGAGCTTCTATGCACAATTATGTTCATACAACCATTGTTCAGAATCAAATGCAAATCTAAACTGCCAGCAGAAGCTGAGGTGACTCCCTGCCTACAGCTTGTCCAACATGACTAGATCTAACAGGCAAATATTTGAAGAAGGCTGCATCTCCAATCTTGACCATGTCATTGCTAGAACCACCTATTGTGAGGGTTTGTGCGGAATAACGATGAGCCAAACGCGACAAAGGAAAAAGCGATATAAAGTCCCTGGCTATAGCCAAACAATAACACACCCCTATAAAACGGGCTAGCCTCGTAAACACGGGCAGAGAGGAGAGTCTGAAAGCCACCACTAAATAAAATAGCGAGAAGACAAAAGGAAAAACAAGGCACCTTCGGAACATGACTATAACACCCGATAATTGATGAAATAAACAAAATAAAAATAAAACTCACACCCTCTGAAACGAAAAAGTGGAAGCGTAGAGAACTTAAGAAAAAAGGGAAGCAGAAAAACTAATTCCCTTGGCTTCAAGGCCAGAAATATCGCAAGCTGTGACAAATAAAGAAAATAATCTTTTCCTTAAAACTGACCCTGGCCTAACCCTGACTTCGTAAAGGCACGAAATGATAACGAAGCACCTGGAAGCGGAACTCAAGGGCTTAAATACCTGGCAGCAGGTACGGCAGGTGAAATTAATAATTAGCGGGGAAGAGCAAAACCCTGAGACGGAATGTGAAAAAAATCCGATAGATTGCTAAAAGGTGCAGAGAAGCAGAAAACAAGGGAAGAAAGCCACAACCCATGACACCTATGGACCGGATCTAATATCTCAGCAGGAAATACACTGGACTTTTACCACACCATTTCCTACATATGGATGGTTTGTCACAAACCTGAAGTCGGGAAGTTAGTCTTTTCTAACAGAATCACCCCTGCCAACACTGGCCAAGAAAGGCTTTCCACATAGTGTGTTTTCACAACAGAATTGGTTGGGCGGATTTCAGTGGTGATATGTTGATGCATTCCAGCCATATACTCTTACCACACCAGCGGGAGGTTATGGGGATAGTTATAGCAATGAGGCACATGAGGTTATACCAAGTCATATAAAAACAGGGAAATATAGCAGATTGTTCAGACCGTTAGCAAAGCATGAAACACAGCCATTTCCACAACAAATGTAAACAACACAAAATGTCGAACATGAGTAATTTGGCCATAACTAAGACAAGTAACACAGGAGTTCCAGCAGTCAATGAGCCAACTGAAACAAAACTTAGTTCAGCCCAAATACCACTAAACCCATTAACTGAACTGGCTGTTCCCAGTTTGCAATAATAGCCCAACCCAATAGTGTCAAGAGCAAGACACACTGGTGTTAATATGAGATCCAATAATCAGTTTCATGTGAACAGTTTGAGCTCACAAATAATTGCAGCAGACCCTCTTTACCTCAGTGTGAATCCAGAACTGGTACATAAGGTTGAATTGTATGTGGACAGCAAACACGGTGGGAGGTACAGCCAAGGCCATGGGCAAGTATAAAACCTGGAGTGGCGGGGGAGGAAATGGTTTCATTCATAAAACATGACATTTAATTGTGGGGATGCATCTATTCTATTCTTAAAATACGTAACTTCCTGGTCACAAGCAGCTGGGTTAGAACAACTGGGTTTAGACACGCTGTGACACACATTGGTGCAATAATTCCACACATCAGCTTGTCTCAACCCTAGTTATTAACACTGGCTCAGTATATGCAACCCTGGCCTTGAGAACCCCTGGATATGCTGGTTTTCCAGCTGAGTTTATGTTAGACTTGGCTATTAATTGAATTCTGGTCTGACACTGACATCTCTTGACAGTTATCTACAGGGACTTTATTGGTGCAGTAACTGTACTGGTCCTTCCAGGAAGGCTCTTCAGCTAATTTCTAGTCATATGTGCTTTCGTAAACAAACTGGTAATATGCATTAGTATTTAGCTTACTAAAGTTAATACCAATTCAATAAAGGCTTTATTTATATCTTAACATTATTTTTTCTCAAGTAGGATCTAATTTGTAATAAATGGCAACTATGGGATAGTATGCAGCTAACAGCCTAATCAAGCCTAAATAATTAAAAACAGGTGGAATAAAAGCCAGCGAATACAGGGGTCCCAAGTATCATAAGTTGGAAACACTGGTCGACACTACCTCCAATATAAAAGACATGAGAAAGCAGATTCTAATCTTTTCAGTTGAAGCTGCATTGTGTAAAGTCATAATACATTAGTGTAATGTTTTGCTTTAGGGCTAATACAGTTCCATTGTATACATATTCATTATGATACAGTAAAAACAGTAATAATCATAAGAGTAACGTTTATTTTATTTTATTTATTTTGGCTCCAGTAGTAATAAAATGACCACTAGTGTCCATGACAGTGAGGCCCAAGCCACAGTATTTTTTGTTCAGTAACGTTACCCATGATGTAAACTGCTGTGTCAAAGACTGCCTGAGAGCAGTGGAGAGGTTGTAGTCCTCCGAGCTGTGGTGAACCTGGTGGGCAGCCCACATAATGTTCAACTCTGTTGGTGAGGGAAACAGGCATACAATTAGCTCTATACATTACATTATGAACAATACCATTCAACATAGAAATGTGTCTGTACCAGTTTTGGGGGAATATATACCAGTCATGCATAGTGCCCACTGTACAAGACTCTGGAGGCAGTGTTATGATCTGGGGTTGCTTCAATTGGTCAGGTCTAGGCTCAGCAATGTTATGCAGCAATAAAATGAAGTCAGCTGAGTACCTGAATGTACTGAATGACCAGTTTATCTCATCAATGGGCATATTCTAGGACGACAATGCCAAGATTAATCGGGCTCAAATTGTGAAAGAGTGGTTCAGGGAGCATGAGGAATCATTTTCACACATGAATTGGCCACCAGAGTCCTGACCTTAACCCCATTGAAAGTCTTTGGGATGTGCTGGAGTAGACTTTACGGAGTGGTTCGACTCTCCCATCGTTAATGCAAGATCTCGGCTGAAACTAATGCAATTCTGGACGGAAATAAATGTTGTGACGTTGCATAAGGTTGTCGAAACAATGCCACGATGAATGTGCGCTGTAATCAAAGCTAAAGGCGGTCTTTTGTGTAACCTTTTTTTTGACCAGGCAGTGTACGTAAAAATGCAATGCAAAAATGCAAAAAAGTATTTGGACAGTGACACAATTCTGCACTCCAGCACATTGAATTTAAAATAAAACAATGAATATGTTTTCTGCATTCTGCAGAACCCCAGGATAACCTTAAGACCATCTAGTCAGATAGAATAAGACTCAGCTTTGTGTGTCGTGTGTGTGAACTCAGTCTAGCTCTCTGTCTGACTCAGGTTTAAGTTTTTACATTATTATGGCAGGATAATTATAAAAGAAGCATTTACATACAGTTGCTCGCCCCAACTGAAATAACCCAGCAGTTCATATTCCTGCTTTCTGTGTTGTGATATTTACAGCATTAATCTCCATTTACTCTACATTAATAACCAGGCGAACATGCTCGTTAAATTTAACTGAACTCTCCCAAGTTATTTCCGGACCACCCAATCTTTCTGTACACCTTGGCAAACCAGACATTTTAGCTCTGTTAAAATGGAACTAACGTCAACTAAGACCTGGCCACAAACCCCATCTGCTGCAGGTAATCTAAAAGAAGATTCTAAAAGTTATTTAGAACATAAACCTAGCTACAAAATGATGGATTCAAGTTTAAATTTCACATGACTCCATAATGTAAAAGCGAGGATGTTAAACACAAATGAAAAACATGCCATTACTATGTAGCCAATACTTCAATAACTTAGGGACAGCAACGAAACAACTGATGAGACAACCTTCCCAAACAAAAAAAGGAATATTTTTATAATTGTGTCTTTATAATGAACTGCAAAGTGATTAAATTACAAGACGGTAGTAGAGATAGTAACAGTGTAAGCCAACGCACACACTTCACGTGAGCAACTTGAAAAGGTGCAGGTTAAAGACTGGCCTCTTCTATTGTTTCATAAACACATAACCTCTATCAAAACCGAAGTAAAACCCAACAGCAAGATGAAACCCAGCTGAATAAACAGGCAAGAGAGTGAGCCAGCACTACTCCACAATTTCACCATCTTGAACAGCCACAGTGGCGACCTGTGAGATTCTTAGTTAAAGTCTGAGTCCAACGTGTCTCAATATATAATGTATTTTCAAATCAGAGTCCTAGGTAAACCCTTTCTCACTTTTCATTCCACATACCCACAAACTATACGACACAATACCATCTTTCTGCTGCAGTTTTGATACAATAACCAGTGGCATATTTATGTTCAGCGGCCAATTGCATCAAAGGTGCATCACATGGAGGCGCTCATGTTTAGCAGTGATGCACTGAACACCTGGGATTGAACAATCACAGGACTGACTGTGGCAGAAAGGTATGTAGGGGGATCCATCATTGACCCTTTGTTGTCCTTTTGATCAGCTAGCGGACCACCAATCAGAATATACGTGTGTATCAACTGTTGTTAACCACAATCACCTTCATCAACCTTCTGTTTTAAAAACTTAGTAAGCATTATAGGTACATCAAAAATCTGTCTAACATACCAGTGAGATATGTGGCAATAAAATATCAATTAAAATGTATTTGTGTAGCACATTTTACAAACACCGTCATAAAGACGCTTTACAGTGAAAATACAGAAGCAATTTGGGCAAAGAAATCAGGCCAGAACCCCCAAAAAGTGAGCAATTTAAAAAAAAAAACAGGGTCGGGGAAGAAAAACAATCTAACTTTGGCAAGAAATAACACCCCAATGAGAAGAAATCTCAGGAGAAACCCCGGCTATAGAGGGGGAGCCCCTCCTCTGCTGGCCAGTCCGGTGTCATGGTGAATGAAATTTAATGAGGGATCTAGCAGAGCAACTGATGTTAGCAAGCAGGTATCTACTATTTTAGCTGTAGCCACTCAGTGCACTAATATTCGCATGTCACCTCAATGTGAATGTGTAAATGCCTTGACCAGCTACTTGCAAACCAAAAATCAATGGCACTCATCTTGTTTAAAGAGTGAGATGCAACTGAAATTATTAATTAGACAGCTAATTGTATCCAACAAAAATATATATATATATTTATTATTTTGACAATGACAGTTTCCTGATAAATAATGACTCTTATCTTAATTTGAATGATCGTATTCAAAACACGTAATGATTAGTCCATGTGGGTTTTGCATCGTTTCCAATGGAAAGTTGCTCATGGAAGTGAAAGCGACAGGCTTAGCTACATTAATTTACGATGGTGGGATGTGGTACTTTTGATTCTTTATAAGAAAAATAGAAAAGAAGATATATCATTTAGTCCAGAGCAAGGTTATGGCTTAGAAAACTATAAGAGGATAGTATTCTTCCCATCTCCAGCAATTTAGTTGAATAAACACAGTACACACACGTCTTCCTCCTCTGTGTCATTTGGTGGCTTTTCTCTGATTAGACAAGAGAAGGGAATGGTAACACTCAGTGGTGGCGGTTTGATCCATGATTACACTGTGTCAGTGGGGAGAGAAAACCCTCAAAACAGGAGAGGAAGGATTCCACTGCAGAGAGCACTTCATTACTCCAAGAACCCTATTATTCATACCATTCCTTCCACAAGAAGAGATTTTCATTGGGTTTAAAAATAATAATAAAGCTGTGCTCTATTATAATGAATTCTGCACTGACCCTGCTGTCACTGGGAAAGCTATCCCTGCTACACAGGCGTGGTTCACTTTCAGTTGGGCTAAGAATACACAATGGATTATTTATAACAATATAAAACCAGTAAGAAATAGTAGTTAAATTCCATAGGTAGTGGCTGTTTGCTGAATCCTGACTATGCCAGTACTGAGAGTATTAACACTGGTTGGTCATAATGCCATATTGTTGCCAGAGAAGGGACGGCTTCAGTCAGCAAGGTATTCCTCCTCCTCTTCATTTCGCAACCCAGGTATATCCTGGTATACTGAAATATAAACGTGTATGTCTGTACCTTAATGTTACAGAACATTATGTTACAAAATATACCATGTCCTTTATTCGACCTTTAATTTTCTGAGCATTGTATTCTAAAAAGAATTGTACAGCAGTTTGTACATTTCTACAATCAAAAATGTAAAATTAGCTGTTCAGTTCAATTAAATGTATTTGTATGTAACTCTTATAAAGACAGTTTACTGGAAAACAGGAAATAGGAAAATTGGGAAAGACTGAGCCTCAGCCCCCAAAAAACCAGCAAGGGGGAAAAAATACTTCACAGTGGGAAGAAAAAACACAAACAGCGGTGAGAAGAAATCTCCTGAGGAACCCGTCTACAGAAGGAGAGCCAATCCTCTACTGGCCGTTCAAGTGTCAGCAGGCTAAACGATATTAAGGAGGCAATAGAAAATCTGAGAAAATTATCACGGTGGTTTGGCAGATTAAAGCCTGAGGTACTGAACTACCTGGTAAAATAAAAAGTACAATTTTGAAATAAGAAAATAAAATTTCTTTGAAAACTTACTTTGGGTCTTACTTTCCGCCTCACAGACTGTTTTCTGATCACCGTATTAAATCAAAAACAAATTTCAATTACGTAATCTTTCTTGTTGCGCTGCCCATTTAGTACTGTTCACAATGCATGTCTGGGGTCTCTCAGACTGCGAGTATCATGCACTGGCTTGCAAATGTATTCACAATAACTGCCATCTACTGAAATGAACATGTAACGATGCCTCTTAAGCAGTGTGTTATCACAAGAGCAATTCCTCCAGCCATTGGTAAGGCAGGCCTATGTAAGCTAGACACGTTTGCTAGACTTAACGTTTTTTAGATCATGTAAGGGCTTGGTAATATTCCATTCAGATTATAAAAACACTAGCTAGCTATATACTTACATTAGCTGAGATATTCCTATTAGTCTATGACTGGTGAATAGCCCATTTTGAAAGGATTATGTGATGAGGTCATTTCTTTGAATTGTCTTGCCTTAATGCTTAACAATAATAATGTATCAATGATGGCGCTGCAACCACGGACTACTGGTAGTATGCCTTAAGTTAGTTAAGAGGAGAAATTTCAGAAATCAGTGTTTTCATGTGGCTGAATAAAAGGGTTGTTTACAACAGAAAGTTCGCCATATTGCAACATAAAGGGAGTCTAAGGGACAGTACACGGAAGTTATTTTAAATTTTAAGTGATAGAATGAACTCTCTACCTTGTAAATAATTTTTTTTTTTTTTTTTTAAATACACATATTTGGTTAGCAAGTATGCTTCTATTCTGTGCCTGTTATGGAAAAATGTTTTAAATTTAAATATGCATTTTAATTTTCATTAACATTTAAGCTTTTCGGCAAAATTTCAAATACTTCTTAAACTCTTATTCAAACATAAAGCAATTAAATCACTCAAGGACCAGTTCCAAAGTCACGTTATGAATTGTAGTCATGCCTGCTACAATCAAGCGGCTGCAGTCAAACATTGGTTTGGGAGTAGAGGGATTGAGATGCAGAATGGTTGGCTAGATCTACAATGGGGCACGATAGCAATCACTTTGCAGCGTGGTAAACGTTTCACCATTATTATAACAGCACCGATCACATGAAACTCAAGACTTAACCCAAATCTGCCACCCGACATGACCCAATGGTCACAATGTCTACACAAAAGGAAAGTATGTGACGGCCAAAATCCTAAAAAGTGCATTGTGCGGTATGCCAGACATTTATGTGTTCTTTTACACTTCCTCCCATCAAACCCCACACGGGAACAAAATAATGTCCCCTGTTAAAAAACACATAGAGCAGATAATTCAACCATTGTTTGATTCCATGATCCCCTTTTCATTTTCTGGGCAGAGTGGTGCAAGATTGATGCGGGGTGTCACTGGTAGGAAGCATGAACTGCTAGGCTTCGTTGCAATCCATGTCCTCATCCTGTAGCTCGGCAGGATACTGCATAGTTTGGCAGCAGATATTCAGATGGGAAGGCCTTTAATGATGAGAACGAATGCCGCAGAAACCCTTTCCCACAAAGAAGAAACGCTGAAGCTTGCACATACTGTGGGTTAAGTTGGTTGCTTTTTTTCTTCAGAAATCCACAGAAATGTGCCCAATACATCATTACTACCCGATACATGTCAGAACAGATGAGATTCATGCAAATGGCCCCAAACATCCTGCTATTCGTAGATCCACACACCTGATTCGAAATAAATACGTACTGAATTCTTCGTGCAATTCTGCACTCATTCACCAGACTCCTATGCTGGAATTAATTTTACACTTTGGTTCTTCAACCGCTGTCTGGCAGATATTTAAAACGCCTAGCAGGGTCCTGAGAAGAAAAAAAATCCAAGGAAAGTGTTTTGTTGGATGCATCAATCAAAACGTAAAAATATGTTTCTGTAACTGGTATGTTCAAGGCGCATCTGGGAAAATGGTATCCTTGATAGTCAGTTTCCAATATTTAGTTACTAAAATTTACTATAAAACATTGAAATGATTTCAAGGTTAACTGCAATGTAATTTTCCAGAGGACTGAATGGTGACTTTTAATTTTTTTATAAAATGTATTTTATTTTCTATTGTAGGCTAATTTAAAAAGCATAATAGAGTTGGTACTTAATTTGCAAGGCGATTTTCAAAAAATGTCCCTTATTTTTCTGCTCATTTTACAGGGAACAGTAGCACTTACAATCTGCATTCCAATGACACAATCTGCAACTATTTAAAGAGGTTAGAGCCATCCTTTTATAAAGGAGGGCGTGATGTGTAACAATGGGTTGTGGAGGAACCGGTAAGCAATAAATATCCATAAATATCCAAAACATTTCCTGAGAATGGTGCAAGCTTTCTCTGTGCTGCATGGGAAACATATTGATGATTTACAAGATGCACTCTCATACATGAACATGGCAGACAGGTTCCAAAAATCTAAGATATTTTTTAAAATACATGCTTACAATACTGTCATTTAAGACCCTCACGGTATCAGTGTGTGAAGTCTCAATCTGTGTACTCAAAAGCATTAAGCTCATTTAGCATGACTGTATGCAAAATTATTATCGCTTTCTAGACTTAAGCATGCATTGTCTGCTCTACAAGTGCCAACATTCATCGTCAGTTCAAAATTTACACAGAATTTTTATACACATATAGGGGAATCAGGATGTCGTCTGTGAAGAGGTTTATTTCATGTCCACTTCCTACAATGGATCATGGGTAGTTTCGCTTAAATACTACCAAAAAGTAGGGCAGCTCAGACCCACACGGAAACGGACTAGCACAAAACTGCACAAATAATCATCTCGTAAAAATGTGCGTCTCTGCGGTCTGAGTGTAGAGGGCTTTCAATGGAGCATTGACTCAATCTGCTGAGTGACTGGAGACCGTGTCACTCATGCCTTCAATGGACTGTGAGGGCTTTTGGTATTTGGAACATGAGGTCCTTACATGAGGCGCCAACTTAAACAGCAAGAGCACCCCAGGACGCTGGACAAACCATTTTCTGTCATCGCAATACTTCACGCTGTCTCCACTACTTGGCCAGGAACACAGAGAGTTCACTTTGGATGTAGGGTAGACCTTCTTAACGCCGTTCACAAAACGACTTTTTAAAGATGGTCTTTAACCTCAGCCATCCCTCCGCTTCAGTTACAGTATTGTATGTGGAGCAGTCAGTATAACATGATCTTCAGAAGACAAACCATTCACACTTTTTTCAAGAAAAAAATTTAACTGACTTGATATCGCCATTTATAGTATAACCTCTACTCTCCGTAACCTTCAGGGAATCAGTGGTGCTGGAGAGTAGAACTTTCCCCAAAGATAACGTATAGGAGCCATATTGGTATAGTATTTTTGTTGTTAAAAGCCAATAAATTTTTTTGTTGTTAAAAGCCAATTTATTTTTTTGTTGTTAAAAGCCAATTTATTATGTTATTGCTCTAGGGCCCCACATGCTGGCCGAACGTCTTTACGACACCTGCTATTAAAAATATATATATTAACATTTTGCTAATTGTCTTCACAAATCTACAACAAAACAAAAGTATGACAATGAACATTCAGTGTCGTGCTAGTGCTGCATTTTAAATTAAAAAAAAAAAATAATAATAATAATTACTTGCACTTAAGATTCCGTCACACCATGACAACATTTCTGTGCATGTAGTTACAAATGTCATTTTAGCATTTGCGAATTTAAACGTTAAAAAAAAAACATTAAAAAACAAATATAAAATCATGTGTTGCACAACACATTTATGCTACATTAATTAACAATACAAAATGCATTGTTCATGTAAGGAATCCAGGTAAATTATTGTGTCAATTATTTTGCAGATAATCTTAATGAATTCCCTTCTGCTGCTCTTTGAGGGCACATAAACACACACACATTTTTACCACTCCTCAAATCATGAACTACAAAGCTTTTTTCTGAAATCCATCACAGACTTTCACTGTTTAGCTTTAAATGTTCATTCATACACTGAAGGGGACATTAGTAAAGAACGGTACCGTGGGATGGCATGAGCAGACCTCCTTTAAACAAACAGAGCACACGAGGGCAGCACAATTCAAGCCTGCAGGCACAGAGAGAATGAGTGAGATCACTCATCTCCCCATGCAGTCACTCACACGGGCCCAGCATCAGCAGGGAGTGAGAGAGAGAGCGAAAGAGAGAGGGAGAGAGAGAGGGAGAGAGAGCATGGCTGATTGTTGGCCATTGTTGATATTATTGCAGAGTCCCAGAGGCGTGTCTCCCTTGTACAGAGCCTTCCACATCCTGACCAGTTTGATTCTTTTGTCCGCCCTCCAACCTGCACGGCCAGGAACTTCCAGTCAAAGTGAAGATTTATGAAGCCCTCGCCGTCAGGGTTAACCCTGCTGCATCAGCAGAGGATTCCTTCTTAAAACAATAACATCCAACCGCCACTGCGGGAAAGGCTCTCCGCAGGACTGACGCCATCTGTTTGTCTTGACAAATGCTGCCATCTGCCCAATCGCAGGCCTGCGAGGGCCACTCTCCACAGAGATGCACTGGACCCACCCCCCACAGGCACACATACATACACCATCAGCTCTTCATCGCCACAGCCAACTGACCGCACCTCCAACTCAGCACCAAGTAGCCATGACATCATCACTTTGTCCAGTTGACTTCAAACTCAACATCCACAAGCACACATTACAACATTAAAAAAGTATTGGGTGCTACAGCCATTAGCATCCATCACTATCAGTCAGCTGCTTCTTCAATGAAATAACACAACTCTACACATATCAAAGTTTGTGTGCTTGCAGAAGTGAAATAACACAACTCTACACATATTAAAGTGTGTGTGCTTGTAGAAGTGAAAAAACACACTTTTGACTGGTCATGAAACGGCAGCTGTAAAATCATTCTAATTGGTCAGATTCTTGTTAAGGTTTGAATTTTGAACTTCAGTTACTTCATTACTGAAGGCTAGACATCAATGTAGTGCTTAGTGTTTTCATCTCATGCAGGAGCACCTTCCTTCCTACACAGATGCAAAAAGGAGAAGGCAACAGGCTGCTAGCACGCGCTCTTAACTCACATCCACTTTAAAGTGAAATAATCACGCACAAAACCCTTTTCCATTCCACAAAAATCACGGCATACCTCGTGCCCCTGCCAATATAAAACTGACAGACTGTAAAGAGCTCTAAACAGTGAGATCATAAGGAATGTAAGTGACATTATATTTCCTGTGGTGTTTGTATATAGTACTCTTACAATTTACAGCCAAACGCTTTCTTTTTTTGTTGCAAATACACCGGGCACACCTTTTACAATGTTGTTTGTCCATGTCAATCTAACATGCCCTTTAAAAAAAAACATTCTTCATACTGTATAAAAAATGTACCATCCATTGGGACACCGTAAATCATTTTCACATACACATACGAGAGCTGTAGGCTGTTAATATCATGACTGTACAAAAAAGAAATGGAGCAAAAATGGCAACAAAAAATTAATGGCTATAGAAGCTTTTTATTCTTTTAACATTACTTATGCATAAAGGTTGGGAGGTTGTGCTGTGTCTTTTGATTAGGTTTAATGAAATGTTGATGAGTCACTTTCAATGTTGCTTCAATGTTCAACTCTTCTTGCGTTTTGCCGAAAATTAATGTACTGTATATATTTATTATGTGCATATATACCTCTTTAATGAAATAAATGCCTGTCTTCATCTAGAAGTTTGTAGGTTTACATCCATACTTTCCTGTGGCTGCTTCATCTGCACTGGGTTGCATGTTATAAGACAAATTCTTCAAGATACCAGTATGAGAACGAGTGCCACGAGTCAAGGCTGCTATGGGCCCATCTTCTCATGCACAATCTGTGCTTAGAACCAGAAGCTGATCTGAGGTCATGAAAAAAAAGAAAAAAAGAAAAAAACTGGCCAAAAATAGCTGTTCTTTTGAACGGGAGCTGTTATTTGCCCAATTCCTAGAGAGGACAAGGACAAACAGAAACACCACAACTGTCAGCAACTCGCCCGCTTCTACAGGCCTCCGATTCCCGCTTTATATAATACAGAAAAAGACCAGGCTTTGAATCCTGCAGACGAGTAGCAGTGTGATAGTAAATGACTCCACCATAGCCTCATAAGTAACATTTTAAGCAGCTTATTCAGAGTGACTAACATACAGCCCGTTTATACGTCTCAAATCTTTTCACTGAAGCAGTTCAGTTTAAGCACCCTGCCCAAGGGTAGCGTCCGAGCTGAGAATCAGACCCGCAACCTTTGAGTTACAAGTCAAGTTCCCAAACCATTATATTACACTGCTTCCTCCTTATTGGTAATGATATCATTCACAGAGGGTGAAAGGATGCCATCACTTCCCCTCTAGGAGAGCTTCAGCGGCATCTCCGCAGGCCCCGCCCACGCGACGGCGTGCCAGCAGCCGGGCGGTTGGAAAGACGGCGGCGTGGCTGCAGTGTGTGGCATGCTGGCAGAGGGGAAGGAAGGAGGGATGTTGAGGACAAACAGGGCTGAGGGGTGGAAAAAAAGAAGGGGTACCGCTGGAAAATCACACAGGGCCTGGAAAGAATTCATAGCTGGAGAAAAAGCCCAAAAAAAAAAAGGGGAAAAAAAGTCTCTGTGTCAGGAAAAGCCTGCCAAGCCCCCAGGAAGACATGAATGCCAAAGTTTCGAGGCTGCGCATGTGCTTCGTTTACTTTAGCAATTGTACTGGCGGACCAAAAACCAAACCATACATCGGTAGGCCGCTAAGCAGTTATGCAACACAGGTCTAGCAGATACAACACATTCTGTAATTGCTGATGGATAAAGGGACCCAGTAATAATGATTCAGTTTTCAGCTAATTCAATTCCAGTAAATTAAATTGAACTTTCAAATTACTTTCATTACCATGCTCTGTGTGAGGGAAAGAAAGAGAGAGAGTTTTACTTTTGACTAGTCACATTTCATTACAATGTACAATTATTTAGGTGCTAATCAAATCCTTATTATCCCATGAGCCGTGCTGGAAGAACTTTGGGGGTTTTTTTACGACTGTTGTGCTTCGGTTGTAATATGAGAACGTTTTATCTTTCAATGTGTGATCAGTCTCCAAACCAGGTCGCTGATAGCTAAAGTAATTTTTCACTGGACGGAGGTTTCTCTGTTTTTGCCTTACAAGCATTTACTGACCACAGTTACAAATCCCAAATGGATTCTATAACGCACACACATTCAATTAGTAATAAAAATAAATATAATATTTGTCTTTGTGTCTGCCTGTCGATGTGAACAATAAGTCAATATTATTTATATAAGTATAACAATGGAAGAAACTCGACCACATTATTGGTTGTTTTTAGATAACTATTAGATTAGCTGCTTTACCATGGAATTAAACTTACATTTGGGTAAACAAATTCACCTGATCAAATGAATTCGCTAGCCACAGATATACAGTTTGCATAATTACAATGTTTATTTAGCTGTAATATTCAATTCAGTGTTGATCTTCAATTATCTATGAATAGACCTGCATAGGTTTAATATAGCAAAAAAAAAGCATTGTTCAAATTTTTAATGGTCATGACTTTATTTTAAATAAATCAAATAAAAGTGGCAATATTTATTTCAATCCAAATTGAAATTTGTGTCATATAGATGTGGCTGGCTGGATACCATTTATTCACTTAAAAAGCAATCACAGCTTATTAATTGAAACAATTTATAACGATCACATTAAGCATGCCCGACTAGAATCCTGCTTCCTCCTCAAAGCTGCCTTGCAATAAAATAAGGCTGAAGCCTGCGATTCTGAACATGAGGTATTGATTTAGCTTGAGACCTCCCACCCATCATCCATCACTGCCTTCATTCTGCAATACAGTCAGCAACCTGGGGGTGTTTGGTGCTGTAATGCACTACCCTTACAGAGACAGCTGATATACTGCACAGAACTAGTCCAAAACCTCAGCCTGCACAGGCCTCTTCTGTTGCATGTTGTCGAACGTATATAAATATATTTTTTTTTTAAATGTACAGTCAGTAAGGCTATGACCGAACCCTTTCATGTCACTCAGGTTCATTCAGTGTATGCGCAGAAAATCTCTCCACACAATCTGCTTGCAAATTGCGAACAAACTCCATATCGGAATCAGTGTATGTCATAATCCGAAGGTTGCTTCTGCGCTTTTTTTACAGGTCAGTAAAAGTGCAGTCTCTCTTTCCATCAGCAGTTTTAAACCATGTTCTGCATTTCCACTCACAAATGATATAGAGTTGTATACAGGACTTTTGCTGTGTAAATACTGTGCCCAAAGCACTGAATAACCATGGAGTGTATTAAATCTCCAGAGGAGACCTTCTGTCTCTTTGGAGTGGTCTGCCCAGACTTAGGGCGAAAATAATTCATGCCCAATAAAGATGGTCTCAGTGAATAACAGAACGTTTTTACTTTGAAAGTACTCCAGTGGCTTAGTGCTTAGTTTCCTTTTGGTAATAATGAGGGCCTCCTTTCAAGTGTACAACTTGAGAGGAAAATATTGTATAGCAGTGAACAAAAACAATCAAATGAAACTCAGTATATTTTACAATGGTGTCAATTAAGAGTGTGCACATTATGTTTTATATTGTATCTGCCATTAGGTTTATTTATAATATTTTCAGTTTTTTTTATTTTTCATTCAAATCTACTTTCGCCAACCGTGGCTGCACTACATTGTAGATTGCATACAATTAAATTCCCTATCAAAGTAGTGAACAAAACACAAGCTTTGTCTCAATCTGATCTCCTTTGCTTTTGGCAACGTGACATGAATCTGAGAAACTGAGCTATGACATCCAGTTATGTGTTGCAATAACCAATAGAAGCTACTTCAATGCGATGAAAATCAATCGCATTCATCTTATCCAAATATCTTAATATTAATCTTATTTTGTCTCCTGTATATTTTAAGGATATAGAACACTGATCCGAGAGGGCCAGCTGGTTTTGATACATGATCCAACCTGGTTTCATTATTTGTTTAACATATTTATTTTAAGGCAGTTCGAGTCTCCACATAAGTGACGGAGGATACTGCAACAATAGAAGGGCCTACAACTGAACATTCCACAGTACGGAAAGAGAAAAATGTACAAGATAAATAAAAAATCCAAAAAATTGAAAATAGAAAAAAATGTATTTGCTTGGTTTGGTCTGATTTGATAGAATAGCAGTGTTGGCTGGAATTGCATTGCAATCCACAGGTCAAAGTGTGACACAAATAGGAGCATTACAAAAATGGACTTGCAATAGTGATGATGTATAATACAGATGAATGTAGCAGAGTCTGATGCCACAAGGCCACTTCAATAGACCTCAGCCTCTCACTATTTCCTCTGGATCTACTCAGTTTATCCGGCAATAATCTGCAGTGAACATAAATTGCAAATGTGAATGCCAAAATGGAACACATCATTGATGGTTTAGAATGTAATGTATCATTTAAAAAGAAAAAAAAAATACTTTGCAAAAAGTGCAAAATGCATTGCTGATATAATAATTCCTCAGTTTCAATTATTAAAATAATTGCAAGAGAGAACATACAGTTTTAAATGTAGAGTGTTTATACATTTTCCTTTATCAGTAAGTGTACTGTACAGTAACTCTGGATTTGTGGTCATTTAGTATTACTTAGCTTCTTGAGGATAATTCATAGTGCATTTTCATACTTTTAGAAATTTGTGTGGACATTACTGGTTCTGACAGTTAAAATAACATCCAAACTCCTATGGATTCAGAAATTTCCTGATAATTGCTATTCAAACAATAGCCTGTCAAAAAAATCCTAGACAAACCAAAAGTGATTTCCTTCCCTGTTAGTACAGTAAATTGCTGAGGTGGGTGGCACCAGTCCTTGGGGACCCAGACCAAGGGCCCTATCTTACACCTGGTGCGAAGCGGCGCTAACCCAAACGCAAGTGGCTTTGCTATCTTACACCCGGCGCTGAGCGGCGCTAACCCAAACGCAAGTGTCTTTGCTATCTTACACCCGGTGCAGGGTTCATTATAGCACCTAGTGCTTACGTCGTTTAAATACAAAGTATTCTTGCGCCCATTGCAAGTGAACTGGGCGGTTTGGTCTTAAGATGAGGTGTGGCCAGGGTAATTTTTGGCGCATTGCCATCTTGAACCAACAGAAAGAGCTTGCGCTAAACCCACCACAAACCTGGTCTAAAGTCATGTTTACAAATTTGCAGCACATTACACAATTAATTCACAATTAATTGTAATGCCATTCTTTGCATGTGCGCTTAAACTTCATGCAGGAGCAGGTCTGTTTCACCTGCTGTAAATCACACTTTTTGCGGTCTTCCCGGAAAAGTGGACTTAAAGCGTTGACCACATTTCCATAAGCCGGACATTATAAAACAAGGGAAAATATGTGTGAAACTCCATGAGAACTCCATGAGAACAGCCTTATGGAATTGATGTTTGACAATGCTTCATTGCATAATCAAATGAAATTTGTTAAACAAGCAGGCTAATTTGGTGTTTTCTAATGTGAGACAGAAGCCATTGGTAACTTATTCTCAGCTGTTGCAGGTGCTTTTAACAAAATGTAACCGCATATATTTTGTAAAATAAAAGCACTATCGGGAATTACCGGGAACCCGTGCCGATGTTAAACCCTAATGTTAAAGATTATTATTGTGTATATCAAAACGCTTCATAATGGTTAGTCCAAATAATATTGATCATACTATTGAGCCATATAGCCTATTCCTTGCTCACACTACACACGCACGAGCATGTCTGTTTCACCATCATATAAGCAATCCGCCAAGGTGGAAAAGCAGGCTTTTGAAAGGAATGGGATATGACATTGGTTTATTGCATCAGTTACAAATTTAAGCTTGATGAGTTGAAGTGGATAATTGTATATCAAATAAAGAAGAACATTCCCAGTGCCATCTGGCAATACAAACTCCATTCCTGCAGGGCTGCAGTGTCTGTAGTTATTTGTGAGCAGCCAATTAAGGCCATTAAAATTACAAGCCCAAAAACTAAACCAAACCACTGCTGCATTCTAGAGGTGAATATTGTTCATATCAAGATAACAGTAACTGACAGAGTGAGGAGAGTGTCAAACACAGTAGACAATGGTCTTCCAGGACTGGGATGTGAGAGCATCATTAAAATGTTTGCCGTTTTCAGCCTTCTCATATGGAAACACAGGTAAGGACAACCTGCCTCAAAAGACACCATCAAACATCTGGTCAGTGTAAAGCATCTGAAAGGATATCATAAGTCAGTTCCTTTTTGTAAATCCAGACCCCCTTAAAAAAAGTGTACATTTTCATATCAAAGTTTCCCTCTATGGACTTCAATTAAACTAAAATGTCTATTTCATGTGGCGCATACAGTCATACATCTGCTTGAAATTGATAGATTTGGGAAAGTGTCCTCAATAGTTTTAGTGGATAGTTGCAGCCTAACATGTATAATTGAAATTCAAGCAGCAGTCTGCATAAGCAGGTCCATGGGTTTGTGTGAGCTTACAAGAGCGGCTGGCAGAAAGATATCCAGTATGAAATGTGCCATGGCATGACCCTGGTGTTAAGGTTTGGAGGGATCTATTACAGACTGAATGGTGAGCCGCATACACACACGTAGGTAAGCGTCACGTCCTTACGTCTCAAATGAGTTGCAATGATACATGAGAACTCCATCAGGCAAACTAGACATGGGTTTCTGGAGGGCCTGTTCTCCCATTGCAGTTTCAATTTAATCAGCCCCGTAACTCACCACCAAGTCAACTCACTCCTGACACCTACCATCACCCCCCAAGCCTAGGAACTTTGCATCAGAACTTGACCTTTTTTCACTGACCTTGAATATGAGCTTCTCACTGTTAGGCTGCATTTAAAATAATCACAATTCACCTGACAAGAATAATTTAAATAAATTATTCCTGGATGATATACCATAAGAAAATTGAGAGTCAACTACAGTTACACAGCCGGCATGCCATACCATGAGAGAAACGGTGGACCCAGTAGTACGCCAGGTCCACTCCAAGGAAGGCCAGCCACCAGGTCCAAGCTGAATCCCAGGGGAGCTCGAGCAACCGGTGGTTGTTCCAGATGTAGATATAACTGGATAACTCCAGACTCCGCACAAAAAGCCTGGGGGAAAAAAAAATTTCCGCCCAAATTTATTATACATTTATTTTGCACTAACCCATGCACTATTCTGTAATTCCAACTGACAATTTACGAGTAGAATCATAGCTTTTAAAGGTATTTTGTAAAAATCTGCTTTCTGTAAGCAATTCTCCGACAGGTGCATGCTCTATAACAGTTCAATAAACCGACTTATTGTAGGTCCAGAGGATTTTCCCCCCAGCACTGTGGCCAAGACATTTAGCCTTGATCATGGACAAAGGGCTACGGATCTTACACAAAATCCCCCTTAAAGCATTTTAAAGAAACAGTCAACTGGCGAGTGCTTGAAATTAAATCCGTCTCTGACACAGGTGCAAGTCCCAGACTGAGCTCCACTGACAGACCCAGCTGATAGACTTCAGTCCTTCACAAGCGCAAATGAACTTATCCTTTTCTCAGTGAAGCAGAGGCAGCCACGAACTGCTACATTCATTCGTTTCCCCTTTGCACACCACTTTCAGCTCATACACAGTCCACTGCTTTACAATTGGAAGTGCTGTTGGAAACCATCATTTTGTGTTGTTCACACAGGCATATGCTGAAGTTCAGTGACAAATTCCCCCTCTTTTAAACATTTAATTTGTAGTCAAGTATATCGCTATACCAGGACAACGTTCACTTACAAAGGTAGTCTGGACAACAAGCCAGCAGACACAGAGGTGACTCCATCGTTGATTCGAATGACTAGGCTTCCAGTCTTCGCCCAGCCCAACACCAACTCCAGTATCAGCATTCCTATAAAAATGGGTGTGGCCTACCAAAAACAGCAGAAAAAAAAGGAATTGATATTTACTCATTTCATTTATTCTTAGCACAAAATGTGACAGAGAACAGTCCCCTCTGCTATTTTTCATTGCACAATGACATATATTTACTCCAACATATACAGTAGCCATGGCTGTTTAACTTGGAATCAAAGCAAGAACAAAAATAAAATGTCACTTTCAGATGTTATGATGTATGGCATTTCCCTTGCTGTTCGTGTGTAAGTAATTGCAACAAAAAAAATCTATCCATTCCAGCTTCAGAGAAGAAAAGCAGGTTAAACAGTAATGCTGCAGAGCTGAAAACTCATGTTAAAATGTCAGCACCTAGCGGAACACCGAATTACCCTTGTGTTATGTGTCATAGGTATGCCACGCTTGCATGGATAACAACTTTTTACTGAAAGTGTCAGCCAAGGCCATTTTTTATCTCAGATAAATTTCACACTGAATAGTACTAACAACCTTTTAACAATGGAAATAAATGTGATAATATACAGTATATGAACCCACAAATTATATTTTACTGAAAGTGTCAGCTAAGGCCATTTCTTACCTCAGCTAAATTACACATTGAATGGTACTATAATCCTTTTAACAATGGAAGTAAATGTGATAATATACAGTATATGAACCCACAAATGAACCAATGGCACATGAAACGCATCACAGAAACAGTTAAATGAACCGATTCACAAAAGAAAATTAACACGAAAAACCAACACCCTCCAAAATTCAGAAGGCAGTATGCTGGATTTAACATTTTTCCACAGGGTTATGATTGAGACATTTTGAGTGTGTGTGTGTGTGACAATACATGCACGTACGTGACTTACTGCCTAAACTAATGCACGTTAGAGCGTCCATCCGCTCTGACCTCAACCCTGATCACATGACCACACTGGTGGGGAGTCGTGACTGGAATGCTAAGAATGACCACAAGGCACGGAGTAGATCTGCAGGTGGAACAGGAAGTATCCGCACCGGGGCAGGGAGACCACAGGGGAGTCCTGATCACACGCAACACGGCCACATCTGGTAAAGGAGGGGAGCAAACACACGGCTCCACTGTACAACCAACTCTCCTAACAAAACCACCATAGATTACCTCTTTGGATTTATCGTTAAATTCTCCTTTCCAGAGCTTCATTTAAAAACCCAAACCTGTCCACATTCATAGTTCACACTTGTGTCATTTTCTCCAGAAAAAAGAAAACACACCCAACGGCCACTGAATGCATTAGCAATTGTTTTATTTTCTCCATTTTAATTTCAGTCCTCTAACTATTTACCCTACATTGTGCCTCAATGCTTTATGCTGCACAGTATATTTCTCAAAACAAAAAGACAAATGAAAGCAAGTGTTATTGAAGCAGTAACATGCCTCGGGTTTGTGAAAATTGCCAAGAGACTCTTGAATAGTTTTATATAAATCTCTCGCTTTTGGAACTGGATCTTGCAGGGCAAACAGCAACATTTGTAGAGCAGATGTTTGCTTTCCTCTAAGTAGAATAGAGAACAAGTTGAATGTAATGTGCAGTGAAAAGGCTTTCTGTGAGAAAAATGAACTAAAAAATAATACAAAGAAACTCATGGCCGAGCAATTTAAATGCCTTACTCTAGGAAATTATATGAAACGCAGGTAATTTTTTGTGTATAGAACATCTTGTATTGAAATTAATAGGATTCATTTAATGTTTTTTCAGGTTTATAAAAAAGCCATCTATCAACTATGCATTACCCTGGATAAGCAAACAAATATGAATAATATAAAAGTTGGTGTGCTTCATGTCAATTAAAAGAAATATATACAGGTACAGCTAAAAAAATTAGAATATCGTGAAAAAGTTCAATATTTTTTGTCACTCATTTCAGAAAGTGAAACTCATATATTATATAGATTCATTACACATAGAGTGAAATATTTCAAGCCTTTATTTCTTGTAATTTTGATGATTATAGCTTACAGCTAATGAAAACCCAAATTCAGTGTCTCAGAAAATTAGAATATTGTGAAAAAGTTAAATATTGGAAACTCATGGTGTCACATTCTAATCAGCGAATTAATTCAAAACACCTGTAAAGGTTTCCTGAGCCTTTAAATGGTCTCTCAGTCTGGTTCAGTAGGCTACACAATCATGGGGAAGACTGCTGACTTGACAGATGTCCAGAAGACAGTCATTGACACCCTCCACAAGGAGGGTAAGCCACAAAAGGTCATTGCTAAAGAAGCTGGTTGTTCACAGAGTGCTGTATCCAAGCATATTCATAGAAAGAGTGGAAGGGAAAAGTGTGGTAGGAAAAGGTGCACAAGCAACAGGGAGGTTCAGCTTTGAGAGAATTGTCAAGCAAAATCAATTCAAGAATATGGGGGAGCTGCACAAGGAGTGGACTGAGGCTGGAGTCAGTGCATCAAGAGCCACCACGCACAGACAAATTCAGGACATGGGCTACAAATGTTGCATTCCTCGTGTCAAGCCACTCCTGAACCAGAGACAATGTCAGAAGCGTCTTACCTGGGCTAAGGAGAAAAATAACTGGACTGTTGCTCAGTGGTCCAAAGTCCTCTTTTCAGATGAAAGTAAATTTTGCATTTCATTTGGAAATCAAGGTCCCAGAGTCTGGAGGAAGAGTGGAGAGGCACAGAATCCACGTTGCTTGAAATCCAGTGTGAAGTTTCCACAGTCATTGATGATTTGGGGTGCCATGTCCACTGTGTTTTCTGAAGTCCACAGTCAATGCAGCCATCTACCAGGAAATTTTAGAGCACTTCATGCTTCCTTCTGCTGACAAGCTTTATTGAGATGCTGATTTCATTTTCCAGCAAGACTTGGCACCTGCCCACACTGCCAAAAGTACCAAAATATGGTATGGTATTACCATGGTATTACTGTGCTTGATTGGCCAGCAAACTCGCCTGACCTGAACCCCATAGAGAATCTATGGGGTATTGTCAAGAGGAAGATGAGAGACACCAGACCCAACAATGCAGACGACCTGAAGGTCGCTATCAAAGCAACCTGGGCTTCCATTACACCTCAGCAGTGCCACAGGCTGATCGCCTCCATGCCACGCCGCATTGATGCAGTAATTCATGCAAAAGGAGCCCCAACCAAGTATTGAGTGCATATAAATTAACATACTTTTCAGAAGGCTGACATTTCTGTTTAAAATATCCTTTTTTATTGATCTTATGAAATATTCTAATTTTCTGAGACACTGAATTTGGGTTTTCATTAGCTGTAAGCCATAATCATCAAAATTACAAGAAATAAAGGCTTGAAATATTTCACTCTATGTGTAATGAATCTATATAATATATGAGTTTCACTTTCTGACATGAGTGACAAAAGATATTGAACTTTTTCACAATATTCTAATTTTTTGAGCTGCACCTGTATATATATGAAAAAATCAAGTTATTTTCAGCAAAATTTTGAATTAAGAGTCATCCTGAGAGTAATATGTGCAGGCATTAAATGCATCTTAATCGCTCTCCCATTTTCTCACTCACATACACACACACACACACACACACACACACAGACACACGCACATGCGCACACGAACATGCGCACAAACACACACAAAGCTGCATAATAATACCTAATAAAGTGGTATAATTACAGTATGTTTTGAGCAGTCTTACGAAATGTAAGTGTCCTGTTGTTAATTTAAACTTCGCTCAATTTGAGAATTTATGACCCTCTGTTAAAATGTGAGTGGTTTACTTCAAATAACAAATGTGCCGTCTTTAAACAGTACACCCAACCTTATATTATGTGCCATAAACATTCATTTGGCTTGTTTGCGAGCCTGGGTAAGACCTGAATGGGTGATTCCAAATGGTGGGAAAAGTATAAATGAAAGGCTTTATGTCTCGTCTAAAATCTGAGCCAATTAAACTAAAGTCTGTGAAAGTTGTAAAAAAATTTGCAAGCAAGCAAGCAATACATTTTTATTTTTATTTTTTATGGTTACTGACACAGCATTGTTTTACTTTCATTAAGTTATATTCATAAGGTATATAGTACAGTGAAATTATAAATTCAATAGGCTATTATCACATGCCTGTGAAGCATTTTTGCAAACAGTTGATACATTGTGGAATACTATATATTTCACATTACAACATTCAAAGAATCTAATATTCTATTTTAACTTTCAAAACCAAATTTCAACGTTTTTTTAGAAACATTTTTACGAAGGGCAAATACGTGTTGTGAAAAACAAGATGCACCAATTAGATGGCTTCAAAGTTGCACAGACATAGCCTATTAAATTGCAATTTGTTGTGTCCACAGTTCTGCCAATCTGGTCTGGTCTGGTCACAAAAGAGAAAAATAGACACAATGGTCTAGGATCGTATGGATTTTAACAAATTTTTTATCCGATAAATTATTTGCAAACAATATTGGTACAGGAAGAAGGCCAGTTTGGCACGGTCAGTCCTCGGTGCACGCATACCAAGGTGGAATCAACCCTGACAAAAAGCTCACCGCTCCGAGAGTAGCTAGCCTACTGTCTTCACTTAGCTTTAAAATGTTTGTTTAAACGGAATCACTTAGGGTGGACATTACCCTAAAATGTAGGCTATCAAGCCATGAATGTTTCATGCTAACTTGTATCTTAAGAGAAATTCATGCAAACTGTGTTATTAGGCTACTGTCCACTCTTAATTCCCTTGCCAGCAACCAAAACACAAACATGAGTCCTTGACAGGCTACGTATGGTTATTGCATTTTTACACAATAGCCTACGATTGCACCATCAGGGTACTCTTATAGAGTTAAAATTAACTTCAGAAACTTTGCTTCCATTTGAAATAAAATAAAAAACTATTGAAAAGCGTTTGATTTCCTCACCTTATGGACGTAGTCAGGCACTTCCTCGACGTGCCGGAAGGATGTTTCATTTGGGGTGACCAGATAGAACATCATACAAACAACCTGGTTTAACGTAATGGCAAAAGTTTCCACTTCCATACCAGCCATTATGACTTGATGGGACGTTTGGGATCGTGCAGTGTGCTTGGTAACCTACTTTAATGGCATCAGAAGTATGAGGCGCCGAAGTCAAAAAAGTCTGTCGAGAACAGCACAGAGGGCACTGAAGGACAACCCGCGCAAGGATCAAAGATACCTGGCTCAGCCTGTTGAGTTAGTGGCGCGCGCATGCCTGTCGTAACTGGTGCAGTGGATCGAAAATAACTGGCACAGCCTGTCGAGTTAGTGGCACGCACATGCCTGTCGAGCATACAGTCAAGCCGGAAAGTCTGCACACCACTTTCACCTTCTCCACATTGTATTACGTTACAGACATATTCTACAATAGATTGAGTTCATGTTTTGTCTCAAAATTCTACACAAAATAGCCCATAATGAGAAAGTGAAAACAGGTTTTTAGACATTTGTGCTAATTTATTAAAAATCTAAATGTTAAATATCATATGTACACAAGTGTGCACACCCTTTGATATGACACCCAAAAATGAGCTGAGGTGCGTTTCCACTGATACTGCTTGAGATGTTTCTACAATTTAAATGGAGTCCACCTGTGATCAATTCAATTGATTGGATATGATTGGGGATTTCCAACACCTGCCTATATAAGGTCCCACAGTTGACAGTGCATGTCAGAGCAAACTCCAAGCCATGGGGTCAAAAGAATTATCTGCAGACCTCAGAAACCAGATTGTGTCAAGGCATAGATCTGGAGAAGGATATGGAAAAATCTCTGCAGCTTTACAGGTCCCAAAGAGCACAGTGGCCACCATCATTCGTAAATGGAAGAAGTTTGGAACCACCAAGAATCTTTCTAGACCTGGCCGCCCGGCCAAACTGAGCAATCGGGGAAGACGGGCCTTAGCCAGGGAGGTGAGCAGGAACTCAAGGGTCACTCTGACAGAGCTCCAACGTATCCTTGTGGAGATGGGAAAACCTTTCAGAAGATCAACCATCCAGGCAGCACTCCACCAATCAGGCCTTTATGGTAGAGTGGCCAGACGGAAGCCCCTCCTTAGTAAAAGGCACATCACAGCCCGCTTGGAGTTTGCCAAAAGGCACCTAGAAGACTCTCAAACCATGAGAATCTAACTTTTAGGCCTCTGGTCACATTTGGAGGAAACCAGGCACCACTCATCACCTGGCTAATACCATCTCTACAGTGAAGCATGGCGGTGGCAGCATCATGATGTGGCGATGTTTTTCAGCAGCAGGAACGGGGTGACTCGTCCTGATAGAGGGAAAGATGAATGCAGCGAGAAGTACACCGAGATCCTTGAAGAAAACCTGCTCCAGAGCGCTCTGGACCTCAGACTGGGGCGAAGGTTTACCTTCCAACATGACAACGACCCGAAGCACACAGCCAAGAGAACAAAGGAGTGGCTTCGGAGAAAGTCTGTGCATGTCCTTGAGTGGCCCAGCCAGAGCACAGACCTGAATCCAATTGAACATCTGTGGAAAGAGCTGAAAATGGCTGTGTACCGACGCTCCCCATCCAACCTGACAGAGCTTGCAAGGATATGCCAAGAGGAATGGGCAAAAATGTCCAGAAACAAGTGTGCCAAGCTCGTAGCTTCTTTCCCAAGATGCCTTGAAGCTGTAATCGCTGCCAAAGGTGCAGCAACCAAGTATTAGGCTAAGGGTGTGTACAGATATGTAACCCTTAAATAACCTATTTTTGTCAGTAAAATAAAATTGCATATTTTCTATAAACCTGTTTTCACTTTGTCATTATTGGCTATTGTGTGTAGATGTTTGAGGCAAAAAATTAACTCAATCTATTATAGTATAAATCTGTAACGTAATAAAAAGTGGAGAAGGTGAAAGGGGTGTGCAGACTTTCCGGCTTGACTGTACCATAAATACGAGCGCATTGCTTTATCATAGCCTGGAAATAAATTAAACGTTATTCATTTTGTAATTCTATTGGGGTTCTGTGCATGTGAGTTGTGGTTTGAAATCGGATAATCACATGGGCTACCTTATTTTAGAATCTCTCTGGCGCATTCTAATTGCTGTCACATTGATGCGCGTGTCCCACACTGCTCAGGTTTTACCGGGATATAGCCTGCTGGCTACATTCTAACCGGTTAAAAAACTTTCCCCCTGAATGCGACACGGCGTTTCACCGACTTTTCAACAAAAACGTGCACTGGGGTGTGCAGTATATGCCACCAATAACATTGGACAGGTTGGCAATTTCATACAAAGCCCCTTTTACCTCCACCTGGCTTTGCATCTTGTAGGGGAACTGGATGTACGCTAGCATTAGCTGGATTAAGCTGTTGACCACAATTGCAACCGTGGCTACAGACATGTAAGCCACTTTAAAGCAAATTTCGTTCATTGGTTAAATGTGTGTTTTAATTAGCATAGTCTAGGTAAGGTCATGTAGAATTTCCATTTTCAGCAATTTAGAAAAAATATTAGGCTGCTGGGAGCGTTCATTAGCCTACGTTATGGGTCTAATTAAACCATTTATTTTCCTACAATTGATTCATAGTAAGTGTTTGCTTTTTACAATCATAATTTATTACATTTGCAATGTGTATTTCAAAGGCTACATTTAGTCTTGTGAATTTAACAGAAAATAAAAATAAATTAATATTCTAATTATCACTCAGAAGCTACATTTACCAGCATTCAGAATTTACGAACGAGGTACGTCTGCTCCGAAGCAGGTGTAAATTTATTACAAGGTAATAACAAATCTCAGATACTAAAATGTTGATGAACACCAAAATACGGGCAAAATTGCAAATACGAACAATTTACGTACAAATTCGTTCTGCTCACATTTCATGAATGAGGCCCTATGTCTTTTACACTTTTACTTCCGGGTTACTTACTGAAATTGTCGGATGAGTGAACCGTTCTGCAGATGAGTGTGCTCCTGAATTCCCTCAACAAAACCCAGGAAATAAGGGGTTCATCTTGGTATTTTAAGTGCCCCCATTTGTGAGAAAAACTCGCCCACTCAAAAGCTTTTTGACGAAGTGGACTCAAATATGCGCCCACAAAAGGGTGTAGGGGTCGTATTCGGACACGGCCCCTGTCCCCATCCCCAACCCCCATCCATATCCCCAACACCACTGGCGCCTGGTCAATCCTAGTGCTTGAATGCTATGCGGGGCATGTCTTGCCAAGAAAAGCAGTGGGATCCATAATAACGCGTCGGAAGCCTCACGCGTGAGCAAGGAAACGTGCGCATGCGCGCGAATGAAGCCAAATCCCAGAAGCAAGCCATCCGAGAGTGAAGTCAGCCTGTTGCATGACCGATTGAAAAAGAAAATGCGCATGTGCACAAATGCCTGTGGTGTGATTGAATCGCATGATATTAGAATTAAATGTACCGATTACTCCCAATATTAAAAATACACAACAAATAAAACTGAAAAGAGAAATCCCTCTATTTATTTTATATTAACAAATCAATGGTAAAATAATAATGTGATCCTTCCAAATAACAAAGCATGGCTACATGGAAATTGGGACCCTCAGTATTGGGACGCAGCCCTGTAATGTTCAATGTCTGTCTCCATAGCCTACCTTTAAACGGATTAAACTCTCAACCTGTTTACATTGATTATCAGTCAAGCAATTGATTTAGCTATTGAATAACATATCAATAAATACAGCAAGTTTTGTGTGCTAGCATATTTCTTTGTCATAAAATTGTGTAGCATTTAAATATGTAGGACAGCCTGTGCGCTGGAAAAAGAGTAGGTATGCTATGAAGCATTTAAACCGAAAATATTCTCAACCTGTTTCCGTTTATTTAGCTTGCTTATGTCAATCAAACAATTACTTCCCAGAATAATCAAGAACAATTATGCATATAATGATTAACAAAAATGACAATGACAAATGGATAACTAACATGAGATTGTTGAATAAAGGTGGCAATCATTCTGAATAATTAACTGGCACAAAAAAAAAAAACGTTTTCTCTGAGTTACACGTTAGCATTGCATTTTCTTCTCATCACGTTAAACAATGTAGCCTAATTAATTTAAGGCGGTACTCGATTTAAACATTAGAAAGCATAAATTTAAAGAGGAAAAACGGCTGGAACCAGCTTTGAGTGCAACACATGCATTCAAGTTAAAAATAAAAAATAAAAAATATATGTGCTGTTCATCGATCACTTAGCTAAACTGCATAATCTTCGCATGACATATTAATGCATTTTATGTCGTCACAAATGTGGATATAGAAAAATGCTGGGCAAGTTTATTTACCTATTTGTCTTGATTATTGAGCAAATCCATTATTGTTTGATTGTTAGGCTATCTGGCATATACAAAAAAGTATTTAGAGTAGCCTAATAATCCATTTAAAAGCAAGATTACAGAGAACCTGGTACATTCCACATCCTGACATTTTGCAATTATTCTATGTCCACCTCAATCAATAGATCTACAATTCATGGTTCATAGCTATGCTCGTACCACAACCCACAGTAGGCTATTATTGTTTTAATTTTAATTGGAGAAATTAAGCAACAGAAAAGCGCAGGGTGTTCGTATGTAGCTTGACGAGCGCGTTCACGAGCGCGGGAGGGGTTTAAATCTGCAGAGTTGTTTCATAAATGTATTTGGGGGAAAAAACTCTGGATATCATCCAAGTGAATTTCACCTTATTGAAAATATTTTATAGTTAGCCGGCTAACTCTGTTGTAGCCTACCCAACAGCTTTGCTGGGTTTTCTTCATTCAAAATTTGCTAATTTGAGGGCAACAACTAACGACAGCCGTCGATCCAGTGCGGCAGTTACTCGACAGGCTGTGCCAGTTATCCTCGATCCACTGCTCCAGTTACGCTCGACAGGCTGTGCGCGCCACTCGACAAGATGCGCCAGTTACCCTCGATCCCTTGCGCGGGTTATCCTTGACACCCTCTTGCGCTGTTCTCAACTAGAGGTGGGCGATACCACAAATTGTCTTTTCAATACGATACCAAGTAATACCAATACCAAGTAGTATCCCGATATTGATACCGATACGATATTTTTCTTCTTGTGTACATAAAAAAGGGGAGATTTTCTACAGTGAAAATTGGTAAATGTGGACTTCAAAAATGTTTATCTGAAAGCCATCAGTACACATTAAGACTTCCCTTACAAAAATATAGGCCTTCTGGCAAATTTGCTTCAAACCTTGTTGCCACAGGTTTGCGGCAAGCTCATATTTTCACATGAAAATTAGCTTTGTGGGAACTGCCATTGTTGCAAGAGGTTCACCAGTAGGCCTACTGGAAAAGTCTGCCAAACCTCTGGCAACATTGTGTGGAAAACAATTTAGTTTGTAGCAAATGTTTGTGTACATATTAGCTGCAAGTTTGCAGCAAACTATCCAGTTTTATAAGGGTTCTCTCTTTTTTCTGTTTAATAACAGCAATTACAAAACACATGTTCAATTGTTCAACAACATTTAAGAAATGTTCAATTATTGTAGCCTGTTAACATGAGATCTTTCCCTTCAAAACGGTAACATTTTATGAGATGTAATCTATGTTTTAGAAACACTGAGCAATGCATATCAGTTTTTCCACAAAATGGATATAATGCTAAATGAATATTGCGAATTAACTCTAAGCCTATATAGCCTACACCTATTCATCAGCCTATTAATGTTCTTCTCCTCAAGAAATAACCAGCGTTTCCTTATTTCTGTTCCAATGGTTAAAATAACCTAATATGATACTATATACTTGGATAATGCCTGCCTCTGAAAGGTTTCTGTCGGAGAACTCTGCTTGACTGTGCCGCCAGTTGTGGGGGTATTTGCCTGCGTTCTCAGTCTCCCCTCCTCTGATCGCCTCCGCTGTAACTTTTCATGTATAGGTAGGCTACGGCTTATTTTCATGCATTTCGGCAGGTTTGTGGTATTGTCACAAACTCGTACACACTTTTGACACATATCATAGCTTACTTCAAAACTGTTAGTGTTTAGTCGAGTGATATAACTCCAAACTATGCTTCGCTTTTTTCCCTGCTATATGAGCAGAGCAGCACTGGTGGTGCCGTCTCCTGTAATCTCTATCTCGCCGCAATAAGGAAGAACCAGCCAAGGCCACATATGGGGAGATCGAACAGTGGCTCCAACTAACGCTGGAGACCCAGCAAACACATTACATTGTCACAGCGTTTTCCCACTTCAGAAGCTTTGCTTCCATTAGAAAGAAAAACTATTCAAGCGTTTGGTTTCCTCACCTTATGGACGTAGTCAGGCACTTCCTCGACGCGACGGAAGGATGTTTCATTTGGGGTGACCAGATAGAACATCATACGAACAACCTGGTTTAACGTAATGGCAGGAGTTTCCACTTCCATACCAGCCATTATGATTCAGAAGACTTGATGAGACGTCTGGAATCGCGCAGTGTGCTTGGTAACTATTTGTATGTCAGCAGAAGTAGGCTACATCTCGAACCTTGGACTTGAGATCAAAGCTCAGTGTAAATACAGACCTCGTAATGTACACGATTCTATTAAATTCTATTCAAACTGAATATCTAACGTAACAACTGTTGAGAACAAGCTTACAATTAATTTTAAACAGTTCAAATAAAAACATTGCTTTAGTGTAGTCTACCCAGATAGCAAGGAAGTATCAACATTGATATTGTGTTATAAGCATCTGTATCGGTCATCAACCAATTTTCAATGATCGAATCAATATTCACTTTCTGATGGTGATGGTCACCGATGTATTAGGTTGAAATTGAAACATTGTATCAATATAACAATAACAACCAAAGTAATCATACTGATGAATAACATTGATTTCTGATTAATCACATTCAGGTGCGCTTTCATTTTCAAATAATAAAAAAAACCGTTAGAATTATTCATTGCCTGATTCTGCGGTCGCTGCTGTAGCCTACAGCCTATGCTCGTAGCCTATATATGTTACCTGGTAAGTGAATTTTCTTGGTTAAATTGGTTCAAAGTTCTAGTTGCTACAACAAGGGAGACGTAGGAAAATAAACAAAATGAGACTTAACAGAAAAACGTATTTGTGGTTGATGCTAATGCTGCATTCGTTTATTCATTTCCAACTAGGAATCCAGATATCCGACTAAATGTAGGAAAGACCCTTTCAACTAGGAGTTCCATGTCGGAAATCAGGGGTCGAGAAATCAACCCCGACCTCCCGACTAGGACCTAGCTACAAGCTAATTAGAGTGGAACTGCCAATTATGTAATCACAGAGACAGGCAGATAGATGGATGCCCCAATAAACTAGATGAAGGAGGAGGACAATGAAGGTGACCAGCTCAAAAAAAGAGAAAGGGTTTGATTGTGTGTTTCATTGCCTATGCATTGACCAATAATGGCTTAAAATAATTTTTACCAGCCATACTCACAAGCAAAGCTATACAGAGACACAGTAGTTCTCTTGATCCATTCTCTCTGCTTAACAATTCAGTAAACAAGTTGAAATATTTAGCTATACAAATAAAATGTGTTACTTTTTTGTTACTTTCTTTCATAAGTTGATGCCTGGGCTCATCATCTTCTTCCATGAATGTGGGAACTTGGTTACAGTTTAATTTGTGCTATAGCCTAATATAAAACGGGGGTATCAGCATCATCTAATATGGTTATTGATATTGGTGAGATGGTGACACAATTTTCATCATGCACCGCTAAAACAATTAGACTAAAATAGCTTTCACACACAGCCCTGTCTCCTTGCCATATCAGTAGTAGATGAAGCCTGAAGCTCCACTCCACAGAATCCCATTCAGTGTTATCAGTAGCCACTAACCAGGAAAATGTCAGTCTCCAGAATTTGGGAAAATTAACTTTGAATGGCATTCCAATTTCAACTGATTATTTTGCATATACAAATTATTTGAAGATATAATAATTGGAGTATTTTCTATAGTTTAGTACATAAAGAGGTTTCCAAAGGAACTGCATTTTTACTTTTTTACTCAGTAAAACATACGTTAACATTGTTACGTCTTGTCATTCCAGCTATATACATCTATGGAGTTCAGTGGAACAAACGTATGGAAGTTGGGAAGTTTTCACAGATGGCATTTTTTACCCTCTGCAGACAAGCTGCAAGCCCATAAATTGGAACATATCTGCAAAAACTGTGAGAAATTCAATACAGCGTAAGTATTTTCAGGGGAGGGAATTTCTCTCTTCTTGAAACTTTTGTTGAAAATCCTTTTCAACATATAAGGTATCATTGACATTATAATATTAATTTATTTTAAAGTCCCAAATACTAGACATTTAAGAGGTTGGTGTAAAAAAGCACAGATGAGAGTATTTTGTGTAGGCCTGCCTATTTAAGACATATACCAGTTGTGAATATGAATTAGGCCTTGGGGTATCATAGGTCATTGTACATTAGCCATCAACACCTAGACAACTGCTGAAGATTATACTAAATCATTATTTTGGAAAAGTGAGCCGGTACTGGAATACAGTGTGGAAAAGCATTTAGTTTGCAATGTTATTTTTGGCTTTGCACATTATTAGAACAATATTGCTTTTCCTGCTAGAGGAAAGCATTTCTCAAATGGATCAAGGTGGTTCAATCATCTGAGATCAGAAGTAGCATGGTTTAAAACAATGTCTAGAGGTTTTCAAAGCAAAAAGCCTGGTCAAGATTTTTATTTTTCCATTTCCACTATAGATTTTTCTCTCACGTCGTTCAACAGAAAGAGAAGAGGATGTAGGTGTCCCTGGGAACAGTGGAAAAGTAGAATATTCCTCTGTATTTAATTGGTATTACCACATTGCACATAAAACAAGAAATAAAGTGCTGTTGATGTTTATAAGTAGTAGAAATACATGGTTGCACGTTTGTTTTAAGAGCTGGATTATCAGAAGTTTTTCAATTGTTTGTCAGTTATTTTGATTGTACTCTATTTATTTTTTTTAAATAAATATAGAAACAAACATGTTTAGGCCCCAATCTCTATCAGTGTTTCTAGGTAGAGGGCTTTTTTTTATGCCTCTGCTACACCCATGATCTGTTTCTGAGAAATTGCATTTACTTGCAGTTCAAGTAAATGCAAAGTCAAGTTTAGTTTCAAGTTTAGCTGGAAAGCAAATACTTGTGCAAAGCCTTTTCAATAATCAGAAGGTATTGAATCACCAACCACTATGGTATGTAAAATGATCTTTTAACGTCTCGAGAGTAGCCAAAGAGCAGCTACACAAATTAGAATGCATGCTCACACCATAGTTACAGAAGGATCAAGTCTTGACATTATTTTAAACATAATTCTGCAATAAAGTACAGCTCATTTTGAGTCATTCTCCTCATGCTTTGGCAGAACTCACAATTTTGCCTTGAGGAAAAAATATATTTAGCATATACTCCAACAGCAGCCCTCTCATTTTTCCATGATGATTAATTCATGTAGACTCGGTTCACATCATTGGCATATTTGAAATCAAGATCCATGTGGATCTGCAGTATGGTACCGTTCTGCAAGCAGTTGTCAGGTAATGGTTTAAGAATATGTAATTTGTTTAGTTGTGGAACAACTTTATTTAATCTGAAAAGCATTTAATACGGTACTCCTTTGCACAACTTGTTTCATGTTTGTTTCGTTTAAAAAATAGAATAGTCAGACCACTGAATCACACAGTCAACCTAGGAACATACAAGCAATGTTTATTATTGTGTGAATGTTATATTCTAAATAGGGAACTGTTGTTAGCATGTAGGTAAGAAAAGAAAAAATAATATTATTTACAGAATATTAGCTGAACAAATATTTGATTCTCCTGCACATTTGATTTCATCATAGTTCGATTTCATCGTAACTTTCAACACAGACTGTACAGTAGAAACCAATATAGGCAAGTGTTCAACAGTGCAAACAAAAGCATATGGCTGCCCATTGTCTTTGCAAGACACAGAATGTGGAATGTTCACAACACTTTGGCCAATCAGAATTTGTCTTAACATTTCTCAGAGGCCTTGTGCAGAAGAACAAAGATTAATATTAGACATGTAAAACTTATTAGGAAACTTCATCATATTTCAAGTGTGCATTTGCTATTTGATATCTTCAATGTAAACCTATCACAGGTATTTGGTTTGATAAAGGTTTGGCATTTGTGTTTCTTTTTTATCTGAAGTTTCCTGAAATGCAAATCTTAGTTTTAATGAAAAAAACAAATAACCTTGTAGCTCTCTAAACGCATGTCATTTTTTGTACATTTATACATGTTTATGCGTCTTTTAATTAATGTCATCCTTACTCATCAACACATGAGCTATTGGCAATCAGCTATCATAACACCTGTCATTTAGAAAACGTATTCTTTCCTGAGTGAGGAGGCGGAGTCTGTTCTGTGAGGGCATGGCCTGCCACCAATCATAAGTGAGCATGCTCCGAACTCTGATCACTGTCATGACTGTCCTCGTTGACCATGGAGTCTGCAGAGTGATGGAGTCCCGCAATGCCAGAGAACTCTGATGGCAGTAGTGTCCCTTTTTTAACATTGACCAGTTCTTTTTCTCGTGCCACTGCCCCTTGCTGCCCTCCTTTCACACGCTTCCACTTCATTCTTCTGTTCTGAAACCAAACTTTCACCTGCAAAGCAAAGAACATAAACAGGATGAAGTGCAAATAAATAGCTCTTCTGCAGAATATCTCACAATTTGTGTATTATTTTAACCTGGTAATCCATAAATTTGTGTCAGTAATGAGGTTTTTGGAAAAAGACAAGTGGAGAGTAAGAGAGTCTGCCCAATGGAAAGTGTTAAAGAGTACATCTCAGGTCAGTACCCCTTACAAAGGCTGATGATTAAATGGTGATACATCTAAGCACGCTTTTCTTGTGTTAAATATTATATACTAAACGACCAAAAAAACATTCAACTGAACAGCATGTCGAAAAGGCATGTTCGAGACTGTCACTGTCTTTCAGGATAAGTGTTTTCATTAAGCTCATGTTTAATTTCATATCCGATACAGTCGACAAATTTCTGTACGTCTGATATCTGTGATCACCTGCATTCCTTTAAGATTCCTTAAATTCTTTTTGTGTGTTGATCACATTCATCCAGACTGAGATCACATTCATCCTATTGTTGCACTTAGGGCCTGATTTACTAAGGCTTTTAACCTCTTAGCACACACAAAACCAATAACATGACCAATGATTGGTCATGGTATTTGTTTTGCACCAATCATTGGTTGTGTTATTAGTTTTGCTTGTGATAAAAGTTTTTGCACCCGCTAAACGTCTTAGTAAATCAGGCCCTTAGTGTTTCATACATCCTCACAAACAGCTCTACAACAGGGCATCTCTCCCATATGGGATGTTATTTATCAGTACAATGTGGATGACAGGAGAAAACACTTGCTGGAGTGTTTACATTCAGATAACTGAAATTTGATCCACACTATCTCCATGGTTAAAACAGATTTGGGCAGATTTGATCCATTTTCAATTTCTTGCATTTAGACTACAATCATCTAATGTGACTCGTTTTGGATTTGTCAAGGAATCAGATCTACGTCTCAAAAACAATAAACGTGGCCGATAGTTTTTTTCCCCATTTAGAACAGCAGTGATGCACAGTAATCCCATGTGTGCTGTGTTTATGCCTCACAATAAGTACCACTGACTGATATTTTTCACGTGTCAAACCTCTGGCTTCATTGCTCACACAAATCATGACATCATTCCAACAACTATAATCAATGTCACGCAAACCTCATCAGACAATGAACAAGGAAAACAGTGCTCTTTATCTGCAAATTGGAAATCGGGTTTCCCTTTTGAACATGGGAAACTGTATAAACTTTAAGGACGCCGTGTCTGGAAGGTTTGCATTTGGCAGCTATTTCTATATCGGCAATTATGTGCTGATGCATCAGTCACATCTGCTCTCCGGCATCAAGCTCTTCCTTCTTTCCCTTACTCGACATGTTGTTTAGTATTTACGCCTCCCAGAATGATGATTAAGCTGTTGCTTAAAACGGCCGATGCAGACGGGGGCCCGACGAGCACTGCAGAGCCTTTGGCTGTGTGAGATCACCACGGACGGCTCCTCTCTGCGCTGGGTTTATTTTAAGGGCTGCCGTACCTAGGGACCGCCGATCACACCATGAGAAAGTTTGTTTACGGCACAAACATTTGTGTTGCCTTTTGCCTGTGCGGTCCACAGCATTGATTACAATGGATTATTTGTTAGTGGGTCAGAGGTGAACTTCCTGTCAAATTGAATAGATACAGTACTGTATATGCAGGTATGTATGACAGTGGAACCAATTAAAAATAACCATAACCCTTGACCCCTTAGCAGGTGTAATGCTTAGCACTGTCTTTAGAAAAATATATTTTTGTTTAAGAATATCTCAACATTTTAACAGATGCAACACAATTCCTCTCAGTATATGGATTAAAACATTTACGAGAGGTTGTTTTTGTCACTCCTATTGTTACATTAGCAAACAGTAATAATGATAACAATAATCAGGGAATTTGGGGAGGTTGTTCTTGCATTTGCAGTTGTAAATTTGAAAGATTGGCAGTTTGAAATTCCCATAGGAGTAGGTGCTGTATTACTACACAAGCTACTGAGCCACTCACTGCCTTTACTATAAGAAATGTGACCTTAAAATATATCTGCTTGGTTGGCAATTCTCTCTCAGAGTGAAAGTGGAGCATGGGTATAGCATTGAGGTGGTTTTGGCAGTGATTAATCTACCTACTTGCACATTCATAGAATTATAATATACTCGCTCCAAAACATGAGGGCCGCAAAAAGAAAATTATTTTAAGATGTTAAGACTATCATTAAGATATACAGTAATGTTAAAACCTTCAAAGTTATAGTTCAAATGAAATTGTATTGTTTTTTATTATGTTTTTTTTAAAACATATTTCACAATACATTGGAATACCCAGTCACAGCTGTAGGCCAGTTTAATCCCTGCAACATCCGTCTATAAATCTGCGAGTGCCATACACTAACACACACATTCTCTGAAACTCATGTAGCCAGTTAATCTCTTCTTTCCCATTCTAGAATCAACCAGCTGCAATGTCTCAGGCCTACACAGCTAATACAACTGGTGCGGTCAGATCACAGGTGCTGCCCATCTGACCAGCAGAGTCACTGGTGAGATATGAGGCATGAAACCTTTCTTCCAGGGGTGATTCTATGGCCGGTTATGCATTATTCCATGGGATTCTGGTCACAGTTGGAAGCGTGGTCCACATTCGATCTGTGCCACAGGATTCAGCACTGCTCCCTAAGCAAGTGCTCCAGCTAGGTGCTCCACTCAAGAATCCTCTGATATATATATATATATATTTGCCAAGGGTTTTGAGCATTCTGTACACACACTCAATTGACTCATGTAGAAACCATAATATGTGTGTCACCTCTTCAGACTATAACATGGCTCCCATATCCCTCTTCAGCTATCCTCTTTCTTGGATTTCCTTTTGGGATAATTATGTTATAGGTTTAAATGTGTAATGGCATGTACACTTTAGTGTACAACAATACCAATGCTTGTTTCCTTGGGTGACTTTAACCATGATTATAAATGGGCCTTCTGGACCATCTTGGTGATATTGTACTTTTGTATTCCTGAGAATTATACTGTATAATGTTGTTTGTTACTCTAGATAAGAGTTTCTGCTAAGTGGAATAATAATAAGACCAGCCAATCAAACCAGCTGGATCTCAATAAAATCTGAATCTACACAATAAATTTGCTGCATGTGCACAAAACCACACTCACAGAATATAGTGACAATTATGTATTCAGTCCATTAACTTCATCTGGTCTGTGTGATACACGACACTACACGGCACGTATGTATGGTGCCACGTAATGAGTGTAATTTAGAAAGGTGACAAACTTCTGGGAATCTCATTTCAAATTATATCACCTGTCAATTTATCACTATGCCTGGCACAGTTATTACAATGGGTCAAATGTACTGCTCTCTCTTTGCAGGCTGGCTGGCCGCTTAAATTCAATAATAAGTTTAAGGAAGTGAATCTTGAGTAAGTTGCACAAAACATCACCCTGAAAATATTGTGCACCATCCATGCAATTAAAGCAAAGGGGAAATGCACAGTAGGGGAAATATGTGAAGTCGTATCATAGGAAAGAACTGACTGGTGAAGCTACAGTATTTGGGGAGTTTTACACATAGAAATATTCTGTTTTACTTCTTCTTTGAGAGCTTCAACTTCATTTTGGGGATAACATTGTACTGTACATTTTATAGTAGAATTATAATAATTTAGCTGAATAATTGCTTATTATAATGCTGGCCATGTAGGAAACACTGCTTCACACTGAGGCATTCATCCTAAGGCTGTGTTACAAAAATCAAGAGTCAGTTTTGATCTGTCTTCAAATATCACCCTTTTATGAGCAGTTATTGTATAATACACTTGACTGCTTTATTATTTTTGATGATTTTGTATTTAGAATTCTATGAAAACTGCTAAAGGATATATATATATATATATATATATATATATATATATATATATATATATACATACAGTGCCCTCCACTATTATTGGCACCCCTGGTAAAGATGAGTAAAAAGGGTTGTAAAAAATTCACCATTTGGTGAATTAGCTTAATCTCACACTAAATTTTTTTTAAAAATCCAACGTTTAAATGAAGTAAATTTATTATGAGAAAAAAAATCTCATCAAGAAATAATTATTTTTAACAAAACCACATGCGCCACAATTATTGGCACCCCTGTATTTATATATAGAATAAAGTAATAATTTTTTATATTTGGTCGCATATCCTTTGCATGCCATGACGTCCTGATGTCTGTGACCCAACAAAATCAAAAAACTCTTGATATCTTATTCCCACCCTCTCCATCCTATCATGTCACTCCTCCTCTGTGGTCCTAACATTGAAAAAACATGACATCCCTCCTCTGCCCCTGCTTTATGGTCCTAACATTGAAAAAACATTCATATGCCACAGCTAAAGCTGAAAATAAACTAATTTGCCGCCTCATTATGAATACCTGCTATGGTCAAATACAAAAAAATAACTTGTACATAAGTGCTGACAGCACCAGAACATCATAGAACTGAAGCATACAACTGAAGAATGGCTGAAGCTTAGCAGGTGTGGGCTGTTGCTGCTGGAATTGGTGTTGGTGGGCCAGTAGGGGGCAATCTTCCCTCTGGTCAAATAAATCCCAATGCACCAGTGCAGTGATGGGGACACTGTACTGTAGGAGACGATTTCAGATCAGACTGTCTTTCCGCAAAGAGCAGGTGGTAGGCTACCTGGTGTCCTGGCTAAATTCTTAACTTGGCTCTCTCAACCTGCCACCTAATCATCCCCTGATTTAATTGGCAAAAATTGTTCTCTCCCTTTCCATCTCATTTGATGTGTGATGAAAGTTCTTGTGCAAAATGGCTGCCGTGCATTACCCAGGTGGGGGCTACACATTGGTGGTGGTTCCCCCTTCATCATTGTAAGTGTCCTTGAGTTTCTTGAAAGGCGCATGTAAATAAAATGTATAATAATAATAGTAATAGAAGTGCAGTGGTATAGGTGGAAAGGAAGGCTGAACAAACAAGCTCACCAAGCCTGTCCAATTTAATAGTATTACAGTACAAATTTCTTAAAAATCTATCAAATCTGACCTCTACACAAGTGCTCCTTTTTAGTTCTTGCACAACAATACGGGTCTAGTGTCTATTAATATAGATTAAAATGTGTTTAAAAATGAAATATTTAACACCGCTATATACTCACTGGAAATAAAAGGAAATGGCATATGGCAGCAAATGATTTATTTGTGCATTCTATGCCCCCCTTTGAAGATTTACTGACACAATGTGTGCAGGACATTACAGCACATCGTATTGTGTTAAGTTGAGCCTGAATCATAGTGTCAGGCGTCATTAATTTTGCATGTAGCTACTTATAGTCTGCGCTACACAAAGAAACTAAATTGTAAAAGGAGAGGGAGAGGAGGAAGTGACTTCCTAGACAGCATTTCCTTTGCCTGTCTCCATTACTTATCTATTACCTAACTGAAAGAATACTCAGAAACATCTGGAATATGACATTGTCTCCACAGTCACAGCTGGAGCAGAATAGCACAGAAACTCAAAACAGCAACTCACAAGTTTGGTAGCTATACCAGCATTATGAAAGTTGGAACTCTTATCAGCTGTTTCACTTACCTGAGCATAGTGTATGGCCCTTTGTGTTACAAAGTGACCTTTAAAGTACAGTTTCATTTTGGTTTTGGGAAGCAGCCAAGTCAGAAACGAAATCAGTGTAGTCTTATCACCACAGATCTATCTTCAAATGGGTGTGATGCTGAAGTGAAATTTATATACATTATCTAAACTAAATAAACGAACAAAGCAATACATCTGACCAACTGCCTATAATTTCTAATCTCTAACAAGCCATTAGAAACATTTATCAGAGCTAGACATATTTTAGTGTTGGTCATTAGTAATGGCTTTTTACTCAGTGATACACATTCTTTACAGCAACCTGTGGGCAGAGGATCGGATCACAGTAATACAGGATGTGTCTCCTACCTGTCTTTCTGTGAGGTCAAGATTCACAGCTATCTCATAACGTCTCAGCCTTGTCAAATAGTTGTGATGGGCAAACTCAGCCTCCAGTTCTCTAATCTGTTCCTTGGTGAATGCTGTCCTCTCTTTTCTGGGTTTACTGTTCACATCGGACTTATAGTTTCCGTCCTGAGAATCTGAAAAGAAAAACAGAAAATTTTTCAGCCACTATGAAGTTAAAAAAGGAAAGAGAGAGAAAAAAAAGTATAATCTGTGATAAATGGCAGGTGCGAATCGGAGACGGAAATAATATCAAAGCAGGAAAGGGATCATGTAGGTGAAACAATTGGGGTTGCCAATCACCTTTTATTGTACGGTATTGTTTATGCATGCTGTAAGAGGCTGGAAGGATGAAGCCAGGAGCGTCTTTATATGTGTGCCTGGATCTAGCAGCTGTGCTCACACAATGGGCTGGCTCTATACTTTTCCAATGTGGACTGAATTTTTCTTAATATAAATGGAACTGGCTGCTCATGGTTTTGATATGGTACAAAACAGCTTTGCAGGATGTGTAAAAATATGTTTCCTTAGTTTATTTACCTCCAAATTTTATAATGTGTCTCCTCTTGACTGTATGACTCTCAAACTGTCAACTCTGAACAACAGGCAGTAGTCTTGCTCAGCAGAGTTGTTTCTGCTGTTTGATATTTTCCCCTCGTTTGTATTCTAAACTCACATAACAATGGGAAACTGTGGATGGAATCAGTTCTCTTGTAAAGTGGACTGAGTCTGTCTTTTTAAAAAAAGTTTACCTTAATTGGTGTGTTTACCTTGGTTTAAAATAATAGAAAAAATGTTTCCTGCGTAACAAAATAACCTTCACTTGTTAGGACTAAATATTGAAAGGCAAATTTGGTTGTTTTATGAAAGAAACTGCGGGAAGGTGGATTTGCAATGGGTTAAATACACCATTTAAGCACCAGTGCCTGCTTAGTCCACTGGACATAAAAATAAATACTTTTATGGAAAATAGTTTATTGTACCGTAGTTGGACTTTTATGGCATTATTTAGAATCTGTGTGATAATCATAATTTTTCTCAAATATCCAACTCAAGAAACGGTTATGGTTCTTGTGTAATGGATGCTTAGTGACCTTAGTAATCAAGTGACTGGGCCCTGAAACAGTCGCTGCTCAAACAAGCAGCACATGATGTGTGCAACCACACATAGCAGTCAGACCCCCACTGATACTACTCTACATATCACCTTTCTCCCAAGAACACAACATGGATACACACTTTATACTGATTTATTTTAACACATTATTCATTTGCAAACTGGTAATCATATGAAAAGGTATATTTAATGCTAATAATAATAAATATTATTATTATTATTATTACTACCAGTACTACTACTACTACTACTACTACAAACTAAATGAGTTCATAATTAAGTTTGTTGCTCAATGAAAAGCAAGCAATGCCCCACCCAGTATTAAAATCTGCACGTTTCTGGTTCCATAAGTAGTCCTTCCAAGCCCTTGTTAGATGCAGCACTGATCTACGCCGTTTTGATTAAGTCTAAAAGAGAGTTTTTTCTGCTTTATTATTGGAAAAATAAAAAGTCTTACTTTTTTACCCCTAGCTTGCTCTTCCGACCAGCCTTTTTTTCCCTTTTTTTCAGGCAAGCTTCAGTTTCACTAGTGAATGTTTCACTTTAAGGTTACGAAGATCGCCTGATAATTCATCTGTGGCCATGTCTTGAAGTGTGTGTTAATCCAACTGGCAATCCCAAACTAAACCGTAAATATGGTGGGAATAATGAGCCAAAGCACAGCAGTCAGAAAACTCTCCATTGCCACGTCATTAAGGAGAGAAACTGGGTCTGTTTATTCATGATATCTCTGTTCTCTCAGCTAAAACAGAGCTGATTTTAATTAAACTGTTCAGCTTTTTAAGTTGAAAGGGGCATTAGATCTGCAGTAGTAAAAGTTAGTATGTACAATAAATGCATTTATAAATGTAAAATACATTTTAAAAGGATTCTATATTTCACAGCTATTTTTTATCATGTTTACTGTACATATTTAGCATCGTTTGTCCACATACTATGATATGTTTTATATTATGTGTATCAATAAAGGTATGCTTAGTTTTTCTCATTTTAATCATAAAACCTCTGACTGTGTTTTGAAATTACCATTTATCACCCATACAATGTGTTTTAAATGTAAAAGCAGTTTGAACATTAATTGATATAAAACTAAAATGTTAGGAGTGAAAGACAAGGTATTTATTACTTTTATTTTAAATGTGTATATATTTTTATAACTGAAAGCTATGGGGTTTATTAAGCTCCCATTCAGATTGCATTGCTTAAGAAAACAGAAATCATAGTTATATTATTACAATTTCAGCACCACAGATCTAAGACCTAAGAAACGTGACAATTTTTCACACGTATGTTTAAGGCAGCCCATCTCAATAGTGTTATGTTATTAGAGACTATTTTCTCTCTCTCTCTCTCTCTCTCTCTCTCTCTCTCTCTCTCTCTCTTTCTTTCTTTCTTTCTCTATCTCTCTCTCTCTATTTTTCTCTCTCGCTCTCTGTCTGCAAAAACCAGCCAGCTTAAATCTTGCAGTTTTGCCACCGTTGAAATGTGCCAATACTTGCATTTACTCTCTGGTAAACATTGACATTGTTTCAGAATAAGAATAACGTGCCCAGCCGCTGGAATCCAATGTAGCTCAAACTTGAAAGAGTCCACAGCTTTACGATGCAGCCACTACACCACAGCAATTAGGTCTCTGGTGTGACTTTCATCTTTCCACAATAAAGAAGACTACAAGGAATATTCTGCACTCAGCTTGGGCCTCTCCTAACGGGAGGGCAATCACCGGTCATCTTGCATCCATTGTATGTTCATTTAAATTAGTTTCCATCCATATTAATATATAATCATACATGATATCATGTATTACGTTGCATTACAATACAATCACTTATCCAGAGCAACTTAGATGAGTGGAGAACATAGTGTTAGTGTCAGGAATACAACAGTGCAATATCACCAAGAAGACCTAGAAGGCCCACTTATAATCAGTAAGTGTAGAGTTAACCAAACAGACCAACCATTAGTGTTGTGATGTAAAGCATATGAATATAATCCATTTGGGAGACTTACACTGCTACTGTATTATAATGTTTCATTCTACCCATAATGCAATTTGGTTTACAATACTGAGTAAGAAATTGGAGTGTTTTGCCAACAGCTGTAGCACCCTGTACCCCTGTATGCTTCACTGTTGAAGCTAAGCAGATGGAAGCTGTTAGTACTTGGATTGGTGACCTCATGGGAAAATTAGGCTGCTCCTAGAATAGGCGTTGGTGGGGCAGTAGGGGAACTCCTCCCTCTGGACTAAAGATCTATTGCCCCAGCACAGTGATGGGACACTGTGCTGTAGAAGGTGCTGTCCTTGGTATTAGATGTTATACTGAGGTCCTGACTCATTGTGGTCATTAAGGTCCCATGACTTTTCAAAAGAGCAGTGGTGTTAACCCTCGTGTCCTGACCAAATTCCCACAAAAACTGACCTAATTACTCTTATATCTGGCTACACAATCTCCTGCATTCCTACACACTTTGATTCCCTAGGTCATCACTGCAAAACAGAAGTGAGTTTTCAGTTGTCCTACCTGGTTAAAGAAAACCATACTCTGCATGTTTATTTCTGCTAAAATCAGACACAGACAAATGTAATGGGTTGTACAAAAAATGCTGAATCAAATGTAAAATACATGTATTGTAAATTATATTGTCAAAGTTCATGAGAAATCACATTGCAGTTGGACTGAACATGAATCTGAGCCAATTTCTACAAGAACAATGAACTGCATTTCAATAATTCGGCTGACAGGTGAGGTTTTCAGTATTAATTACAGTGGAGGGTGTGCGCACAGTGTTTAACTGGAAGCCGTCAGAGTTGACAGGCCTCTTGTATAATAGATCTATACAGGGATTCTGGTGGGAGGGCTGGTTGGGTTTGCCCATTAGAGACTGGGCTTTTGTCCAATATCAGGTCAGCACAAACCCATGTGCTCGCAACAACAGAATATGCACGTTCCGATCATGGAAACAGTGCTCTTTCTACATTGACGCAGTTGGTCAAATTTTATGTTTTTCCTCAAATAATGTTTGAATGCAAACTTGGTTATTTGAATACCATTTCTATCGCAGTACCACTACAAGATTTTTAAATTATTATTCTATCGCATCTTGAACGAATACTGCAAACTTGCCAGATTTTCATGTGTGATCATGTTTAGTGCTGTGCAGGGGGCATTGCATCAAACAGTATGAATCAGGCTGAGGAGAATCTCAGGTTGTCCTGTTTCACCCTCTCCACCCAGTCCTCTCAGCATCTCCCCATCGTAGGGCCCCTCCCTGCCCTGACCACACCAGACTGTGACGTGTTTAACATGCATCTGAACAATACCCAAAAACAGACAGCTTTAACTACATTGTGTTTTTAAAGAGAGGGGGGTAAGAAGGAGCTCGCTGGAAGGCCGGAGATAGCAGCACTACTGGGCAAAGCCAGAAGCTTTCTGGACACACTGCGGACGCTGTGCCATGAAGAAAAGAGGGTTTTTTTTTTGTTAAAATTGTCAAATTCCAATGAAACTGCGCTTCCCAAAAAACCCCAAGCTCTATTGTGCAAATTAAAGTAAAAATCCTTTTATCAGCATTTTGTAACATACCAGCAATAAGCCATGAAGGATTTTAAGGATTTACACTATTCAATCTAAGAATAATGATCTTTCTTAGAAACAGCACACACAGGTGAGGTAGTTATCTAAAACGAGCCTCAGACTATATCAAAACAGCCTTGGGGAAACAGTCCCTCCAAATGGTATTGCTTGGATTGGAAAAATGAAAAAGCTTGCTCTGGCCAGGCAAAACAATCAAGATGTCAGCGTATTGTGAAACCAATGTTGATACAAAGAAAGTTTCATTTTTTCTGATGAAGTATTATTGTACATATGCTCATGTTTTGACTCCAGATGGAGAAACAAAACCATCCACACTAAATGAGCAAATTGCAATATTTGGACAACTGATTACACCAACACCAACAGAATTCAATGAAAGCAATGACTACTAATAAAAAAAGCATTAAGTATATACAACAAACATATCTAGAGAGCAATAACTACTTGGCAATGTGGCCCAAGTGAAATATTTATTTAACAAGAACAACATGTTATATGCACACAGTCATAATTTACTGAAGCAATGTTTTATTTAAACTTTACCCAATTTTTTATTTATACTTTAAGGAACCAGATTTTCCATTTCTGCAGTACTCTAAATTACTTTTTAAATATTTTTCATAAATCAGTACTATGCATAGTATAAAATCACGTATAAAAAAGTATAAAATCACGTAGTATTCGATTCAAGTAGCTACAACTGACGTATAGTATTGGAACTAGTACATGCTATCAAACTGATTATATTTACTTAAGGCAACGCACCCCATTTTACAATTGTATTTAAGCTGCCAAGAACAGCTTCAGTGGACTAATCCTGACTGACTGTAAATGTGTTGATAACCAAAACATTTTAAATCACTCACAGTTTTATAGTGAAAAATAAAGTGCCATCCATCACTTTGAAGAATTCACTTTTTATTTGAACAAGTGGCCAGCAGATTTGTTCTGTGCAATATTGCACAAAATGTTCAGTTATTTCATACTTGAACGCAACAATCCCTTTGTGCCCTGTTTATCTCAGAAAGTCTGTTCAGGAGGTACAACTTTTAAATGTAAATGTTTAAAAATTGTAGTGTTGATGACAGAATTGAATGCACATTAAGTATTGATTTTTGTATTACAAACTGGAAAGATCAATGCTCAGTGTCATGTTGGCTGTTTTCTAAACAGCTGACCTTACAAAATTGCCTCTCAATAGCTCTTAAAAACATGACTGTCATCATGTGATTCCATAGATTGGATAAAAATGTATTTTATTTATGTTTAGCTAAGTAATATGTCACTACATAGTAACCAATTATCCTGCTTTGCCTATTCAATGGCTTGTTTATATCAGATAACTCTGTATTAATTCTAAAATATATGGAATCACATTCAGCAAGAGTTATACATTGATTTTTTGAGCAATCTCTAAGATAATTATAGAAAATAAATAATAAAGAATTGTGGTTTTGGCATTCCTAAATGATTTATGGCAGTATAAAAGCTAGTACACATCAGGGCCAATTCAAGTAAAATTTTGTTTAAATTATATTACAGACAATACTTACAAATATTAAATATATTCAGTCTTGTAGTCTTGGAGAGAACACTCTTGAAAAATTGTATTGTAACATCAGATATAATAACCATGCATATCACTGTCCTGTCATAACATGACACCTAAAATGACACCAGAACCTGGAGATCCACTTGTCAGTTAATGTTTAGGTGTCATTTTTGTATCCACAGTGAGAGGACATTCAATTCTAGAATGAGGTTGACCTCAAATCTTAAAATATGTTGAGTACGTGGTGACCAGACACACAGACATAAGGTTTTCCCTAATAAATCATCCAAGGGTCTCGGTTTTATGTATAAGATTGTGTGATTTAAACACTTCATTTATATTGTAAAATCAAAATCCAACTCAAAACAGCTATATTTCAGAATATAAATTTAAATGTGTTTAATTTTAGATTGCAAATGTTCAATTTCTCCATAAAATACATATTATATATATTAAAAATGATAGCATTTGATGGTTTAATATCAAGTCCAAATACCTTTAAGTCCAATTTGTGTATTTATCTATGGTTTTGTGGTCTTGCAGGTAATATTATTGAAAATAATTATAGATATTAACTAACTTTTTAATCTCATACATGATGACATCATCTGAATATCGCAACATTGTCAATTGTTCATTATATCAGAATACAAGTTGTTCACACTATATTGGAAGAGTCATAACTTAAATGTTAATAACTTAAATACTCGTATATAGTATATAGTAAATAAATAAATATGAATATTTTATATACAAATGTAAAGGAGCTAATAAACTGGGTGGCTAATTAGCGTTGTCGTTTTATAATTTTCTATTAAGTATTCACTTATTAATGAAACATAATTACACATATACAGCTATCTATGTACATTTTACTCCAAATGTATGTTAGTGTTGTACATTATATAGTAACACAAAATCACAAGGGAATTTGTATACAGCGTGTAAAATTTTAGGTTAAAAAAAAAAGTTCTAATAATTAAACATAGTCGAATAAATACAGCAAGATGAAACCCTTTTATTTTTTTCTGTCCAAGATTCAGTTCAATGAGTATAGTAATATTATATTTAATTACAGCGCCATATAATTATACAAGATCTGTACCATAAATAATTCCACATTTCTCATCTGAGAAATGGATATTTTGTGGGATACAGAGGGCACAGCATCTTTTAAGATGCTGGAATACTCTTTCACAATCCGTGACATTCATTTTTTACAGATCGTTGCGCTTTCTGCGGTTCAAAAGGCGTAGAACTGAAACATATGGCATTAAGGAAGGCCAGAGGGGTGATGCCACACAAAGTTATAGTCATGCCTTTGCTCCTTGTCCTGGGCTGGCCAACTTCATTGCTTTCCACACATGTGAAAAAAAATCTAGAACCGTCTTGTCGAAGATATAACCTCGCATTTCCCCCGCCGTCCAAGCCAGATTTACTAAATAAAAGCACAGCCACCACCCTGTCTTCCCTAAAAATATTGAATGTCAAAATAATAATGAATTGCATTGATACACTTAACCAGATTTAGCTCACAGAAAAAGTGTCAAAATTTAAATACACTCACAAGGCACCGTGTTTTGTTTCGGTTATTTCAAATAAAATTAGAATTTTCCTAAAATAATTCTATATAATATTTTTGATTATATTTTTAAATGTCTCCATGTACATAAATTCCCAGTTTTGCTAACAATTGTTCTGACTATATTTCACTATTATTAATTCGAACATTGGACATTTTACAGTAAGAAGTAGCTTGTGTTTCTTTACACTGTGCCAGTGATGACACATAAAAGGGCTGGAGAGCGGTTAGACTGGCAGGCTCTGGCCTGTTCTTACCTGAGCTGTCACTTTTTCTCTTGCCGTTGCGTTTCTCTGCCTCAGCGGGGGACAGAGCCTGCCGCCCAAAGTCCCCGGGAACACAGGACGCCCCCGTGGGGGTGCTGGCGCCCAGGCTGGGGGTGCTGGCGCAGAGGCTGGGGCCACCGGGGCCCAGGTCGAGGGAGGCGCCGTCGGGTGACTGGAGACAGAGGCTGTGGCGGGCGCTGGCGGGTGAGGGTGAGGGCATCGGCGGGATGTGCCAGCCGGGCTGGTGCTGCGGCGGATGATGCTGCTGCTGCCCGAGATGCCCCCGGTGGTGGTGCTGCCCGCCGAACAGGCCCTCGTCGCCCGGGTAACCCGCCACGATGCACGAGGAAGAGGCCCCCGCCAGGTCGGGGTAGGAGATGTGGTCCGAGCGGCCGTGCAGCGCGAGCGGCGACTGCGCGAAGGCGGGGTGCAGGGCCTGCGCAGACGCGTGGGGGCTACGCAGGCAGCCGAAGAGCGTGTGATCCATCGCGCACGGAAACGCGAAGCCCCGCCAGTAAACTCGGAGGGATAAAATTAAAATAAACGAATAAGCTGCACGAGACCAAAAGTGAAGAGGGAGAGCAGAGGAAGGAGGGAGGGAAAAAAGAGAGAAAAAAAGAAAGAAAGAAAGAAAGAACTGATGATCCAAGTCACACCACTTCTTCTGTTGCCTTCACCTCATATACCCAACTCTCCTTTTTCCCCACTTTAAAAAAAAAAGGCTTAAGTGAATGCAAAACTTTTCTGTGTGTTGAAAGGGAGCTCCTCTGGTAATCCTGAGCATGCGGACTGTTGCCAGGCGGCGCTGGGTAAACACTGAGCCCAAGATAAGCCTCTGAAGAGATTCTCAGATGACAGGAGAGGAGACGGAGGCCAGTGCGAGGGAAAGGTGGTTCCAAGGAACAGCTATGAGGGGGGAGCCGGCGCAGGGGACGTTATAAATAGGCTGTAACGTGAGAGGGAGGCTGGGTCACAGACTCTGCGCTACTGACCGCATGCAAACGATCGCCCTCCAAAAAGCTGCGCACAATAAATCTGAACTATTAAAATGGCTTTGCCTCGGGAAAGCATGCAATTTATTTTGGACTCAGGCTATTTGACCCCTGGTAACACTTTTTTTTCCCCCCCCCAAGAAAACTATTGCATCAGTTCAAGGATTTGCAATAAGTGCTGCAGTGGCACAGGGAGTTGTTCTAATATCGTGTGGCACTTCACGTGCTGATATGTTTGCCTCTTAAGTAAATTGAAGTGATTTCTTCCCAGCAGCCCTGCTTTCAAGATCTTGATTATAATTGATTGTTGATTTTTCTTTTCTTCACGTTATATTCTCACCATTGCACAGCTCATAAAGCTCGATTCACTTATGCCTGTGATTTTCCAGAACAAAGTGGATTTGCTCCCTTAAGGTTCCTTTGGTTTGCTTTGATGGGATCAAAGGTTAAAAAAAACAAAGTGTCTAAAAAAAGGGGTGTGCTCATGACACTGCGAGGAATGTCTGATCACATCTCAGTTTTGTCAAATGAAGCTGTCAATGAAACATCATTGCTCAATGCTCCTCATCTCAAGCAGGCTGTACTATACCATATGTATATTGTTTCTATGAATTTAGATTGGTGAAGCAATGTTCCCTTTCGTGAGACACAGAATGAAAACTCTTTCGGTTGAAGGTTCGACCCAAAGGTCTTCAGAATATACAGGTAGAATTTTTTTCCATCGCACGTGTGATAAATATCACTTGGTTCTTTAGGTATAAGTAAGTGTGTTTCCATTCCGCATTGCTTATTATGGGATATTTAGACTTTGCACCTTACGGGAAGACCTTTTCACAGTGCTTACGTTTATTTTCTCACAGCCCTTTAGCAAGAAAGCCATATTAAATAAAAGGACCTTTCCATGGGGGCTCCCAGGTGGTGAAGCTAGCCGAGATCCTTTGCACTCCTTACACTCCAGTGATGCACTCCACTTTCTTGATTAAAGCCTGGCCATTCCACTGCCAACTAGGAGCAGGACGATGCATAATAGCCATGGCATTGCCCAGGAACGGACTATTCACTGGTGGTGTGTATCCTCTGCCTCCTTCGATTAAAGAGGGCACCGGTGATCTGCTGTGCAGTTCACTAACTGTATACCTCAGCAGGCGGTTTGAAAAGAAAAGACATATAAAGCAGCGGTTGGCTGCACGTTTTAGAAAATAAGAAAGGTAGTGTGCACTCTGTGTAACTGTATTACATTGATGGGACAATGCCTACAAATACACTGCATTGTGAAATAAAAGTAAAATAGTGTTTGTACGGACGTATATTCAGTTATGAACTCATGCGGCTATGTACCCACATATTGCAGGTGTAGGTTATGTAATCAGTGCAGTATTTATGTGCAGTTTGAACAAAAAAAAACAGTACAATGGTGAAGAAGAAGATGAAGAAGTAGGTTGGAGGAGGAAAAATTAATGTACTGTATTTTCTCATTTTTGTTTCAATAAAGGCCTAAACAGTTAACATGGACCAATACATTTTCTTATTGTCTTTTACATTGTTCAATATTTCAATATCACCATATAATGTGATTAACTTATTTGCAGCCAAATGTATTCCAAATGCAGAAAAATACATATTTTCTTTTGTTTGAAATATAAACATGGAAAGAGTGCAAATGAAAACTTAATTATTGCACCTACATTGAATATGAAGTATTTAATAATAAACGTCTGTCTCTCATAGTTTGTATGGGTAAATTTACTTGTGAATACATATTTATTCTAATCCCTGAATTAATTTTAAATTTGGACATACCTGAGACCTAGACATATCATTTGATGTTTTGTAAATTATACTATGAATGTACTTTTAGTTATATACATTTTTTTAAAAGACAGTAAGACAAAATGTCAACACATTATTACTAAATTATATTATTTCTATTCATTAATTTGGTTTGTGTTTATATTATTTGATTTCTGTTCATATATAATTTTGTGGAATTAATATTTTTGGGAAAAGCTTACTGCATATTTACTATTTATTAAAGACATTTGGGAACTTGTGGAGACGGCTGGCTGACTTTGATGGAATGACCATGCGGTTCAATCATTCTCGGCCTGCACGTGTTCAGCAAATGGATGGACGCTGCGCCCACTCAGTTTCTGTTGCTTCCATTAAAGCCCTATGGACGGCTGCTGGGGTGTGCCACATGTATGGAGCCTGCCTGTGAAAGGAAATTAAATACATTTTGAAGGAAATTGCTTTAGCAGATTCAGGGGTGGCTGGCTTGGGCGTCACGGCTAGTCCAGTCCTCCAGGATCCCAAAACTGAACGCACCGCATCTGAAACTCCCGGGTAAACTCCGCTGTTTACCTTTCAAATTATGGCAATTAGCAGCAAAGTAAAGCTATATGTTTATCTAGCCCTTTTTGCTCCATATTAATACACATGTGGTTTCATTCCTTCAGCGCCTCTCTCCCCAGCGATGCCCTGTGGCATGGACAGCATCATGAATCTGGCTCTTGTAGCCCTCTCGCCCCAGAATCGAAGAGCTAATCCATGGCAACATTGGGCCATTACACTTCACTTTCTCAAGCAAAGAAAAAGACGGGGCGCAGGAGCTACACCCAGATTTCCGTGAGTATTTTTAGCTCCGTGGCCCCCTTTGCAGGTTGGTGTTTGCGGTGATTGAGGCAGGGAGTGTATTTTCACTGCATGTGCAAAGCTTAGCGCTTTTTTTATTTTGTGCGGTGGGGCGGTGAAGCTGGTCCAGATCCTTGGACGCTGAGCAGACCTGCAGGTTTCCACCAACCTGTCTCTGTCAATCAGTGTGGGAGCGGCGGGATTGGGGTCCGGCAGGACAGCGAGCGAGGGAGCCGGCAGGACAGTGAGCGAGAGAGCCAGCAGGAGCTGGGACCTGGGGAGTCAGGAGAGTGCCGGGGGACTTTTAGATTAACAGGAATTAAGATAGATATCTTTTTAATACACAAGGCCTATTATTTGTTCTAGTTGCCTTAATACACGTGAAAATGTTTCCAGCTGAGGTAGGATGTTTAAAAAAGTGGAGCGTGACTTCACTTGGGAGGGTAATCATGTGAGCATCATGCTGTGTGTATGCTCCTCAATTTCAATCTGGCACTTTATTTTTGTTTCATATCTATTGAATCCCCAACCTTCAGAGAATTATGAACAACAGAGATAAAGACACATTTGTAACTTGCATGACGGAATTAAAATGCATTTAATTTGTTCTGGAAGAAACTCAGAATGTCAGGCATTTAACTATGAAAAATAAGAAATAATTAGAAAGAAAACAGATCAAAAAAAGCCTCAAACTTATAGTGAAAATTATACAGCATAATGTAATATTTATCATTAAGTAAAGTTGTTTCTGCTCTTTAAATATATTTGATTTACTGCATTGAAATAATAATTGTTATGTTGGAGTAGAAGAAGCCTTGAAGTAGCTTTTCATTTATAACTTAATATGTGGCTTCTAAAGATTTCAATTCGCTCAAGTTTTCTAATTACAGGTACTCTTTAGTCTTATCCAAACATGTCAAAACATATCCAAAAAATATTCTGAAATAATAAAAAGTGACATAAATAGTTCCAGTCACTCCAGTATGGTATTTCATATGATACATAATGTCAATAAAAAAAGTAGATTTTTACATTTTAAAAATATTATTATTTTTCTGTACCATTGATTCATTAAACCTTTTACTTATGGCCTAGTCCATATGGCTTAATAATCCATCTCATTTTAGAACATGTATCTCCCCCAATAAAATACTATTCACCCTCAATGTCATAATGATAATAATATAATTAGTATATCTATGTATTATATGTGTATATATATTTAATTTCATATGTAGACTTAAGATGTGATACAGTGTGGTCAAAAAATGAGATCCACAAGCAGAATGTGGCTTAAAAAAGGAGTCATTGATGAAAGTGATGATTCATTCGATACTTCAGAAGGGGTAACTCAAGGTAACTCAAGATCACCAAATTGGTATTTTGGTATATACAATCTTTTATTTGGGAAAACCTTTTAAAAATAAAAACACAAATATTTATTAAGTGATTTCATACTATTTTTCGACAGAAATGTTTAGATTGAAATGTAACATAATCAATGAACAATTCACGCGTTAGAATATTAAAAAATTAAATAGCGGTGACATATTTTATAAATTGTCAGAAATAAGGGAAGTAGACTGATTGTATTTTACCTTTATGATACAGGACATGTTCCTGTTTTACTCTCATTTGTATAAATGATAAATATTGATTGTTGATTTAAATTTCTGCAGACAAATGTACAGAATTTTGTATTGTTTATGTGTATAGAGTACACATTTTGAAGGAGCTTTTCAATGTACATTTATTTTCTGTACATTTCTGTCACCAGCTTATCATTTTTGCCTGTTTTCTTGAATTTAGGGAAGAATCTGTATTTTACATTACATTATATTACAGGCATCTAGCAGAGGCTCTTATCCAGAGCGACTTACACAGCATTTTTTATTTAAGGGTGAAGTATAATCACAGCTGATGAAAATATTGCCGCTGATAAAGTTATAAAGAGATGGAAAGTTTTGGTTTACAGAGAACGTTTTCAGAGTTTTATTTTAGGAAACATAAGCTATATCATGCTTCCTTAATCAAAACATGATTGATAGTGATATCTGAGTAGTAGCAGGTGTTATGATTCTATTTCAAATATATAAAAAATTATTTTAGGGGAAAGCATATTATTGAGAGGTACAATTGAACTGTATTATAAATACTACATCACAGTCACAGTAAATGACCTTTTTTCTCATTGTAATTATTGTTGTAATATAGTGGCTCTTCACAGTATTGGTTCTTCCGCTTTAATGGTAAACCAAGAGAAAAGAAGACCATTGGAAACAAAAAGCAACCGATTATGTATTGTCTCGCTCATTCCACACTTAGACATGTACCGATGGACAGGGCTGCTTATTACTTCTATAGTATGACGTTGCTGGGTTTATTTTTATTAGATCAAGAAATAACCATCTTGTTAACAAATGTGCTAAATATTTAAATAAATATTCTATTTAGGGTAACATAATAGTAATTTTAGCCAGTGTTAACAATAGTTTGTTTTGAACAACCACATATGGAAGAAAAATGTGTTGCTTGTAATCAGATGCATGAAAATATTTTTTTTAAATTGAAAGCCACCTTAAACAAATGAACAACTTCACTGTTGTTGAGCTTACTTGTTTCATGCATCCCAGTGTCAGTTTGAGCCCTGGAGCTGGGGGGTAAAAGTATTGATTTGCAAAGAGAAGAGCATCAAATGAGCCTGAATATGTATCATATCAAACCTATAAATGCATTGGAAAAACTACAGTCCCCCTTCTATTGTGATCTAAAGCAGTGGTCCCCAACCCTGTTCCTGGAGATCTACCGTCCTGTATGTTTTTACTCCAACCCTAGCAAAGCACACCTCTTTTAACAGCTAGAGATCTCGTTGAGCTCCTAATTAGTAGAATCAGGCGTGCCAAATCAGGGTTGAAATGAAAACCTACAGGACGGTCGATCTCCAGGAACAGGGTTGGAGACCACTGATCTAAAGGACCTGACCGAATGTAAATAAATCAAACTCAAAGACACTCCGATCTTTAGTGGAGGGAAGAATCTTTCCAAAGGGAGCCACCGTGGCGGCTACGTTGAACGGAACTTACCGGAATTCATGCCAGGTTGTATCAGTGGCCTTTCCGTGCTGGCAGAGGAGATGCAGGGGTCAGTATTACCAATATCTTCCCTGGGATCGGGCGTGGTCTCATTACCAGTAATGATACCACCTTACTGACAGGACACATGGGACTGCAAGCATTGGACAGAAAGGTAATAGAGTACAGGCTACTCCAGGGACTGGCCGTGTCTATGCCACGGTCTCCATGGCCACTTGTCAGGCTAGCCCTGAAACGTTTGCACAAGGATCATGCCAATGCAAACTGAGATCTATAGTTTTTTATTTAAATAATAAAATTATAATATTTAAATATTTACACGATACCCAGAACACTATATGTGGACCTACAGATTTTATTCATTTATTTATTTATTGATTGATTTATTTAAATGTCTATTAACTGATATTATTGTTGTATTATTAAATAGTTTATTTTAATCTTCATTTAGTTCATTCTTATCATTCCTGTTGTGTTGCGATGCAAATTTTGATGCAAAAAAGCAGAAGAAATTCTCTGTGGGTATTAATAAAGTTGTTTCTATTCCATTCTACTCTGTCTGGCTACATTGTCTTTTTGTATCAATATTTGTCCAAAAAAACCCATACCAAGTTTAAAAATAGATAATTTATTGAATTATATTTAGCTAAATGTTATCACTTACTTTGAACAACCGACTGTGAAACTCATTTGATGTTATTCTGTGTCCAGTCAGAACAAAGCACTTTATGTGTCAAGACAACGACCTGTGAATAGGTCTACAGTGCTTTAAAAAAGCATTGCTGCACCATACAGTCCTTCCCCAGCACCTTTCTGAGTGACCTTTGTTTCTGACTCACACAAAATCTGCTGGCCAATTTTACTGCAACAGCATTGACTAATTGCATCAATCCATTATCACTATTTACTTCCAATACATAAAACCATTTAATGAACTGCACAGTGATTCATAAAAGTGAAGTCAATTGTTTCTGATTTATAGGCTTCCTTTGGTTGAGTTTCTGAATGTCACGCTTCTTCAGCTTGTCAACTTTGTTGTGCTTTTATGAAAATATATGACTTTTGGTTTTTTAGGTGTATCTATAAAACTTAATTGGCAATACTTGATAAGTACTTCACATATGTCAACAATCTAGGTTGCCTTAATGTATTGCAACCTGATTTATATAGCCCTCTGGTCAGTTCAATTCCATTTTGAATAAGTCTAATAAGTCTAAGACTAAACTGATATCTTTCCAAACAGTTTATCTAGCCAATGCCTGACAATCCCACACTGAAGCATGTAAACAGGTGATTGCATTTACAGGGACCTCTGCTGGCCAATGTTAAGACATGCATGGAGATGCATAATGAGAACACACAGACGATCTCCTTGCCACCAGGTCAGACCTCGCAGTGAATCACATAGGGCCTAATTATCCAGGATTAGGGATTAGGTTTTTTATTCTCTCTGCCAACATCTGGCATTGTTCTGTACCACATGGCTTTGAATAATGATCCATACCAATAAACAAAGGCCTGTTACAAGTGGGAGTTTAAAGTGTGGATTGTCCGCTCTCCATAAATCAGTATTCTTCTAAGGCATATCTGTGACTAATCCATTTTGATTAGCAATATAAATAGACTCAAAACGTAATGGCCATTGTACAGAATTCCCTTATTTTATGCAACCACAGTATCTCAAAGTCAATAGGTATGTATTTTAATCAATATAAATGACATTTCAATGTCGTTTCAGAATGAATGGGAAGGCAGGTTGTTGTCAGTCAGATGTTGTCCTGGTGCAAGTGGACCCATTGACCTCTGCATATTTTGCACTCACTGAGGTCGCTGACTTGGCCCTGGGGAGATATTTCTTTCTCATTCTCACACTGGGAAATGGAGTACCCAAGCACCCCCCCCGACCACCACCACCACCACCACCTCCTCCACCCCCTCCACCCAAGTTCTAGAACAATCAGACTCCCTCCCAGTCAAGCACCTCCTCCCCACACACATAACAGACATCACCTATCGGAATGACCGAGGAATGACGCATGCCCCAGACAATAGGAGGATATTGAAACAAACCTGTGTCTAAATGGGAAAGCCCTTGAGCCCTGACAGGGGCCAACTTCATATTGTTGGCAGTGGGTAACATTTGATTGGCCCTTATGAAAACATCACACTTTCCTGTCTTAAATCATACGTTCTACATTTTGATGGATTTTACATGCATGTACAGTTGCTTTGGTTAATGTGCGCGTGAAAAATATGTATGATCAGTGGAAAATGTACTTTGACCAAGTATAATGACAAGAAAACAGTAACCGTTGCATGTTTCGCTAGCCACGTTAACTTAGAGAAGTGAATTATTGAATTATTATGAAATGTAAACTATTCTAAACTGTTGACTCTCCCTTCATGCCGGCCCAGCTTCCATTGACAGTGATGAATTTGGTTTTGTTTGTTTTTTTGTTTGTTTGTTTTTTTTACTTTGGATGATTAATTAACAGAGGTGTGGGGGAAAAAATGAAGAATTAATTATATTTATTGATGTTGTGTTGATGTATCTATGCTATTTTTAAGTTCTCCCACTTGCATTACGTATGGAAGCCCTTTTAAAATGGCACATGATCTCTTTCTATTGGGGGATTTGGAGCTCTCCATAAGGCTGGGGGGTTCCACTAGCTTTACATCTGGAAACAATTACATCAATTATAGTGCAGAAAACCATGATCCCACACAATTCTTCTCATAGTCTAAATTGGATATCATTTGTTCAATCATTTTGATGTTGTATTACTTCGTCCACTGACTTTTATTGTCCAAATGTTATTCCACTTAGTCAAATATGTTTACATTTATACATGGTACATTTATACTTGATAATTCAATAATATTTCTGATGTCAGCTCAGCAACTTAAAAAGCTCAACGAAGAACTCTTGCATTTACAGAGACACACAGTTAAAATGTAAAAACCCAGTGAAGCTGTCTTTCGTGTCACCAGGTTTAGGTTGAACACTGTTTTTATTGCCATACATACATTATGATCAAAATGTTACATTTAAATACATGTGTACATGAGTATTCGTGTGCTTGTGTAATGGTGTGGTGATTCAAAACCAGCCGTTTACAGTTTGAGAGTTAATTTCTGGATTTTGTATTTGATTACATATTTTCATTTGTCCCATGTGATTGACCGTGACCATGTTAAATTGCAACGGACTATTTAATAAACATTATTTTTTCTCAGCGGTTACTGGGCACACTGTATAACTTTATGTTGCATGTCAAACCTGATGAAACTAAGAGGAGACCAATATCCCTCGTTATCAAAATCACAATGGCTTTGTGCCATCTTTATGTTGTCAACATGCGAGTGTCACTTATCAGCTGGGGTGTTTATAAAAGGCCATTTTTACCCTGACAAAATGCAGGAGCAGTCAGAGTCCTAACACCTTACCATGACTGAAACACAAGCATTTACTTTCTGTACAATCTTTTTGGGCTTGCACTTCCAACTGCAACAGACATGGCAAGTCAATGCAGTCCTGTCCATTGCCAGGAGTTCTGTCATAAATGAACACTCTTGTTATGTTTTCACACTTGCCCACCACCCTCCCCATACGGGGTATAGGACATATGACATGAACAAAAGAGTAACAGTGGTTTTGCAACTGAGACAAAATCATATAAGATAATAATATTTAGAAGCAAAAAGTTTGTTTATGAGTTGGTCCATCAACACTGTTGTTCTGATGGACGTACTTGCTGCATAGTGTTGTATGGTATAGTACAAAAATATTTGCTCCTGAGAGGACAAAAACCCAGAAAAGTTGTGAGAAAGCAAGCCAAAAATTTCCTCGCAGTCTCCTATTGGCAACTATAAATTGACTTTGCATTCACTGTCCTGAGACATGTGAGCTTGCTGAACCTGTCAGAGGAGGAAGCAGGTCTTTTTTTCAATCACAGAATTCAGAAAATGGCAACGTAAACTCAGCTGACACATACAGTAAGCACACAGTCTCCAGTATTCTCATTTATAGTAGTCAGTACTGAAGCAGTAGGACTGGGCCTCTGTGGATGGGGGTGGGGTTTCATAGCTTTGGATCCACAGTAAACGTGTTGAACTTGAAGTGGATTTGTGATTTCTACAGCATCTAGCAGTGGGGAAAACCATGGATATTTTCAAACCATCTTTTGATAGTGGGGGTATGATAACTGGGGGGGGGTAACACAGCTAACACTGGTAACACAGCTAAATTATATGTCAGCACACTGTAGCTATGGATAACTGAAATGTCCACCATGAGAAGTAGGTTTTTTTACTACAAGATAAAAAAGGGGTTTTATTTGGATTTAAATAATGAAATGTCTGATCCCCATATGAGGTGAGCTATCTGGATAATTTTTAAGACCTTGGGCGCAAAGCCTGCCAGCTACTTTAGCTCTCAAAACTTTGGGGATATAGTAATAAGTAACAATGAAACTCAGATGTGACAGAGCTTGTCCAAGCATTATTCTGTGCTGTAAATTAGGAGCAATGTTTTGGCTAGTCTTTATTCAGTGGACAGTCTGTTGAGTTGACTTTGACTTAGCATGAAGTTAAGGATAGCACTCAAGACACTTGACTCCACACGCCTGGATTATTGCTGGATTATTAAAGCAGTTTCTCTGGTCCCCGTAGAGTCTAAGGGCATCAGATAAACTACTTTAATCTGCACAAAATTAAATCCGTCTGATAGATGTGGTATGTAAAAAGAGACTATACCTCCCACTCAGTCAGCTAGACTTTGAGCTGATTTGTGATAATGTGATTATCATATAGATGATATACAATGTAAAATATGATGTCCTAAAGGACATAGCCCTGGTGAGAGTATATAATTTACAGCTCTTTGTCGTTCTGTACTGTACAATATCCAAGGTGAAAGCCTGACTTAAAATTATCACAGCTGTGAGGATTCAAGCAAATAACTGTTGTGTCCCAAATTTTTCTGGCATTCAGGGACTTTGAGCTAGATTTGGCCTCTAAAATGAAGGCTCCATAGCAGCTGTTTCCAAGGAATCCAGCACATATCCCTTGGACAGTGAGCCAATGACTATACTTTTTAAAAAAGGTTTGGCACACTGCAGGTATCAGTTCCCTCCCTCATATGCTTTTTGTTAAAACAGAAGGATCCAACAAACATTTAGAAGTTTTAAGTGTCTTGGTAAGTTCAGGCCTGAAATGAATTCCAACGATTGGCTTGGCCAATTTGTAAAGCTATGCTGATGCCATCAAGCATAGCGTTCCATTTCCAGGTAAAACAGCTAGCCTTTGTTTTCTAATACTATCATTTAAATTAAAATAATAATAAAAACTTTGTTTGTAAGTACAGTGAGCATCATGGATCAATCCATTATGATCAGATTTTTTATTTCCTTGTCAAGCATCTGTGTCGGGGAAGAATATGTGAGAGTGTTAGCCTCATGGTCAGATAAGAGAGATGGCCCTATGGCTTGTCTTTCCAAACCAGAGTGAAGACTGCAGTTTAGTGGCTCTAAACCAATGGCATGACAGTAGCCTCATTCCTTTGTATTTAAAGTTGGGGCACTAAATGAAGAGTATTCAGTAGATTTAAATTATAACTGTGAACTTATAAATTATAAAGTCGGTCAACAGGGCCAAAGACATTTTTGGAAACCCCAACATGGGTGTGCACTGGGTCCCTGTGTGGTTATCTGCCTAATATTAAAATCCCAAATCTTTCTTTTTCTTGCATTCATAAAATAAAATTATCCATTTCTTTGTATAATCAGTGTATTCATATGTGTTATGTGATATATATTGAGATGACAAATACTGTGACACTAACTTCTGAGACTGTAGCTCTTTGGCAAGAGTGAAGTGTGGGAGCAAACACTGAGCTACAGGGGCAGAAATTGGGAATAATATGGGAAGCACATCCCAGCCCTGCGGCCCCAGACTCTCTTTGTCAGGGCAAGAATGGGGCGGGGTTTGCTCAGGGCTCAGTGGGATGCAGGGGCGGGGGCTTGGAAGGGAAGGACAGCATCGGCTCCAGGATTCTCCAGAGTCCCACGAGCTTCATTAAGGAAGGAGGGAGGGGGGAGGGACTTCCTGTTGGGCCCGCCATCTGCATGGCCTGGTGGAAACAGCAGGAGTGAGGACCTACATCACAGACTCACCCCCAAAGGAAGGAGGGGGAGAGAGAAAGGGGGAGACAAGAAGGTACAGAGGAAGACAGAATGGCAGATAGATAGAGAGAAGAGATTGACAGAGAGAGGAAGGAGCATAGTGGTGAGAGGGGTGAAAGGGTGAGAGTGAGAGACAGATGGAAAGAGAGAAAAGGTGAGCAAAAGGGGTGGGAGGAGGTGAAAGAGGAGACCCAGAGACAGTCACATGCAGAAAGAGGAGGGGCAGTTAAAAGAGAGAGAGGGAGAGGTTTTTCTCAGTTATGGTGACTGACACAGTATTCATAACACAATAGGAAACAATAGGGATGTTGTCAGACTGTTGGAGAGGCTACCGAACTAATACTCACAGGAACTGAGCGTGGGAGATGGTGAAATTGGATTTGAAATGTATTGTTCAGAATACTTCACACTGGATTAAGTTTCCCTTTCCTCTTTAACTAAATCAGGACTTTCGAAACTGAGTGTGAAACCTATGTAATCAAGTCACATTGTGAATGAAATCAAGATTTAATTTTAAGAAAATCCTGACTGTGTATCCAATGAAAGCACTGGTCGAAGCTGCAGTGATATACCCCACAGCCTGATGTTTATTATAATAACTGTGGCCCGGAGTCCCACAGGCAGCGGCTGACACATACTTGCCCAGTATTGCCCATACAGGGAAGATATCAGTCAGCAGGGCGTTTCCCCTCATCGATTTGAAATAGTGACGCCTCTGGCTAATCAAGTGCCTGCAGTCTGTCACCAACTGTGCAGGAAGTGCAGTCCTCATGTGTAATGACTTCAGTTCAGCTGGTGGACTACCCAATGGAATGAAGCAGAACATTTCAGTGGACATGCCTGCTAAGGCCCGGCACAGGCGTACAATTATAACTCAAAATTATAATTTGAATAAAATATGGTAAAATAGAGGGTCAATATAATTACCTGAATAATGAGCTTTTTGACAGTCATAACAATTTCATAATCTCATATTTAAACTTCCCTGAGTGAATAAACGCGTTGGATGTTAGAAATCTTTTTCTTTTTCTTTAGCTGAATAACCAGTTTCATAAGCTGATATATTTACTTTTGCTTCATTTCACACCACTACTCATCGATATCCCAAAGACACACACCCATGACTTTTATTAGTATTTTTCAAACAGACGCCGAATGCTGAAGTCATTTTCACTGGTGTTCTGTAACATTAGGACACGTGTTATTTAGACTTTGGGATGCATTGTTTACCTCTGCTTTTCTCGACTCTTCCAGTGTACAGTTGTTACTCAAAGCATGTCGGGGCACGCCAAGTCTGCGGCTTTGTAACAAATAGCCCTGCGCTTTTGATTTATGCAAGAAATGGACACTATTCAAGAAATGTTGATGTCGGCTGATTGTCTCTAGTAATTCATGTAAGCATTGGTTGAGCAGGGAAGCTGTGATGTGCTGGGAATGTTGATAATAGGCTTGCTGAATTCCATTGAACTGGAAGGGTGCATACTTGAAAAAATAAATATGTTACTTGGTTGCAGAAAGTCACAAAGGCTTGGATTCCCAGTACAAATATGTTTTCAACTCAGCTCTCTTATACAAAAATAAGTAAAAGAACAAACGATTATTTTCATGCATAATTGCATGCATTATTCATCTCAACCATTTTTTGAATCTGGGTTCCTGTTGTAGTCAAGATGTGATTTCTCTTTTCCTTCAGTAAATAAACTCTATTAAAAGATACGATGTAAATGTTATTTGTAGCCTTGTGAGATCCTTCCATACTTGGGATGTATGCTGTAAATGATAGCATTTTGGAGACTCCTGATCAAACAGTGGAAAAAGTACTATTTTTTTTCTAATGCCATGTTTACCTGAAACATTTTATGGTCGTTGATTCGTTGAAAATGTGCTAATTACACAAATCAGAATTATGAGGCTCACAACAGTCAATCCAGATCAAACTCTTGACATGTTTGCACCTCAAAACTATGGTGTGGTCAAAGTTTTCAGTTTAATCCGCTTTATATAAGAATCCTGTATAATGTCCCAATGGTATGGGAACATACACGCAAATATGTTATAAATATGTAGCTACTGTGTCAGCAAACACATTTTTGTAAACATTTCAAGAGAAGCACTTGTGGTACCTTTGTCTGACGGAAAGGCTCTTAAACTCTCCACAAGAAAGAAGAAACAGCTGTGAGTTTATGGGAAACACTACTTTATGCCATCTGGTATATCTCAATCAAATGCATTGCACAAAAAACATTGAAACAGGCCTAAAATATATTTGAATTACAGGCAGGCAATGTCCAAATCTGGTTATAATCTCTTATATTCACATGTGTAAGATTCTTATGTATTTACATATATTTAAAACCTTGCAAGTTTTATGTTTTGGTATTACACTGCCTAAGTACATTGTGGGCTATTTCTGGCCCATGTTTATGATTATTATGTGGCTTAAAGGGCACCCTGTACTGTTCTATTATTAAATTTGAGTGGCATTTGTTGTCACTTAATATGTACAAAATAGATTTGTGCTTGAAGTTGGTTTAATAATTTCTGAAAAAAATATCAATATTTTATTCGAAAATGGACAACACATTGCTCTACAGGTACATAAATATGTTTAAGCCTAAATGTAATGGCATAAGGTTAATTTTACACTATTGTAGTGTTTTTCATTAGAAAAGAATGCAAAGTAAGACGCAGTCAAACATAGTAGGCATATTGCTCACTGAGAAGAAAAGAGAATGGTTCATTTAAGATTTGGGTTTTTTTTATTTTTTTGGGGGGGGGGGGGGCATCTTTGTTTGAATTAGATTACTGTGCAGTAATGATCCATGATTTTAGGAATTGAAAAGTGGTATTGCTTTGATGAAGTCAACAATATTTGTTCATTTAAAATATATTTTGTGTAAAAACCTGCAATGTATCTTCCATATTTGCTTCAGGAATATCATCTGTATTCAGCATGTACAATATTTAGTATGCATGAATGAGTCTTTATCCAAAAATAGAATATAAATATAAATATAAAGTGGCAAGTGTAAGCTCCAAAAGTGAGTCTTAACAGCAACTCCTATAGCTAATGATGAAAAATTATATAATCTGTGAAGAAAGATATTTTCTTAGAAATACTGTGTGCCATTCCAAGTTAAAACTACCAGTATATATTGGAAGTGTAAGAATACATCGAAAAGTTGAGTTTTTTTCAGCTGTCAGAAGAGGTCCAGTTTATTTATGTGATCTGCGTAGTCAGAAACAGATGGAAACATGAATCAAGAATGTATGCTGAGACAAAATATTCAAACAAAAGCTTTGACAGTCATATCACTCGCTATAATGCATGTGTGTTCACCGTCCATGCAATCCCTCACAGTCAACATAAGCTTCCTGTTCATGATTATGGAACTTTTCATTTCAGTAGGCCTACCAATGGAATCAATCCCTTTAAAATGGAATCCTCAGGCACATTTATTTTGTCTTATGACAATTTCACCTTAATATTTGGTAAGAAATTTAAATGTTGACATATTTTACTCATTACATGCAGTATTGGGAGCTTGATGTTCACCGCAAAAAGAAAATTGCATTTAAAAAAATTAAGAATTGCTTCAATGATGTGAAAAGATTTAGAATATGGGACACAGTTGGGTTTGTATATATTTTTGCATATATTTTCCCACCAATCTGTCAAAAAAAAATCCATAGAAAATCACATTAATTAGTTTAACAAACTGAGGCTCAGAGGGCCTTGAGATAATTGGCTTATGATTTGAATTAAGGGTAGCTTTAACAAATTTCTTACAAACTGTTAATGGAGTGTTCATAGCTTTAGTCCCGCTAATTAACTGTAGCTACAGTTCAGTGATCGCTGCAAGCCTACTGTAGCCTACTCCATATGGCCAATATAAAGGAAACACCGCGCATCTAAATTAAAACAATACCACAAACCAGGGACATAAAACAATACAATTAGCTTTGACATCGGGCAGAAGAAATCAGATAATTTGGGGTTTAAAAAAAGAAAGTGCATTGCTTTACGGCCCGTGTTTCCTTCGGTAAATTGTTGGATTTATTTCGGTGTCTGTACGGCAGGGTATAAATCATCCCCAGTCTCTGCCTCTCCTGCGTCCGCCAAGCCCCTCTGATGTCAGAGCGCTGGATGTGGCCATAGGCATCGGCAGGAAGGGTCCTGTTTTCTCTCCTCCGGAAGAATTACGCGCTCAGACATTACCACATCGGATTCTGTGGCGCGGAGTTTGGGAAGCGCATTCGTGCTGCCCGGGCTCTGACTCCGCGGGCCTCTTTCCGACATCTTTAATTAGATTTGCTCGGTTCCAATCCGCCTAGGCTCCACTCTGGCATCCGTACCTTCACAGCACTGTAATATCTGCCGCTAGGAGGAAATGACATAAACGTTGGTTAGAAAGTATTCTGTTACACCCAACAGTGTGCTGACAAAATCATTTATATAATATAGACGTTAACGAATGCAGGGCTGGGGATTTATGGCATGGCCCTATGAAAAGTGCTTGCACGACCAAAAATATGCAGGCTGTGGTGAGGCAGACATTTGGGCCACAGCTGACAGACCCATCACCAGCGGGTCAAATCCAGAACAGCCAATTAGAAGGCCGGGACTGTAGAAGATCAATAAAGTTCACCCAAGCACGGCACTGTGCTGGAGCCAGTTTAACTGTGTTTGTCCCCAAGCTTGTGCCTCTGGGCTGCCATCCGCCCTGCATTTGGAACAGCCCTTTGGTCGTTTATGCACAACCATTCACCCACAGACACCAAGGTGCCACTGGAAAGTACTGTTCATATTTCCAGCTACAACTCTCTCCGCTGCACAGATCTTATAAGGGATCTAGGGCAGTTTTCTGAATTACTTACTACTAATAGTACACATTTTAGAGTATTTTTTTACTATTTCTAAATTATTATTACATTTATTTATGATGGATAAAATACAATTATATATGTGTGTGTGCAAAAATAAAACATGAATATATAAAGCACCAAATATGTGATGACAACGTATAAAACAAATAGATGCCTCAATTCTTTGATTCGTTATTCATTCATGATTCACTGTTCAATATGAAAATTAATGTCAAACCCATTGATTGACGCTTGTAATAAAGAATGATAAAAAGCATCCAGTTACAGTAAAAAAATTATCACAGCTTTGCGCTACAGCACTTACAATACATAGTATTTTCTACAGAACATTTCGACAAATCAGGTTGACCTGAGACATTGTGAATATGATGTAATATTACAACACCATTTAAAAGCCTGTTTCCATTGTGGAATGGACCTTTAATGGCCCAGTGTCTGTTAGGAGCGTTTTTACAGGGGTCCTGCAACAGCTCCTCTGAGCTGAAGACCCTGAGGTTACAGGAGGAGTATGTGGGCGCTGTAATCTGAAGACACTGTGTTTTTGCCATTGCAGGAGCTCGGGTGTGTTGTGAACACATGTGCATTGGTACAGATGGAGCAACAAAGGAACGTCAGAGCCTCTGGTTGGAGCTCAGATTTCCTGGAGGTGTTGGAATGTCAAAATACTGTTTCCATGAAAATGGGAGAGAAAGGACAATTCCACGCCAAATCGAATACCCTGAACGTGAACAACAGCGCGTTCGGTGGCGCGTGGGCGTGGGACGGATCGTTTGTGCGCGCTCGCTCCGCACGATCTCACCGCGAGTCTGCGTGCAACACCAGCAAGAAAAACCGAAGGACGTCTCTGAAGGTTTCACTCACAGGAAGTGGAGAACATGTGAGATTCACAGTCATAAATCATTTGCGCAAGAGGCCTGTGGCTGCCAAGCAGAGAGAGCGAGAGCAGCATCCACATTCATCCGACAATCGCGCACTCGTTGGATCCTCCTCCGCATGCCATTCCAACTGCAGACACTCTGTGATCGATTTAGTCACATTTGTTGTTCAGTCCCACAAAGTACAAGAGTAGAACGCTACAGCTAACGCTAACCCAGCCTGCCATGGCAGACTCAGAAGAAGACAGATGAAAGTGTTTGGCTACAGTGTTATATGAACCGCCTTTTGCAGCACTGTTCATTTCTCACCTCTAACGAGCTGAATGTTTTATACTGAACTGCTTTTATTGAGTAACTGAGATAAAAAGAAGTATAAAAAAATCTATCGCCGCATAAGGGAAATATATTAAAAAGAAGCTGTGCTGAAATTGCCGCGCAGAACAACAGGAGATCTCTAGAACATGTTCCGCCAAAGCCAAAGGACCACAAAAGAAAATGAACGAGAATGATTAATATCCGTCTCAAGCGGATAAGCATTACCCTTATGCTGGTTTGATTGTGACTGTGATGAATCTGCTCGCACAAAGCTCGTGGGTGTGTTTGACCGCTTAAGAGGATGAAAGCATTGTGTCTGCAATCATAAAAGCCATAACAGCAACAATGAGATGCGTACAATATTAAAGTTGTGATCCTGTTGAAACTTTGACACGGCTCACCTGACAGCACAACACGACGGAATCCTAAAATGACAACGTGTCACTGGTTATAGTCATGGGATAACCTCTACACAAGCGTGACCCCTTATAAAAACCAATGCATGCTATAATACAAAACAGACTATAAAAAACACTAACTAACTATGTTTTTCTATAAACATGTTCTATGAATAATCAAGTTTTAGAGTTAATATACGCATATCCGGATGTTACATAAGACAATTCATGTAAGTACATTTTCTGCATTGTATACAGGGAAGTCACATTTTAAGAAAAAAACTGCTCCCTGAAGTGGATTTTGCTAATCACCAAACATTGTGAAAGAACTTGTCAGCAAGTCCGGGTACTACAGTTATAACTGCATACTTAAAATGAATTTCTACTTTTTTCATCTGGGTCATACCATGCAGCAAACTGTTGCATTAAGTTCTGAAAACTTCTCTGTTAAAAATTGAAGGATATTAACATTTAATTTTAATGACCTATGTTGTGTGAATCCTTCTATTTTTTCCTCGTACTTTTAATAAAGAGGCCCTTCCCATCCCGCCAGAGATCTCCAAACACAAATAATCAGACACTAATCACACCGCTGAGTCGCGGTGTGTAACGTAATTAAGGCTAATTGCAGAGAATAATTGGACCTCCTACCATTAAACCGTGCTCACCCTGGGCCTTGGCATGACACAGGAAGTGTTTCGGACCTCCTACCCTCAGAAAAAGGGCTCCTTGGCACTGCCGGGTACTGATGCTGTCAGAACCGCGGGGGACGTGTGAAGGTTGGAGTGACTGTCACGACAGGCACTACCCCCCCGCCCCCCCTCTTCCACACGCCCCACGCCAGTGTGAAGCTGTCAGTACTGATACCCCGCTGATTCGCAGAAGAAAAAAAAACACCCCCCGAGTGGAACAGTGACAGCTCGGCGGGGGACATGTGGAAAGGATTAATGTGGCAATACAACGAATCCTGAGCAGAGCCGAAAGCAAGGGAGGGAGTTTGGAGAAAGAAGAAAGGAAAGAAGGAGACAGAGAGAGGTGGGGTGGAGAGGTGGAGGGAAAGAGGGGGAAAGAAGAGAGCGAAAGAAAGAAAGGGAGGGGGTAATGTTTGAAACACACTTGAAGAGGTGTGCTGAAAGAGAGCTGTACGTAGCATGTGGCTGGCAAACCCACGGAGTGTTTGAAAAAGGTAATGGCCCATGAGGTGTAAATGCTTTCAAGAACCTTTTCTCTCTCGCTCACACACAGACAGATGGTTCACAAGCCTGTTCCCTCCCTGCAGACAAGCAGTCCATGCAGCCTAAAATCTCACGATTTATAAGATTGTACTGCCTTCATTCAGCCTTTCTTGTTCAACAGACAGTATGTATTTTACCTATGCAAGGCATTGGGTATAGTCTATGCGATCCCTGAAGACCATGCCATGTGGATACGTACGCAGCACAACTAATTTATTTGTTAAAAAACAAATTTTCAGTTTGTCTTTTACTATTGAAAATGCTTCCCTGGAAAGTGCAAAGATAATATGAACACAACTTAATTGATCATAATATCATATTTAAGGTTAGTTATTAATGTAAATTATCTTCTCATCCAGGAAGAACAAAGCTTAAAGCAAGTAAAAAAAAGTGCTTCATATTTTTTTCTCTTCTCCAAATAAAGTGTTTCTGAGAAAACTCACAAGACGGCAACAGCGAATGAAAAATCACATACACATTGAAACAGAATAAATTAAGTGGATTCTCCCTACTCCCTAAGTAAATTTATTTTTTAAAAAGTACAAATAAGTCAATACATTAGAAATGACACTTCAGCAATGTGTTTTTTATTGCAGCAGCTTTGTTTCTGTTAATAAGGACATAATTAATTAATTTTAAAAGATACTTATGAATAACATTTTCTGGAAAACAAGTGGATCATAGTGGTAGTGTAGTAAATGGTTATAGAACTGGACCTGTAATTCAGTGGGTGCAATTTCAAATGCCAGGTGGTGCCCTGCGGTTGTGCCCATGAGAGAGGTACTTTTTCTGAATTGAACCTGTATAAATCCAACTGTACACATGGATAGTACATTTACATTACATTACATTACAGTCATTTAGCAGACGCTTTTATCCAAAGCGACATACAGTAAGTGCATATAAAAAGGTCATCGCAGTAACTACAGAATTTAAAATGCAAGCTATGTGAGGTGTGCCTCTGCAAAAAAAAATTATAATGTAAAAAAGGGCAGATTTATTTTTCAGTTTTTTTTTTATTTGCCATAAGGGACAATGAAAAATCAAGAACAAAATGTTCTTCTCTTACTTCGCTTGTGTCATATTGTATGCATATAATTAAAACAAATACAGCATTGAAATGATGAGCCGATTTCTTTTTGTAGGGGCAAAATTTTGATAGGCAGCATTTCATGCCATTTTTCTGACACAAACTTATCTGGAAAAAACAAAGAACATTCGCCTATACCCAAGTGCAAGGAGGTCACTCCCATGCTCGAGTATTTCTGAATTTAAGACAACAATAATGATGACTTAAAAAAATGCTTTTGGGGACAGAAATATTGACTACTTTTTGTTCCCATGGTTGCACTTAGTTTGGGTTTCTGCACTTGGTGAATGTTTATGTACTAGTGGAAAGTTGTGCCTCTATTGGTGAAAATGTAAAATTTGTAACTATTTGTCAAATGTCATTAAAACATGGAGGATGAGTAGCGAGAACAACTGCCTTAAACACAACTCTGTTTAAAACGGTTCCCAAAGGCTAAAGAAAATTATTAAAAGAGGGTTAAATCACAAAAACCGAAGAAAAAAAGAAAAGATTTTTCCAGTTTGCATCTCATTTTGAGCGACTATTCTCTTCTTATGGGAATTAAATGACTGGTATACATATTCATCCCAACATTATTTCTGGGTTTAATCATGACATATGTTACAAGGATTCAACTTAAAGGATAGGCTATATATAAAAAGAAGATCCTAATGGATACATTTTCCATGTGCAGTATTTCCAATAGCAAGCACTCTGCCAGAAGAAGCTAGCTTAGAGCAATTCTTACTGTGCAATAATTTAAAACAACGTTTGGTCAAAACGTGCTCTGTTAATTCTCATGTCAAGCAATAAAGAGCAAAATGAGCTTTAATGTTGAGATTATAAATGGCCTACTGTACATGAAGCCCTACAGTGTAGGCATTCCAATAGTGCCTGGACTTTTTTCATAACCAAAAACATATGGGTGTTTGCGTCAATATGCAAGTGCAAACATTTAAATATCTGAATATGGAAATCATTAACAAATATGTAAATACATGTACATTTCTGAAGAGCCGCTGACATTTCACCCGTTGATTTAGAGCTAAGTCTGCTTGTTGCGTGTTAAATTGCTTTAACAACATCAA